>JAZFAU010000138.1:140000-510000 GCA_037178615.1 Dione vanillae | reverse complement strand
TTGGATTGTGCAAGCTAGCTAAGCTATTACGAAAAGCATAAGCCGTACGGTTGCTTTCCTCGAAATCGCTGAAACACCAAAACATTTTGAGTGATCATATACAAAAAATATGGTATTATATATTATATCTTGAAGTATGACTTACATAGAGATAATTTATTTACGAATCTATTTTTAACGATTTAAATGTTAATTCAACGCTATTTCTATGACGTACATATTTAGTTAAATTATATTCAAAAATTGTACATTTAATGTTAAAAGGTTGAATACGAAATATAGTTTCAACATATACCTATGTACATATAAATGTAACGACCATATTGGGAATACATTAAAAACCTTGCAACATTCATTTTGAATAAAATAAAAAAAAAAATGTAAATTTTTATTCCTCTCATTGGTTCATTTTCGAAAGCGCGCAATCAACTGATAAGCTCTCAAAGGACCGACCACTTCAGACTTTTATAATTCTAGGCATATCTTTTTAAAGGCATCATATTTAAATTTGGATATAACATTTATTTATACTAAACTTAAAATATCAACGAAAATTTTATGTACAAATATTTTTCTTTATATAATAAATTACATTATACTTAATAGAAAATTGTTTCTATTTTTCATTCCTAGGTAAAGTATGTCAAGGATGAGAATTCTTCAAAGTCACTTCCCCTTTCATAAATTGTCATTTTGAATATTGTTGAAGATATTCTGTTTTGATGGATATAGTGGTTGTAGGTTCAGTCCAAATTTCAGACAATGACTTATTTAAATTTTCCTTAATCTAATAAGATAAGTTTGACATTGCATTTGGTGACTAAATATGCAGTTTTGCATTTGGACTGGAAAGGGAAACTGCTTTGTAAATATAATGAAAAATATATACTGAAATTAATATGTGTAGAAATACTAGTTTAATTTGAGATAATAAATTAAATTTGTTGCGATACATGCATAATAATTAACATATACACATAATTATATTAAAAATAATATTAATATATATTGTAATATTTATTATCAATCTGCACTAGCTTGACATAGTTGTGCTATCTTATGATTTTATAAATAAAATGTGTCATAAATATTTATATTGTTTGATATAAAATTAATAATTTTATCTTTTTGCCGCTTAATTTCATATCCAAACCAGACATTTATAATTTTATATTATCTTTAAAATCTAGTTTAGCCATGAAAAAAAATATATGTGCAGTAAGCTTTATCATTGAATTTTAACATGGTCCATATTGATACATGTATATTATAAATATAAAAAAATATTTGTAAACCAACATAGTGATTTAACCGATCAAGAAAAAAAATGTAAAACAGTTATTAATGGTTTGAAAAAAAAGTTCAATTACTCTTAGACAGAGATATAATCTTCTGGTTAAAATATGTTTTGATATTTTTAGTTAGCAATAGAAGTACTCAAAAAATATAAATATTGTAAAATAATACTGTTACAGAAGAATAGAGAATAAGTTCTTTATGGTTGACCATATTTTGTTAGTGTTCAAAGTCATTTTAATGCTTACAAAAATAATCATAATTTTAAATTTTACTTCAATTTCTGTTACATGTTTACAATCATTTATAAAAAAAATAAAAGAGAAAGCACGACTAGTACTTCTTATCAGTGTCGTAAATATGATAATGTGAATAATATGTTTTATGGCAATATTAATATAGCATATTTATAAACAAATATTTATGAGTGCAAGTGCATACGTAAAGTAGTAGTTTGTTTTTAAAAATTCTTATCTAGTGGGTGACTTTGTGGTAAAAACAATTCATTTTATGTTCTTTCTGCCTTTAAAGAAATATAAATATGTTTATTTTTTAAAAGAAAATGAATTGGTATATATATATTTCGCAATATGTAGTCACACGAATAGATGTCTCAAGCCTCAACATGCTACTCGTCTATAATGATCGTCTAACGAAATTAAATACACCATACTAACTTCGCCATAGTTGCTGATTATTATAGGTTTCTGCTTGTTTTAAAATCCAAACATTTCACACAGCACACGTTACGTTATAATAATCGATTATAGTAAGCGTATTATTTTCATGATAAAATACGGTCTTTAGCAAAACTATATACACGTCCACCGCGCGCACAATCTATCGATATACAGAGTAAAAATAATCGGATCCTCGATATATCCTTATTGACAAGTGACAGTTTGACATTTCACGATATTGCTATATTAAAAAAATAGTTATTATTTATTTAACAATATAATTAAAATTAACTTATATAATTATATTGATTTTATTTAATTATAAGAACCCATACGTGCATTACATTTTTTTCGTAATATTGGTAGAAATAAAACAAAGATGGCGTTGTTTTTGTTTTTCCAATCTGAAATAGTTCTAAGAGATTTGTAATAAAGACAAATATTTCTATATAGATGGCGCAATAAGCTTATTTTAAGCATGGATTGTTTTATGTTCCTTACAAAAAAAAAAAAATAAATATATTTTAGTTTTTTTCTTTACATATATGATTATATATAATTGTTCATTATTTAAATAAAGGGCCAAAAATCGAGCACTGCATTTCAATTACAGTTTAATAAAGCGTCCTGCCGGATATCCGGTTCCGCTCTGTGTGATGTGCCGAATGATACGATGATGGAATTCTAATTAATTGTTAATAAATATTACTATTTAATATACGCTTACAAAATGGGAGAGATTTTTCGAAAAAATGTCAGGTTTTGTCATGTGCTTAGAATTTATAATAAACGCGGT
Organism: Dione vanillae; assembly: GCA_037178615.1. Classification (NCBI taxonomy): domain Eukaryota; kingdom Metazoa; phylum Arthropoda; class Insecta; order Lepidoptera; family Nymphalidae; genus Dione; species Dione vanillae. Next base: position 507,228 of record JAZFAU010000138.1, on the reverse strand, counting down.
ACGATCTTCTAAGTTGGATGTTTTTAAGCAACCTTTTCGGCAGGTTAATAATATAATTTAATTTTTTCAATATTTATTTAATAAAGCTTCATTTACTCTTTATTCTCCAAATGGCAGGGTAAGCAGAATGAACTGCAGAAATCATGTGAACCCAGTGTTAAGACACTCCCTTGCTTTGTCCCTGCTGTCTCCGTCCCTGATTTCCTCTTATTTTTATGTTTTCCCGTATTGCATGCCTAGTGGCGGCACTCAACGTCACGCTTTGACTAGTTTTCAGAGCGAAGAAAATGTAAATAGAAAAATTCATCTTCCCTTCAATCAAACTTACAAACCGTCGCGTTTACAGGCAGACGCTATGCCTCTACGCCACGACAGTCCTAAATAAAAAATGTCTGTAAAGAATATAATTTCAGAACTGTGAATGTGGCCTGGACGATAGTTCCCCTTCCCACATCCTCCCCTCCTGTCCTAATTAAGCTCGTCCCATTTATGATATCCTTTTAAAGTCCCGCTTTCTTTTAATATTCAGTATTTGTGAATGTTTCTGATTATTCAACTCTAAACCTAATTGTGAACCAAATTTTAAATGATTCTACCAATACAAAGTGCGTTCTAGAAATGAATTTGTGATAGTTCTAGAAAGGCTGAGATTTTTTAGTAAGCTATAGAGAGATTAAGCTGTTCTACCTCTCGCTCCTACTTCAACCGCATGTAAGCTAACTCTAAACCTATTCCTGGTCAGTTCGTTTGTAAAATCGAAATACTTGTTGAGATTAAGATCGTGACTTTTCGGGATATTTGTTTCCCACGGATCTGTAAGTTCTACTAGTACTATGCATTTTAGAAACATTTCGAGAATAAAGAAAATATCCGGTCTGGATGACGAAACACATCCTCAGGGATTCTATACTGTTTCTCATATGTGTGCATCACAAGTGTCCAATCAGGAGCTGGATCTAATATAGAGAAAGGTTATTGTGTAGGTTTTTTACAAGAATCTTCTTTTATAAACTCTACTGAGCGTTTGCTGGTTGTTGTGTTTCTCTGTGCCCTTGCTACTTAAAGACTAACGGTTTCACGTAAGATTTACCTATTTACTTATTTATTAACCTACTATACTATGTATACTTATATTTTATAAATATATGTTTTTGTTATAGGTGAATGATTTACCTATACATTAACTATACATATTTACAAATTATAGTTTAAATAAGCTACTAATTTAGCGTTCTAAATGGAGTTGGGATTTTTGCGATTTTATTAAGAAAATTCAAAATTAATACAAAAAAAAACATAATATTATTTGAATTGTATGTATTCACATTTTTTTATACAGTTTCGCTGGACATTATGGTTCATAAGCAGTTACAGATCTTGAAGATGTCTATGTCGTTACGCTCAAGAGTTTTATCCGATCAGCAGATGTAGGAGATGTGCATAAATAGACGGACAAAATGTATGTTTCTCCATAATATTTTTTCGTTAAAATATATATTTATAATAGCACAGATTAAATTTCTATAAATGTCAATTTATATTACAGAGTATTTTAATATTTTGAAGAATTTACTAAGATATTGTTAAACTACATATTTGAAGCTAATTAGCTTCAACTAACGGAAATTCTTGTTTTGGAAGACATTTATAAATTAAATTCCTTCTCACCAATTATATGATAGTTAAAATGACATTTGATAATTTTGTAATGGAATTAGTTGTGTTATATGATTGTTTGTATTTTGTAAGAATTTTCTAGGTAAAGCTAAATAAAATCTTAATAGGTTTATAATTAGAATAATTTATAATTAAGGAATGGAATTCTGTTTAAATATATTTTTAGGTACGGCCATTTTGAAATAGTTGTATGATTATGGTGTCATTTAAGAAAAGACATAATAAATTGATATTCGTAGAAAAAAGTGTGATATTAAACTGGGAATTGTATACAATTATTAATTTTAAAAAATTCTAACAAAATATTAATTAAATGAACTTATTAATGTTTCGATAAATTTATTTAATTACTTTTTTAATTAAATAAATTAATACATTATCTATAAAAAAAAATAAATATGAAATGAAAGTTGTTAATTATTTATTTATTTATAATAAGCTCCACCAACATTTTTTTACACTAATACATGCAAAATTAAACATACATGCACTAAGTGTAGCAAATAATAATAGGTGGTCACCTCGAGCACTGTATATATAAAAATATACTTTATAAAAATATAGTAATATATGCAGGTTCCTACACAAAAAGAAAATAAAGACAAAAGTTAAAAAAACGGTATGGCGCTAAAAAAATACATTTTCAAAGTGATCGGAGGTTCGACTTCACTTTATTTGTATCTGCTTCGATTGAATATTATCTGGTTCTCGCATATTAAATCTGCGTTTATATGAATCAGCTCACTGTACTTATTAACAAACTTCTCCTTCTTCAAAATCTGTAAATGGGGGAATTTGATCAAAACACTGTTATCCTGTGCGGAGGGCAGAGACTTATGACTTTATCAAAAGATTGACACGCGCATATAAAATTTGTTAAGCATTTAGGGACTTTTAATAATGTTAGTTAAAATTAGTAGTCAATGTTTAATGTTATTTTTTTTTCGTCCACTTAAAAGAATATATTAAAATATAAATATGAAAATATAAAAAGGTCATATAAAAATTGCATGCAAGCAATGCAATATAAATAAAAAATTAGGCATATCTTGTTAAAATCTTATATAATTTAATAGATACTTAGGTCATAAGTCTTTTTTAATTCCTACATTAAAATTTCAAGAAAACTGTCCCATATGAAAAATATTTCTTTTTGTAAACGATATCACTTTATATAAGGCCAATAAAGAAATTGATATTCTTATCACCGTATTTGGTTAGATATATATATCTCAACAACACTTATATATTATTTAATTTATGATAACTTCTTTTTCATTTTTTTAGCTTCTGAACTAGTCTGAGAACTGCAGGAACCATATGAACCTAGTGTTAAGACACTCCGTTGCTTTAGCTCCCTGCTTTCTCTGTGCCCACTTTCCACCTCTTTCAAGGCATTGCGTGTTGAATGGCGTAACTCAACACCACGCTTTGCCTAGTTTCCAGAGCGAAGAAAATGGGAATAGAAAAATCCATCTTCCCCTCATGGGAATCGAACCCACAAACCGTCGCATTTACATGCAGACGCTTACGCCTCTGCGCCACGACGGTCGTCAACAACAACAGATAACTTTATTTAATATTATAAATAGACAAACTTGAAATAAAAGACGTACAGGTATACATTAATTATCAAAAATCTGGTTGACCATTCGATCATTAAGCTTTGACCTTGTATTTTTATTAATATATGTTATCATTAAAATTTTCCTCTTAGGTATTGACTTTTATTTGTCAAAAGGTAATTGATATTTTTTACCTCTACATATTATAAATGTATGTTATATATAAATTTATTGATTTTTATATAAGATATTATATTGAGAATTTAATCGAGAGTCGTGATATCGATTCCTACGTAGCATTTAATTTTTTGACATGAATACGAGTATAACTAACTATCAATCAAGATAGTGGCACAGAGGCGTAGTGTCTGCTTCTAAGCGTGACGGTATGGGTTCGATTCCCACTCGGGAAAAAAGATTATGTCATTTTCATTTTCATCGCTCTGGCGACAAGGCAAGCGCGGCATTGAATTCCACCACTCAAAATGCTATGCCTCTTAAGGATGATAACAGGAAACGGAGTGCCTTAAAGTAGGTTCTCACGAATCCTGAGGCCTCCTCTGTCTACCCTGCAACGAACATAAGGCGTCGAGCTGATAAAAAAAACAAAAAAGTCAACAGGGTTGCATTTTTGAGGCCATTCGAACAAAACATATGTATAATTAATCTAATTAATAACTAAACAATACGTATGTAAATAATTTAGTAACCTATTCATATTTAAATACCGACACCTTGACTGTTTCTCTGTCAAGATCCTTTATATGCCTTTATATGTGTATTATATAATATATTTACGATATTAAGCAAAAAAAATTATGATCACATTGCCAAATCGAGTCACATAGTTTTAGCACTCTAGTAAACCTAAATACATCTATCAGGGTGTGGCGGCAACATTCTTGAACTTTTTACTTCTTATTTGCCGCAAATAGAAACCTAGAGTAACGACGACTGGAAAGGGTAATGGAAGATAAATAAATATAAATAGACTTTATACGCATCATTGATATGTTGAATGTTTTAATTTTTTTTTAGCTTCACGCTTTATCCCGCACACGGCAGGGTAGGCAGAGGGAACTGCAGGGACCGTGGGAACCTAGTGTTAAGACATTCTTAGTCCCTGCTTTCTCCGTCCCCGCTTTCCGCCTTTTTTCGAGACATTGCGTGTTGAGTGGCGGAACTCAACGCCGCGCTTTGCTTAGTTTGCCAGAGCGAAGAAAATAGAATTAGAAAAATCCATCTTCTCCGACTGTTGAACAAATTTTAATAAGTTACTATATATTAAAACGGTTTTAATAACTTATTATATATTAAAAGTACAAGATTTTGTGTAAAGTTATCGTTTATACAACGATTTCACCGTTTTTTCACATGTATACATTGTATTAAAATGAAACTGATTAAGCTAATATAAACTATAATATATAGCCTTCTTCGATGAATGGGCTATAAAATAAAAATATTTCTTTTAGTTTGGATCAATAGTTTCTAAGGTTTGTTCAAAACAAACTCATCAGTTTTAATTAAAATATAAGAATTTTACTCTAAGCCATAAAAAAGAAGCATGTTGACTGTGTATGAGTGCAGTACCAAGTTAACTTGGTGAGTTTGATATCAATAGAAGATTTTGGTTTCCTTTTTTTAAGCGACTTACTGACCTTTATCTTATTTGCATTTTCTTATCTATACATTTTATAATATGGACGCAAAGTAGAAAATAGGTATCCTCGTGATTTAATATGATAAACTATACTTTTTGTGTTTATGAAGTAAATGAAAATTACGTATTCATTTATAAATTAAATATTGAATTTAAATGATATTTGTAATTTGATTCTAATGTAATTATGAAAGTAATTAAAATTAGGCAACACATTACGTATAACGATGAAGATATGTCGTTAATCCTAGTTATATAATTACTAAAAATGCCTATTGAAGTTGTTGGTAAAATTGAAATACTTAGTAGTATTTCATATATATATATATATATATATATATATATATATATATATATATATATATATATATATATATATATATATATATATATATATATATATATATATATATATATATATATATATATATATATATATATATATATATATATATATATATATATATATATATATATATATATATATATATATATATATATATATATATATATATATATATATATATATATATATATATATATATATATATATATATATATAGATTGTATGGCATGTGGTTGTGCGAGAAAATTAAAAAAGTCTAATAAAGCCGTCAATGAGTGGAAAGCTTGGTAACTACTTGTGAAATGATTATGGTAGTGCAATTATTCTTTTGTATGTCTGAGAGCTACTGTCTAAACGGCCTATAAAACTCTACATTCATCTACATACTTTGGCCATTGCTAAGACAATCAAGTTTCAAAATCGTACATTGCAATATTTTTTTATTAATTTAGATAACACACATATATATATATATATATATATATATATATATATATATATATATATATATATATATATATATATATATATATATATATATATATATATATATATATATATATATATATATATATATATATATATATATATATATATATATATATATATATATATATATATATATATATATATATATATATATATATATATATATGTACCATATACATATGTAAGACATACGTGGACGTGTGCCTGTAAACGCGACGATTTGAGAGTTTGATTCCCACTCGGGGAAGATGAATTTTGATATTTCCATTTTCTTCGCTCTGGAAACTAGGCAAAGCGCGGCGTTGAGTCCCGCCACTTAGCACGCAATGCCTCGAATAAGGCGGAAAGCAGGGACGGAGAGAGTAGGAACTAAGCACCTATTTAATTTAACCTAAGGTTCCTGCAGTTCCTTCTGCCTACCCTGCAATATGCGAGATATAGCGTGAAGCTAAAAAAAGCTTATAAAATAGCTATATCCATATTATGAAACAAAAGAATGTACGAGTATTTCTATTTCTAAGGTCTTTTTGGTTGAGGTATAAGTTCATAATTTGGTAATAGTAGTAATGTTCATTTTAGATATGAATTATTTCTTATTTGAGCGTGTATATATGTGTATAATTTTATCTAATAAAGAATATATGTTTCTTTTTAAGTAAAAATATAACATATATTTTTTATTTATTCAAATTACGTACATATTATTAATATACGAGCAATCCTTAAACTAAAAGCCATTAAAATAACCTAAGCCTAACACTCTCGAAAATTTATGAAATTAACTATATATACAAGTTTATACAAAATCCAATACATTTGCGTAAAACTATTATAAGAGAATGAAACTTTTAAATGTAGAAGCTGTGTGATGCTCCATACAAAAGATTTCAACGCGTGCTCAAGGTCGCCGCAGTTATCATAGTAACGTGTCACGATTTTATTGTCTTTTAAACGAAGTAGAACTAACTCTATCATTATTTTTAAATACATACTTTTTATAATAATATAATTAAGGAATAATGTAATTTTATTAATAAGAGAATTATATTATTCAGGCGATATTTTTTCTAATAAGTTTATGTTTTATTTGAAAATTTTGAAAATATAAATAGTAAATAAAAAGAACAAAAACTATATATTTTCCATTATTATGGTCTATCATAAAAATGTGAAAGCTAACGTGTCAATCGTCATTTTTCTTAGCTTACATATTTAAAACACTATTATATTTAAGCAACGGGTGTGCCAAAAGTAACAATAGAAAAACAAATTTACAGAAATCAAAAATCACATTACAACGGCGTGTTACGTAAATCTATAAGCTTAATTACAAGTCGCACATAACGTAAGGTCGTAGAAAGTGAATCGGCTTGTGTGAATCAAAAAAACCTCCATCTTGCCAGTCTGTGGCGCGAAGCCCGTTTGAGCTGACGTTTCCTCTCCAGCACGTCAAAGTGACATTGCAATTTTTTAATATTTTTTTAATTTAGTCACTTCGATTAGGTGGCCTGTGATTTTTTCTATTCAGTGCAATCGGATAGTTGAAATGTTGTGAATGTGTTTCGACAGTGATTTTTAAAAGTAATTTCGGGATTTTTTAATGTTTTGAATATTTCAAAATGGGGAATTTCGACAGGAGAAAGTCAACAAGTATAAAAATGGTAAGAATTTTCAGATACTATAAATATAATGTAATAAATCTGCGACAGGTTATTCTGTGCGAGAACAACAAGTGCTGTTAAACAAATAACATTTATACTTGAAACTTTCATTTTCTGCACATAAATTATTATGTTATTGTGTAGATATTATTTTTTTTATATTCTTGCTTCTGCTTAGTTTATTATGTAACTAAAAATACCAATAAAAATTATCATCTAAATGATATTTCAACGTAATAAATTCCGGACAATATGCCACTTTTACCATTTAGGCACATTTAGGATCCGGATTAAACCGCAAACACGCATCTAATCAAACGATAATCGTTCGAAGTTTCTCTCCGTTATTTATAGATTTCCCTTGAGACCAATTAAAATTATAACTAGCTGTAAACGCTTTAAAATTATCCTTTTCCAATTTATAATTGACATGAAAAACAACAAATGAAGTAAATACATACATACATACATAATATATAGCCTTTTTTACTATTTATTATTTTAAACCTTTTTATTAAACGTTGGTACGTACAGTTATGAACACTGTACACGTAGCTTGTATGAAATATCTGTATTACAACATCGATGTCTGAGTATTGGTCGTTGCAAAATGAGGTAGAGTCACAGCCTGTCTGACATGGTTAGTCGAGAAAAATGCGGAATGTCATTTTATTTTTTGGCATTAGCTTGTGTAATCGATTGAACTTTGACATGATATTTAAATAATAAAAATTGGAAGAGCAAACTGTTATTTAGGATCTGTTTTCTTTTTTTTATGTTTTATGTCAGCCAATGTGTTAAGTTCATATAGTATGAAGTATCTCTATGGTATGAAATATCTATATGGTATGAATTATCAATTTATATAACGATATTTAACAAGTGTAATGATATTTAACGAGTTCAATATCTTCAATAAAAACCGTCTTCTTTGCCATTTGACTGTGGAAGATTTATAATAAAATGTTTTAGTACAGAAAACTTACATACAACTTCTAATTAAGTTGGATAGTGCCTAATAACGGAGAAATCTGAATTGAAATTTCTATTAAAAATTTTATTAAATCCACTAGGTTTTACTTTTAAATATTTTAATATAAAAAAAAAGAAAAAATAGAGTAATATTGAAAGTTTTATCCATATTTAATACAGGCGCGTGCGTGACAGAAGTATGTATCCATCTACCTATCAATATAATAGCATTAAAGTAATTTATTAGCTAAGCGACATATTTGATGAAATATTATCACATATTATCATTCATAATTAAGGTAAAAAATTGACATGATTTCGCAATAAACGAAGGCAGTCGAGTAAAACGCGTTGATGTCGGTGACGGACGGAAAACATAATATGCTGATGGTACTAAGTAAATATATGGCAATACGTCAGTCTCTGAGGTTGTTTAATATTTAAACATCTGCTTAAATGTATTTTCTCTACTTACCCTGTTATATGCTGGATAGAAAGCTAAAAAAGGAAAAAAAAATAAAAATGGAGTTATTTTGTGCCATATTGAGATTTAAAATAGATTTTTTGCTGTTAATTAGTTTGCACTAATACATAAAACATACACCTTTTCTCTATTTATAGGTAGCACATATATAAATATATATAAATATATATTATTTCACAGCTACAATTTTTTTGAATAAATATAATATATTAGTATAATATATTTTTGCCACATTAATGATTCGATAAAATTATACTTTATTTATAGGTAAATATTAATTGATGCATTTTCGCGCACGCTAAAATTAAAAAAATAAATTTTGCAGATCAAAAGGTCATTATGTCAATTTGTTTTTTAGCTTCACGCTTTTTCCCGCATATTGCAGGGTAGGAAGAGGGAACTGCAGGAACCATATGAACCTAGTGTTAAGACATTCCGTTGCTTAGTCCCCGCTTTCCGCCTTTTTCGAAGCATTGCGTGCTGAGTGGTGGAACACAACGTCGCGCTTTGCCTAGTTTCAAGAGCGAAGAAAATGGAAATAGAAAAATCTATCTTCCCCGAGTGGGAATCGAACCCTCAAACCGTCGCGATTACAGGCAGACGCTTACGTCTCTGCGCCACGACGGTCATTATGTCAATTAATTTACATTATTAATTATTATTAATAATCAAACAATTAAATGCATATTTTATTACTTTATTAATTCGTACGAAGGGTACTTCAAAGCCGTATCATCTTATTATAGAGTGCAAAAAAAAGAATATATGACATTTTGATACTGGATATTTCATACATAATTAAATTAACCTAAGCAAAGCAATTATTTACGTAAAGGTAAATATTCTTGTACTTATAGCTTTTTAATATATTTTGAAGGTAAAAGCGCTACATCAAAGTGTGTACTTTTAAATTAACACAGGCTCATACATATGTGAAAAAATATAATACATATTTATTAACTTAATTTAGTGTTAAGTCACTCCGTGTTCCGCTTTTTGCCTTCTCGAGGCATTGTGTCTCGAGTGGTAGAGCTCGACGCCGCGCTTTACCTAATTGCCAAAACGAAGAAAATGAAAACAAAAATATCTATCTTCCCCGAGTAGGAATTGAACTCACAAACTGTCGCGTTTACAGGCGGACGAGCAAGCAGAGGCGAACTCTGCGCCATGACGGTCCTTATCGCTATTTAAGATAACAATATATAAATATTACCAATTTTGAGTCACACATACAAAAACTGGTCGCTAATAATAATAAAAATCAATTCGATTCTACCTATTCGATCTGACGTCGTTGCGATGACTTGAGACATTTTTTCTGCTAAGTCTAAGGCTACTAAACTTTTGGCACAAAAACATCAAATTAATTTGATTTATTGGATAGATGTTTCGTAATGATGTTCGTAAAAAGATTAAACTTTTTGACGTGACAACGTCTTAAATTAGGTTGCGGCTCGGAGTCACTTATGAAAAAGGTAACGTAACGATGTGTCAACTGTCACCGAACTATGATCGGTCCGCCGCGCGTATCACTTGACACATGTACAATGTTTTAGTAAACAAAATATATTTTCTATAGTTAAAATTTGTGCAATTTATATTATAATTATTATTCATATCAATAAATATTCTACCGAGAAAAAGATGTTGTCACGTAAAATTTTCGCCCGTAAAACCCACTTTACAGGCAACCATTTTTTTACATTAGTTTCTTTTGGCTATTTTGATTTTTAATTGAAAAAAAAAGAAACGAAATTAAACTTGTAGACTTGCAATATAACTTTAATAATGTATGCAATAAGTGCAATTAAAATATAATTGCATTTTTTAGTCTTCGGCATATAAAATTACGATAAAAATAAAAGAGAAAATGGCTTAAATAACAAAAACGCACACCCATCTTATTCATAACCGGGGCTAAGATTGCTTAACTTAATTAAGAATCATGACTAGAGAATTTATCATCTATTTTCTAAATTATCATAAATATAAATAAGGAAATTCTTTTATATACAAAACGTGTTTTTAATAATTTACAAAGTAACTTATCGCGTATAAAAGGTTGCAAATACAAATATACGTCGGGGAATGTGCGTAGGAGCGACGACATCAAGGACAACGCCTAGTGTCTATACTGTAGGCTTGTTGATTAAACGTAAAATAACATGATAATAAATATACGTGAAATTTTTGCAATGTTTAAATTCTGATATTTTTCTATTTCACGCTTTATCCCGCTCATAGCAGGATAGGCAGAGGGAACCGTAGAAACAGTGGGGCATTGGCAACCTAGTGCAAGTATTGCGTGTTGAGTGGTAGAACTCAACGCCGCGCTTTGCCTAGAGTAAAGAAAATGTAAATGAAATATCCATGTTTTCCTAGTGGGAATTGAATCCACAAACCGTCGCGTTTACAGGCAGACACCGCGTCTCTGTGCCATGACGGTCCTCTCATAAGAAATAGTTAGATAAAAAAGATTTATATGTAACTCTACAATATTTATAACAATAGAGATATTGTATGTATTGAGAAATATGGCTAACTTGATCTGAATTATTACTTATGTTTTCTATTTATGACCTATGACTTCTATGGATATAGTCAGTCCATCTTCATTAACTTTTTTTACAATTTATTTATTCAACTTCAATGAAGGGAAAATCTTATTTTTTTTATGTAGAAGAATAGGCAGAAAGAACCTAGTGTTAAGATACTTCGTTCTCCACATTTAGCCCAAATTCAGTCATTTTATCTTAGCAGAGCGGAACAATGGATTTTTTTGAAATAGATGTGATATTAAAAAAAAACATCATCAAATCAAAATGTACTGTGCGGATGTTTGTTACTTCAATACGATGACTTGGGCAGGTATTCTACGTTTGTAACAGATTCTTAAATATATATTTTTATCTCAATTAAGAGTGTAAAATATTTCTCTTATATCAAATATTGCGTGTTAAATAATCGTATACAGATTTCTGTACACATAAAATATATAAAAATTTGACTTGAACAGCGTATTAGAAAGAAACGACTGACTTAGACCAACAGCCTTACAGCCTTCGACAAATAGACTATTAACTTCAACAGTATCTATTCATTGTTAGATATCATAGATCCTTTGTTACTAAAATATTTATAATGAAAAAAATTACAATATACGTTTGATTTTTTTTAGCATATAGCTAGGTAAGGAAAGAATGCTTAGTGCTATGGCACTCTATTCCCACTCTCCGTCTGAATTCAGTTGAATAGAGCAAGTACTCGTGATTTTGTTTGTTTGTAATTGATATAACAACTGTGTCGCTTATAGTTGCAGTATTGCTTGAAGCCATGGATGTACACATTTCTACAATTACCCACCTGTTATCAAATAAATTACGACTTAAAAACATTTTTTAGAATTAAGACATTAAAAAAACGATTAGCTTATCGTTATCGCAAATTATACAGACTGTTTCTAGTGAAATATAAAAATAAAATGATAAAAGAAAGTGAATTTAACGTTTAGTACGTATGCTTTCTCTAATTAAAACTCTGGTTTTGTACAATTTAATTTCTCAGCTTGCGGCGTTAGTGTCGACAGCTAACAATGTCAGAGAGAGTTATATGCATTACGATGACGTTCGAAACACCATAAGTAAAGAATAATGTTTATGATTGAAATGAGTCTAATAACTTTATTATTTTTACTATATAAACGAACTAAATATTAAAATTGAGGTTGTCGTGGCACAGTGGCGTCGTGATTACAAACGACAAGGGTAGGTTCAGTTACTAATGAGAGGAATGCACTATTTCATGTTTTAGTTTTTTTTTTCAAAGACAAAACGTGGTATTTTTGTTTGTATTTCTTTGTGCGGACTAATAATTTATCTATTTTTCATTTTCATTATTCTTCATATACATACATGTATATAATATAATAGTAATTCCGATATTAATCAAACATTAACAAGTATCTACAGATTCTTTAATTTAAGTATAAACTAAAAACTAATGTCAATGTAAAAATAAAATATAAATATAGTTTAAGCAATTTAATGGCATTTTTAAAAAATAAAAGATCTTATTTACAAAAAAATATGGCGTTAATCTTAATACACGATGCTACAGCAACATTTCGATGGTACGTATCTTATACATTCGTAGAAAGGCCCAAGGGTGGGGTCACCTTCAATGTCGACCACTTCAATTATGAGACTAGTGGCATTGTAAGATTAATTTAATTATTAATCTTTAACTATTCAATACCTTCGTAGTACATACATATCAGTTCAACCGATAGTGGGTTCAAATCAATTGGGATGATATTTGTTTAGTATATTGTATGGAGATTTCCCAATACTTTGAGATTTAAGCGAAGAATTTTGGCATTAGGTTATCTCCGATTGAACTACATTTTACGTTCAAAAATTGACAATGCACAAAAATTAAAAAAAATAATGCAGGAAAGATTTATTTTATAATATAACTTTCTATAATCAAACAGAAGTTTGTGATAAAAAAATGTATATTAAAAAGAGTAAAATAATAAAATAAGTAAATTAAAGCCACATTACCACCCTTTTAAGAAAATCAAAACACATTAATTTAAAATTTACAACGTGACTACAATGAACCTTTTTTCATATACCTTGGAAAAAAGAAACAAAAAATAATCTAAATTCTCTACAATCACATCGATGTTTGCACAATTCTATTCATAAGTAATATTTAATTCATTTAATGTGTATATTATTACTATACAGTATTTAGCAACTGTCATTAGCTCAAGCACTATTGTCTGCTTGTTGCAATCCTCTCGTGACTGTGGATTTCGAGATTTATTACTAAATTTGGTTAGAAAAGAACTAAATCTTCATGCAATATATAATTAGATGTCGATTGTATGTATGTCTGTAATAATATGATATGTAAATGTCGATTTAAGAACATAAAGTAAAGTATTGCATATATATAATTGCAGGGACAGTGTCTGGCTTAAAAGTGGATGGTTAGAGTTCGATTCCCAATTTGTATTTATTTACAATTTTTTAATATCTTTGTTTGACATTCTTAAGCCACTCAACACGTACTACGTAATTCAAAAGGAAAACGGAAAGAAGGAGAGAGTTCTATTTTTTTTATTTATCAAGATATTAAGAAAAAAATTGGTGTCAAAACACTCTGTTCTATAAATTCCACCCGAATTCGAGATTTGACTTCGAGAATATTCGATGTCAATATTTCTGAATAAGCGTAAACAATTAATGTAATTTATTAAATAAATATATTAATAAATTAAAATTAAAATAATATTAAAAAATAGCATAATAATGGCAACCCTATTGCAATTTAAAGCAACTACTGAGTTTCTGAAGAACTGCATTCCGAACAGGTGATTACTTATCGACTGACAGAGTTGACCTTTTACACGATCGTAAACTTACTCTATTTGTACAAGCACTTTAGTTATTTTTTAAAATGAAATATTTTAAACATTTCCTTTACTTAAATAATTTAATTCAATTTAATTTAATATTTCAACGGAGTGTCTTAACACTAGGTTCATATGGTTGCGTGAAGCTATAATATTTCAAAATTTTTTCTATGTCAAAAAATATATACATATATATTAATAATTTATTTAAAAATATTTATTTTATAAGTGTCTATTTCTTGTTAAAGACAATTTATAGCTTCCTCAAATATAAATCAATTAAGTTTTAAGGAAGTGTAAATATGTATATACAATTAACTGTCAATAATCGCAATTATGCATGCGTTAATAATTAGACATAATCAACTAAACTGGTCCACGCTATAATTGTATATAAAATGAATAGAGAACTTGAATTCGAAATGAATATATATATATATATATATATATATATATATATATATATATATATATATATATATATATATATATATATATATATATATATATATATATATATATATATATATATATATATATATATATATATATATATAATGTTATTTTGCTTAATTTTTTTATATATTTTTAAAATAATATAAGGTAAAATTAACTCTGTAACTGAAGCCTTGCAGGGCTTATACGTGACAGGTTGTCACGAATTATTGAGTACGATATCGACGTCGTGGCTATGTCCAATTGTAAGCGACACAGTTGTTATTTCAATAAAATAAACCGACGAGGACTTGCGCTATTCAACTGAATTCCGACGGAGAGCGGAGAATAGAGTGCCATATCACTAAGCATTCTTTGCTCACCTAGCTGTATGCGAAAAATTCAAACGTAGATGGTAATTTTAATCGTCGTAAAACTTAAATATTTTAGTATCAAAAGATCCATACAATGTACATTTTTTTTTCAAGTGAATAGTCCATTTATCGAAGGCTGTAAGGCTGTTGGTCTAAGACAGTCGTAACATGCTGTGCCTCAAATTTTTACATATTTATATTTTATTAGTGTTTAAGTTATATTTCAATTAGTTGCATTTGAAGCTACGGTTATTTACATTTCAAGCTCACAATAAAGCACTAACGTCTCATAACTTATTAATTAATTATCGATAATATCAAAACAAAACGTCATGTAAATTCTTCAAATTATTATATTCTATAATAATGATAAAATCTTGAATTTTAAAAAAATAACATACAATTTTAATACAGATTCCTTTGTTATTGTTATATGCCCTTAAGTTTGGAGGTTTCATTCAATGCAACGATCTAAAGATATAGAAAAGCTATAATTAAAGCTGTTATCAAGCAGTAAGTTTACTTCCCATAGTTATCCTCGAAAACCTTTCAAACAATATGCAATTAGTGAACAATAATACTATGTGTTTACTACACTTTACTTTCAAATGTTGGGAGTACAGACGCGTGATTTAACTAGCTGTAGCCATAGAGTTTATCTTATCTATGGTAGAGAGTTCAATTCCCACTTAGGGATTAATATTATTTTAATCATTACTAAATATTATGTTTTCTCTCTACAATTAAGAGCGAAAGTTGAGTTCTGTTACTAAACAAGCACACACGAAATTTTAAAATGAAATTATGTGTCACTAGATTCTCTTTCTCTCCCTCTGCTTCACCTATTATGTGGGTATATTTTAAAATATCATCTCCCAGGCATTAGTAGATTCTCTTTGTCTTCTCTGCTACATCTGTTATTTATATTTAAAATAAAAAAGCAATAAAAAAGATCAATAAGCTTTATGAAATAGTGTAAATAATTACGTGAACGAAGTTTGATTAGAAAGTAGGAGACGTGTGAGCTAACCGTTTGTTTTGTTAATGCGAAATATACATATACACAACGTTAGCAGTCAGAGTTTTGTTGATTTATATTTATATTCTACGAGCTTATAATGTATAACCGTGATTTTGTAATGAGAGTATTTTTATTTGTTAATTTTTGAATTTTGGGAAATCTCCTCTTGGTACACTCCCTACAGTATTCAAGGACTTGAAAGGAGTACGCTAGTGTATGAATTTGATCGATATCTTGTAGTCACCAGAGACCCCCACCTCTCAAAAACGTTATCTTTTTACCCAAATGTTGAACTAAATGGCTTGAAAGGTCTAAAGGTCGTAAATGGCTTGACGAACTGGGGTCTTTTTTTCGAATAAGCTGAATCCATATAACCTAAACACTAACACGTAAAAATTTGATTTAAGAGTAGAGTGAGGTTTCAGGATTCTTTTGGATAGGCTTGTACCACTTTCGTCTTAATCTATACTTTCCATGGGTTGGAAGACAAACATACAGTTTTAATTCATATAAATGATCCTTTATAATATAATGTTACATAGAAGAGGAACAAACCTTCATATAAAGCTATTATTAAGTCATACTCGATGTCAGTATATTGTATTACAAGACCACAGTGACCTATCGACCGCATTATTGCAACTACTTGCTATGAGGAAGTTCTTGATTCTCACACTGAATTATTTTATTAATTCGTTCAATTGTTATCTTATTGTTATAAAGTATTTGAAACATTTTGAAACTGTCACTTGCTGTAAATGCGATAATGTCAAGTGTGTCCGTCTATTTATTTAGATTTTATCATTTCCATAGCATGGCAAAAAACAAAGCAAAATAAGTCAGTGTAAGTGTAAGGAGTGTCTTAACACTAAGTCTCTCTGTTATCTGTTGGTGATATGTATATATATATATATATATATATATATATATATATATATATATATATATATATATATATATATATATATATATATATATATATATATATATATACATATATATATATATATATATATATATATATATATATATATATATATATATATATATATATATATATATATATATATATATATATATATATATATATATATATATATATATATATATATATATATATATATATATATATATATATATATATATATATATATATATATATATATATATATATATATATATATATATATATATATATATATATATATAAAGATGCCTAAAAATTATTCAGTATTTTACTAATGACATATGAATATTTCAAGATAACAAAATACATCTAATAAAATATTAAATTTATAGTTCTTTATGATTGTTATGTAATGATTTTGTTTTCGATGAAAGCACGTCCATCGACAGTTAAAAAACCATTAAGCACAAGTCTGTATATGTTACATAATGATTTTATTTTCTGTTTTTCCTTAAATATTACATTACATTTTATGTTTAACATTTTGGGACAAATTATTTTTTTAGCTTCACGTTTTCGCCAATGTTTTAATTTAAAGCATTGCATGTGAGTGACGTCATTCAATGCTGAACTTTGTCTGGTTGGCAGAGCATAGAAAATGATAATGAAAAATCCATCGTCACCGAGTGGGAATCGAATTCACAAACGATCGCATTCACAGGCAGACACTGCGCCTCTGCACCACGACAGTCCTCAAATAATACAATTAATTACAATTCGTCATTGTATTGAAAAATCTCTGTGGCTATAGTACCATATATAGTATCACAGTTAGGATTCATTTAATTGACAGAATATCCCTATATCGATTTTACTTATAAAAGGTTATTTTTTTCACTAATTTATAATATTATGTTCTTGACATTTAAAAAAACATTGGCAGAAGATTTTTAATTATATATTATTTTTAAGGTATTCCTTGAACTTTTCTAATTTATTTCATCTGTATTTCCGAAATCATTAATTCATCTATCATTATGTCGCGATATATCAATATTTGTAAATAATTATACAATCAATTTAAAAACAAATAAAATGTCCTTAGGCTGGAATAAAATAGCTATTTTTTTAATTACTGTAAATACAAATGTCTTGTTAATAATTTTGACAGCGATCGGTGTTTGACAATACACTATATTCTTTTAAGTTCGGTTTTTCTCTGGAAATTTATACATATTTTTACATATATGCTAAGTCGTATTCAAAAACATATAACTTAAAATATTAATATTTCCCTTTTCATGTATAGATAATAACTAAAGCAGTTTAAATGTAAAAATCGCAAGTTATTATAACAACTTATCCATGTATTTTCTGAATTTTCTGTTGCCACATTTTTTTATCAAAACCTATACTATGCGTAAAACGTAAATATATAACCATATATGTTGCGAAGTCCGATAATGAGCAAATTCTAGCAAGTTTGAAAGCTGTGTCATAACGCCAGGTCAGGGTTGCCCGGTGCGCTTTCCAGGTCGTAGGGCTATGCTGTGATAATATATTACTCTTACATATAAATTAAAAAAGGTATATTGTAGTTAGTATACATTATATATATACTAACGAATAGTGTTTTTTTTAATTTTGAAATTTATTTCAATATTCCAGACATATTTTGTGCTATAATTCAGTAAGCTGTCAAATTAGTACTAACGGACAATGAATCATATATAGATCGTTTATTAATGGTAATAAATAGTATAATATAAATATTCTAGTATACTTTTATGTATTTTCTTCAATATATATTTAAAAAATTGAAAAATATAAGGGGAAGATACTAACTCCTGTTGATTATAGTTGCTCCAAATATCCTACTCCTGATTTTGGCTAATAAGCCCGATTGCGGATAATGGGGAGAAAATCAATTTGATTTACCAGTCGATGTCACGGTCTGAAACTAGTGTAAAATTTATAGACTTTAAAGTATTTACGATAATAAAAATTATCCGCTAAATAAGAATTTCAGGTAACAATTTATCATTCTTAAAAATGATAAACTCTAACGTTTCCTGTAATTAAGAGACACAATTATCGCGTTACTCCTGTATTTCTATGGCGTAACTATGTCAGTATGTGTAGATAGTTAAAGATAAAAAAAAATAAAACGGTCAAGTGTGAGTCGGGCTGTGTCACTAAGAGGTTCGTACACATATTATTAGGCTAATAAAGTGTAATTTTTTAAATTTATATAGTTATTAATTTTGCTAGCATGTGATTGTATTTAGCATGAATTAGTAGTTAGCAAATATTAGTTCATAATAACTTTTTAGTGTACCTATAACATAACTTTAAGTTAATGGGATTTACTATAGATATAAAATATACAGATTTTGGTTACGCTATGATTTTCGTACAGAATGCGGCAAAAGCCAAGCTTATTTTTCTAATATAATCTGTGCTAAGAAGTTTCTGATATATTAATTGCTGAATAACTTTATATAAAAATTATCTCGATACATTTAAGAATTCGAATTCTTGAAAAAAATTCTTGAGACTAATGGGCTTGGCTTAATGGGCTAGATTAACAAAGAAACAAAATGCACGGAGACGGAAAACAAAGTAATATCAATCAGTTGACAGTTCTTTCTTTCGATGTACGAACTACTAAAAATATATAGTTACACTGTTGAAAGGTAATCTACTATAATACATTTTAATGAAAGCATCGACGCTATGGAATTCGATATATGTAATAGAAATCGTTCGGAGTATTGCTAAAATTCGTGTGGAAAAGTGAAAGATAGTATAAAGTACGCAGCACACGTTGCACTTTCATACTGCGTCGATGTCACACGATAAATATATTATATGTATATCAGTATTCTGACAAAGGATCTGGTGAGTTCAATGCTTAAAGATTTCCATTTTAATTTTAAAAAAATTGAATTTTTCTAAGTTATTATGAATGTCTAGAATATTCTTTTTCAATAGTATTTTTTTTAAATTACAATATTTATTTATTTATTTATTCATAACATTTAGTAAATATACAGGAAAAATTTAATACGATAATAGCCGTATTAGTATTAAACTGTGGCACAGCCATTAAAGATACTGTATCCATATCTCTTTAAGAAACAGTATCTCTCACATTCAAGGGTTTCTGGAACTGATCTTTTTTTGAGATAAATCATCTTTGTACATTTGGTTTCTATACTTATATATTTTCTGCATCTTTTGTCTTGTGGTATATAAATAAATAAAAATAAAATTAAATCCGTTTCAAATTTGGTTAGGTAGAGACGGAAAGTGAAGATGAGCTCATTTTAAAGGAATCATAAGACCTGGACGCTGCTCTGAGCTCCTTTCCTTACAATGTGATTGGCATTAGCCAGATTCATAAATAAATCTTCGTTTAATCCATGAATTGCTAAGTAACTGACTTTCATATGATATCCACGCATACTACTATTCCTAACTCTAGGTGATGTTCACACTTCATTTTAACTAACAGATAGTTTATTTATTTTGAGGTGTAGAAATTTTATATTTAAAGTGGTCAAACATGGAAACTCCTTTAGTTTAATTGGACTTTGGTAAACTCATTAATTTAATAATGTAAATTCCATAAGTTCAAACTGAAAAATTAAGCTTCTTGATATTTTTTCTTTTAGCTTCACGCTTTATTCTGCACATGGCAGGGTAGGCAGAGGTAAGGCAAGAACTATTGGAACCTAGTGTTAAGACACTCCGTTGCTTAGTCCCTGTCTTCTCCGTTCCCGCTTTCCGCCTTTTTCGAGGCAATGCGTGTTGAGTGACTGAACTCAACGCCGGGCTTGGCCTAGTTGCCAGAGCGAAGAAAATGGAAATAAAAAATCCATCTTCCCCGACTGGGAATCGAACACAGAAACCGTCGTGTTACGGGCAGACGTTACGGTGTGACGGTCCTTTTTGATAGCTTTTTGATATTTTATATTAAATATTTTGGATTTAGGCAAAGAGGTACTCCTCCAGCATGGTATCCTAGTTACACAATTATCGTAAGTACTTAAAAATAAACTCTTCTATTTACCTTTTACGTACTAGATAATGAACATAATATGTAACATGTTTTTCTAAATTCCGTCGTCGCCAGATTTTTCATCTTAATTTTAATGCAAATTATATTAAAATATTATTTTTTTTAATTAAAAATAAAGATGACTTAAGTTCTTTTTATCACGTTCAAATATATTAAATTGACGTTAATTTTTGCACCTTGCTTAAGATGTTAAGAAATCTTTTCTATTATACATTAATAAATATTTTTTGTTTATTACATAGAACGATTATTTACCTAATTATTTGGATATCAAAGATCGTAAGCAAGTAAGATTTTTTTGTAGCTTCACGCTTTAACCCGCACATTGCAGGGTAGGCGGAGGAAGGAACTATATCAACCTAGTGTTAAGACACTCCGTTGCTTAATCCCTGCTTTCTCTGTCCCCGCTAAGCAATTTATTTAGCATTAATACGTACCAAATTTTCTAATAAATAACCTCTACACTTTCCCCAATACGGGGAAGATGGACTATTTTATTTCCATTTTCCTTGTTCTGATAACTAGTAAAAGCACGTCGTCGATTTCTATCACTCAACACGCAATGCCTCCAAAGGCATAAAACGGAGACCAGAGTGTCCTAACACTAAGTTTCCACCGTTCCTGCAGTTCCCTCTGCCTGCTAAATCGTGAAGCTTAAAAAATAAAGTTTACAATACGTAATTACAATATAAAGTATAAAAACCAAAAACCAATGTTTCTCACGATATATTCCGTAGAATTTTAATGCAAATATCCTTTCACTATAGATGTTTAGAATTCTGCTACACCATTATGAGGCCTAGTTTTACTAAAACGTTCCATACGTAAATGGTTAGTTATTGAAACTTAGCCTCATCTAGTTTATAATTTTATTCGTGACTCGGTCTTGAGAACGGATGCTTTAACAAGCATTTCATAAAGAAAACGCGCCTAGAATATAAATATTACAAGAAACAGCTCCATATATTACGTGTTTTAATAAATGAAGTCGACGTATTACAGCGTCTGTCTATAAACGCGATGATATTGAAAATATGAAATATGTTGAAACTAGGTTTCTATATGTACTGTGCTATATGCAAATAATTTACATTTATATTATTTAATTAACCATAAACGACGAGTATACTTTATATTGTGTACATAATTATAGTATCTTTACAATTAAAAGTTATTGGTTTTGTACATTGTAGGAAGCATAGAGGCAAGAAGAAAACTTACTATAGGCATATTTAGAGACAAAGGATATTGCACGATAAGTGTTAAGAGCTTAGTCTGTATTTAACACCATATTTCGTTACCAGAACTCGGAAATGATAGAAATAATTTACTCTTCTGAAAGACAATTCAATCCGCTCCTACTATATCAAGATGACCTAGAAACTAATATATATAATATATAATAAATAAACAAATTAATTAATTAATTAAAAAAAACTAATCTTTATGCTATTTGATATTTGAACTTGCAATCACATTCAACCAAATTCACTCCAACATAGTACTTACCTAGTACGGTAAATATACCTGCATACGTCACAATGGCATGCGGTCGCAGCCGTTTAGTAATGTCATAGGTGAGAGGACAAGGCACGACTTTGACTTTTGCGATCATCAAACCCGTTCACATACAGTTCTCTAAACACTTATAATGTAACAACTTACTATGTCTTAAACGAATATGCTACAATGTTTCTAGGATAGAGTGGTGTGAGGCAGAATTTTGTAATATAAAGCGCCGTATAGTGTATAATTGTAGCTTATAATGTATAAAATTAAAGAAAATGTCATAACACTAGATTCATATGGTGACTCTAGTTCCCTCTGCTGACCCTGCCATGTGCAGGATAAAAGCCATGTGAAGTTAAAAAAAGAAATGTCATATTGATAATTTTTTTATGTCAAACACTTTAGCCCCCTAAGTTTTAGAAAAAGGAGAACAGCCTAATTGAACCGATACTGTTGTGCTTAATAGTCTGTCCGGAGGCTTTGTGAGGTTCCTGACATATTATGAAAATAGTAAAAAATCTATTTAAATATATATAGACATATATATATATATATATATATATATATATATATATATATATATATATATATATATATATATATATATATATATATATATATATATATATATATATATATATATATATATATATATATATATATATATATATATATATATATATATATATATATATATATATATATATATATATATATATATATATATATATATATATATATATATATATATATATATATATATATATATATATATATATATATATATATATATATATATATATATATATATATATATATATATATATATATATATATATATATATATATATATATATATATATATATATATATATATATATATAGGTCGTGTATTATATATATATAGGTCGTGAGGAATTGTAAGCGAACTTTAACATTATGGAAACAGGTTCTATCATCCGTGATAAAGAATTTTGTCGCGAATATATTTAAATGTTATTTGAAGTTTATAAGGAAATAGAAAATGTTATCTTGTATAACGTAATTAAGGTGACTTTTGAACCGGAGGTCATGAATTTCAAACTACATATGATTTTTTGCGCTTTTTTACGTTTTAACTTGTGTTTTATTTAAATATTTATATAATATACTGTTATGCGGAGGCTGTACGAAAGTTGTGTGCATTTTTTACTTTAGATTATATATGCTCAGACTAATTATAGTGCCAAAAAGAATTTATTTCTACTCATGTTATAGAGCAGAAATAATTTGTATAAATCACTATATTCTACATTTTTTAACTATATTTTTGCATAGTCTAAAACAAAGTCGTTTCTCAAAATAGCTAAACGTTAGTATTTAAGCTATAAAACAGAATTTAATATCGCTTTCACTAACAGATGAAGTTTATATTACACGTATACAGTAGCAGTAGTAGTACTGTCGTGGTGCAGAGGCGCAGCGTCTGCCAGTAAATGAGACAGTTTGTGGGTTCAATTCCCACTCAGGGAAGATAAACTAGGCAAAGCGCTGCGTTGAGTTTCGCCACTCTACATATAATGCCTCGAAAAGGCGGACAGCAGGGAACCGAGTGTATTAATACTAGATTATCACGGTTTCTGCGGGTCCCTCTGCCTAACATGTCATGTGCGGGATAATGCGTGAAGCTTAAAAGGCAGTAAAATTAGAAAAACAAAATCTTTTTATTTAACCGAAAAAATTGGTTATAAAGAAATCGCTGTAATCTTCTTGCCCGCACAAGCAGAGCTGTGAGTTGAACACTAGTATATTACTTATATATATATGACAAATATACCTCAAGATATATATAATATATAGTAAAAACCATTTATTTATTCGAATTCTATTTCAACATAACACATTGCGTGTATTAAGGCAGATGATTTATCCATTCACTTCATATCTAGGCGCTAATGGAGAAGTTTTTTTTAAAGTGAAAATAATGATCTAAATTTATTTATTATAATATAAGTTTTATTTCATAATTTTAATTGTGTGTACTGTACAACATATGAAAAAAAATAAGCTGCTGAAAAAATACTAAAAGAAAACGTTAAAAATGTTGTACACAGCGGGATTTGAACCCGCGCCTCTTGGGAACATGCGCTTAAAATTTTGTTTATGTTTTGATTAACACTTTACAAATCATAAAAATATTTAAACTGCTTTCGTTTTCTTCTCAAATTATTTTTATATTATTTTAAAATCACTTCAGCTATAATCATGAATTAGCACATTGAAGTCTAAAATCGATTAAAATTAGTCATTCCTCGACAATTGAATCGATATTTATTATCGATTAGGTCGCTATATCGAAGTGAGTGATAAATTGACTTGTAAGTAAAACTGTCTTTAAACTCAAAGTTACAATTTCGTAACAACATTATGTAAATCAGTTTATATCAGGAGAAAGCAAATCGCGACCTCTCACAGTGATAACTTTTAATTAACGGTAGCATCTACACAGTTTCGTGTTTACTAAACTGTTTTGAATATTAAGTGTTAAATTATAAAATTTTAAAATTTAAAACAGCAAAGCTTAACTCTAACTTAAAAGCCATCATTAAAAAAGAAAATATACAGAAACTCGTATTATTTCATGGCAATTAAATAATAATTAACGTTTCTGGGTGGGCTATTTCATAACATATTGATCTTGTGAAATTAAAGTAAACAGGTACACGTTGCACTCTGATGTTAAGAATTTTTATTCGATATATTATTATATATTATTTATTTTCTACATTATATATCGTTCAAACAATATTCTGTTTGTGGCGTTGTGTTAAATAAATGGATTTTCACAATATTAAAAATGATTCTTTAAATCAAAATTTTTATTCAGACTCAGATTAATTTGAAATTTTAATAGAAATAAAACTGTAGCGCAGTGGCATAGTGTCTACCTGTAACCGTGACGGTTTTGGGTTCGATTATCACTGAGCGAGAATGAATTATTTTATTTCCATTTTCTTCGTTCTGGCAACTAGGCAAATGCGGCGTTGAGTTACGCCACTCAACGTAAAGCCTTAAAAGACGGAAATTGGGGGACGGAGTGTCTTAATACTACGTTCCGACGGCCCCTGTGATCCTTCGGAATATCATGCTTTGTAGGGGACGTAGCGTGAAGCAAGAAAAAAGAAAACAAAAATATATGAAAAATATTAGTCATTTATCATATTTGTAGTTTTATTTCAACTAATTTGGTAGACGATGCGGTTGACTTGTTGCAGTCTTAATGGCGGACGGTACATACTGTTATATTACGAAATTATAGCACTTAATGTTATAAGATGTTTATATTTTTTTTATAGCTTTTTAATTTAAGGTAGGTAGGAAAAAAGGTAAAATAGGTATTTATTCTAAGTATTTTAACTACACTATAGCGATATTTGGATGGTTGATTAAAACACTTTTTACCTCTTATGGTTGAACTTGAAGTGTTAAAATTCCAATTTAATATTAAAAAGCAGTTTAAAGAAACACTATGTATGTTGAGGTTAAAAAGTATAAAGAATTTAAACAATTGGGGACGGAGTAAGCAGGGACTAAGTAACGGAGTGTCTTAACAGTAGGTTCTTATGGTTCCTGCAGTTCCCTCTGCCTACCCTGCCATGTGCGGGATAAAGCGTGAAGCTATAAAAAAATTTAAACAACATGTAATTTCTAACATTATTCTTTGATTTCTAACAATTAGGTTTATAGAAACTGAACTTCTTTGGCTGTACAAAGAAAAACATTTATAGCTTCACGCTTTTATCCCGCATATTGCAGGGTAGGCAGAGGGAACTGCAGGAACTATATGAACCTAGTGTTAAGACACTCCGTTGCTCAGTTCCTGCTTTCTCCATCCTCACTTTCCGCCATGTTTCGAGGCATTGCGTGTTGAGTGGTGGAACTCAACGCCGCGCGTGAATAATTTCCAGAGCGAAGAAGATGGAAATAGAAAAATCCATCTTCCCCGAGCGGCAATCGAACCAACAAGCCGTCGCGTTTACAGGCAGACACTTACGCCTCTGCGCCACGACGGCCCTGAAAAAACATTTACATAATACTATACTTGTGCACACTTTACTCAATATGCGTTTTTCTTAGTATTAAAACACTACGCACGCTTCAATGGCGAAAGTGATTGCCAAACGAACGCATACCGGATTTGCGGATGATAAAAACGGAATATGTAATTGGAATTAGTTTAGCAGAGGCTTTTATATTTATTTAAAGATTTTGTTAAGTAAGCTAAAATTTAACACCGTTATGGTGCAGTGGAAAATTTGTGACTATAAAGGGTTGTGGCTTCGAATCCCGCTTGGAAATATAAGTTATATTCGTTTTCTTCCATAGAATTTCCTTTGCCCAAAACTGTAATGGTATCGTGTTGATCTTTTTGAATGTGTTTTCAAGCTTCACTCAATGAAATAAGGTGTAGGAGAAGAAGAAGAAGAGAATCAATGAGAGACAGTGACTGCTCTGGTAAAGTAAAGCGCTGTATAGAGAGTTACTGTGTATGTAATATCTCAATAATTAATTATAGAAAGCAGTGCTTTATACTAGACTCACTTTGCCTAGTCCTTGCCTATAAAACTGTAAACAGGTTATTTATTCAGTAACATCGTAGTGCCTCGAAAAACGGAAACCTGGGAGCAGAGTGCCTTAACACTAGGTTTTTTAAGCCTATGATTCTCTCTGTCTACGCTTCTATGTATGGAATTTCTAATTAACATTAAATAAGCCTATGTGGAAAAGATACCATACATTTAGTAAGTGAATTACGTAAAAACATATGTTAGGGTTATTATGTAAGGAAAAATTGCGTGTGTGCAAATCTGTTTAGAACTCATTTCACTTGACGGTACTTTGCTAAATATCGTTACGCCTTTTAACTATGTGTGTCGATACTCGATCTTAACTAACTCGACTAAGATGTATGTATATATATATATATATATATATATATATATATATATATATATATATATATATATATATATATATATATATATATATATATATATATATATATATATATATATATATATATATATATATATATATATACATATATATATATATATATATATATATATATATATATATATATATATATATATATATATATATATATATATATATATATATATATATATATATATATATATATATATATATATATATATATATATATATATAAATATATATATATATATATATATATATATATATATATATATATATATATATATATATATATATATATATATATATATATATAGATAATCTTTGTATTAAAATATTTTCGTTTCAATCCTTACTTGGAGAGATGGATTTTTGTCTTTTCTACTTTTTCGCTTAGGTCACTAGGCGTTCCGTTATTTAACATTGTAAGCTTCGAAAGGGCGGTGCGCAGGGAACAGAGTGTTTTAACACTAGGCTATCATGGATCCTGCGGTTCCCTCTGGCTACCCTGCTACAAGCGGGATAAAGTGTGAAGCTAAAATTGGATTCCAATCTCCTGACTGCGGATTTAACCAAAAATCATGGTTGCAAATTGTCATAATACTCATTAAAATTGTAAAAATATTCGAATATTCGTTTCTTAATTAACAAATAACATAACACCCGACATTCAGTGTAAATGCAATAATTGAATGAGGTTACAACATAACCAGGTTATAACGTTATATCATTGTTATGAATTCTTTAGTCCATTTTGTAACATATTTCTCGAGAAATAAAGCATATTTTAATTTAGTTGCTCTTTTTTTAAGTTATTGACTCTTAGAAGACGGTCTAGATAAAGTATTTACCTTTAATTTCTTCATTTAATTCGAAAATGACTAAATCTCGTAAATACAGTGAATGTAAGTTTGTAATTTTAAAGTAAATTCTTAACTCAACTTTCATTACGTGCATACAATGTTGCCACTTTTTTTAAAATAATGTGTGCAATAATAACGCTATTATCCATTTTGTTTTTGTCATATTTTTTTTTAATTTATTATCTTTTAATATTTAATATTTTTTTTAAAATATATTATTTATATTTAATACTCTGAGTTCCACAATGCAAAGGCCTAAGCGTCTTAATATTATTGCCCTACGGGACCCTCTACCTACCCAGCTAAAACCCGTAAAAAGTAACAACAATATTTTAGTGCCCTACCTTTATATGGTTCTTATATATTAAATTATTAACGTGACGTAAAGCACCACCAGTACTTTTGAGATCAGCTCGATCTAGTATTCATTTGTGATATTAGTACTAGAAATCTAGATCTTTTTAAATGCTTTAACCGAACTAAATCGTCGATTTAAGCAACTATATTGAAATGTTGCCATATTTAAATATATCCAAATACATATAGTGTTTTAAGCAAAAAATAAGTAACGATTTAAAGAAATGCGGAACTATTTCATCCTTACCTTATTAGTGTTAATTAAGTGATGAAATAGTGAAGTTCTTATTCAGAACAAGCGAGATCATTAAAATGTTTACTAAAACCTCTTGCAAATAGAGGCAAATATTGAGCAAATTGCATTAGATTGATAATTACATAGAACTAATTAATATTTACTTAAAGAACACATACAAAAATTTGAACGCAGCGGGACTTGAACCCGCGCCCTCTTGCCAACCGTGCAAGCGCTCTCACCGCTGAGCTATGCGTTCTTTTCATCGTCTGATCAATATCAATTGTTTATTCTTCATTCTGCAAAATATTAGCGAAATACTAATAATAAAAAGGAAATAATCAGAAAAATGCAATAAATATATCTATTAAATGGTACTTTGATGTTATTAAGACAAATTAAGCAAAACGTGTAATCTTCACCGTTTTGCTATTGTAATAAATGTAAAAAGAATAAATGTCAAAATTCTTATGTCATAATACTTAAATAATTAATATTAAAAAATCATTATATATATATATATATATATATATATATATATATATATATATATATATATATATATATATATATATATATATATATATATATATATATATATATATATATATATATATATATATATATATATATATATATATATATATATATATATATATATATATATATATATATATATATATAAATATATATATATATATATATATATATATATATATATATATATATATATATATATATATATATATATATATATATATATATATATATATATATATATATATATATATATATATATATATATATATATATATATATATATATATATATATATATATATATATTAAATTTAGAATATTTGACTATCCTCACTACCTGTCTTTATGTATATGTCCACATGTCGGTTACGTAAAATCGACGTTCAAACGAAAGCTTGTTTCGACCGCACCCATCATCATCATTCCGTCATCACACTGTATAACACTTTCTACATTTCTCAATTCTTTTTTAACAACACGCTGTATATCGTTCTCTTCTTAATTTTCTAGATATTATTATGGAGATTAGCACTGCGCTTACATAATAAAATACAATTTTCTTAATAATCGTAACATTTTATTAAATCTTAAATATATTCTAATATTTATTTTATCTTTTTGTTACAGGTATGTCAGATCGCCTGTGGAGTATGGCTGTACGGTTTTTTAAAAATATCATGGAAAGATATATATATATATATATATATATATATATATATATATATATATATATATATATATATATATATATATATATATATATATTATATATATATATATATATATATATATATATATATATATATATATATATATATATATATATATATATATATATATATATTTATATATATATATATATATATATATATATATATATATATATATATATATATATATATATATATATATATATATATATATATATATATATATATATATATATATATATATATATATATATATATATATATATATATATATATATATATATATATATATATATATATATATATATATATATATATATATATATATATATATATATATATATATGCCGTTTTTTTCAATTCTATAAGTTTCGTTCAGATATAAATTTAAATTATGACATATTTCACGATATTGCACTTGTACTTTTCAATCTTTCTTTGATCGATATTGTGAATATTGGTTTCATTCTATTACAACCTTTATTACAATGAGCAAAAGCCTCAAAATCTATTTAGGAGTTTTTTCGTAACAAAAATGCGTGCGAATTTGTTAAGAAATAAAATGGCGTAATTATATGCTTTGTGTATTGTAGCAGGTTTCTTATTAACCGACTTCAAAAGGGTATAAGTTATTAATTCGTCTGTACGTTTGTTACGAGATTACTCCGCAAATTATGAATATAAAGTTATTTTATGTAGCAAATTTATAATAAAAAAATTAACGCTTTAATTGCATTATAATGAAACTATAAAAATATATTACGACGCCTGTACATATTGGATTATTGTATTGTGTGAAAGTTTATGATCGCTGAAAGTGGTTAACTACAATGCTATTTAATATTGATTACAGTAAAGATAAAATTGTGATTTTTTTGTAAATTATATCTAAGTCGAAAATAATGATAATCTTTTTTGTACCAATAGTAATCATACTTGTTGTTTTAGCTCCTTTGCGTCCTGTACAGAGCACGCTTTACGCTCAACTTTTAAGGGATTGCGTGTTGAGTGGCAGAGCACTTAGGTGCGTTTTGTACAGGGAATCGAAGTAACAACACAATTGCATAGAAAGTACATATTTGTTTTGCATTACGATCTTTAATGCCGCTATCTCCTCAGTGTACGAATGCATTGTTTCATCAATTTTTTTATAGCTTCAGCCCCGGTAATTGTGGAAACTTAATGTTAAGACGCTCTGTTTCCCGGTTTTCACTTATTCGGGGTATTGCGTGTTGAGTGGCGGAACTCAACACCGCCCTTTGCCAAAGCGAAGAAAATAGAAATGGAAAATACACAGGCCTCTTTAATTTAATCTTGAATAAACCAGTAAAGGTTGTCTATATCCATGATAACTTTTAAAACACTAGAGTAAATAAATTACAATTAAATATATTCTAGACTCGACACCGCTGACCGGATCATACCGACTAACCTTGACAGAGGTACAACTGATACGTGTACGACAATATTACTTATTAAATTCCACAGACGGAATTTGCGACGTCAAGACAAGGTTAAACTGTGTTTAAATGTGATTGAGCTTTTGTACTTAAGGATGCTTTAAGCGAGATACTTGTTAAAGCTTGATAAAAGCTTTATTTTTTATTTTGAAGTAGGCGTGCCGCAATAGGGCGGCATCTTGGTGTAAAGAATGGAATGGCTATTTTTAAATTATTGTCATTTCACGACTCTGGCAGACAAAGAGCAGTGTTGAGTACCGCCATTTAATATACAATGTTTCGCAAAGGGCAGAATGTGGTTCTTGGTTGGCCTCGAAAAAATATGAACTTGTAATAAACTTTTAGACGCAAATTATTTTGAAATATCGTATTTTAAAATTAAACTATAAACTATATATTTTTAATAATTTTTTGGTATTATAATTAAAAAGTAACCTATACTTTTTAAGGGAAAATAAAGTAAGAGGTTACAATTCGACACGTTTACAGGTTTTTATGTTCGAGAATTTAATTAACGCCTTCCTACCCCCGTCACCTTCTTACCTCCTCCTTAAGTTCCATCCATCATATCCATCAGTTTTTAGAGAGGAAACCCATTTTAATATATTTTTTACTGTTAAGGTTAGAAAAAATCTAACTATAAGGATAGCAAAATATAAGATGATAGTGTATTCACTAATTTCACTTAATTATGCGTACAGTTTTCGTAACTGTAGTTCGTTACTAAAATCCAAATAAAAAAATCCTACTTAAAACAGGCAAATCCGCGTTAAGTGAACTAGTATAAATACACATTTACAAAACTTTAAAAAAAGATATAACTACTGTAATCTTATGAGCGAATGTTAAACTGAAAGTGAGAGTCGGATACGCAAGGTGCGGGACCGGTTCGCCGAAATCGAATTTGTACGAAAATTTTCAAGCAAACCGACTATGAATATTTAATGGCTAACTTGTTTTTAGTTGTATAATGTGGTCTTGGTCTAGTGTTGAGATTGGAATGTTATATAATATAGTTATGTTTTCTCTAATATTTGCGTTTAAATTTTTATTTGATGACGTCTTGTTTTGCCACTAATAGTTAAGAACTGATAGGAATGTCAAGAATGTCCTGTAAAATATGTACTATACACTATATACTTTTTTAATGCGGTGGTTAAAAGTAAGAAAAAAGCTTTAAAGCCTTGAAAAGACTGAAAAAAGCTTTCATATTGCCTTCTTCTGTTTAAGAATAAACTAAAACACTAAATATATATCGGTTGTAGGTTCATATCGCAATTGAAGGAATATAACTATTTCCTCAGTAGTTTTTATTATTAGCTACATTTCTCAAAGTCTATTTTCCAAATAGAAGATACTTAACGTACATAATATTATTAAGAGATTTAATACAATTAAAAATTTTATATTAATACGTCATATAAACTATTGTGAATCATAAATTATTATAAACGGGACAAATCTCTGTATAAAAAAATAAGATTTTTTGTAACAGTAAATTCTTTAATTCTCGTCCACATCTAGTTAGATAAAGCAATTATTTCCCTTTAATTAAAAGCATTTTTAACTAGGTCTTAAATATACAGCCTATATCAAGCTACAAGACCTCAGAAGCAAGGTCACTACACGGTCCACTTAACAATCACTGATATATTACTGTAATACGTAATACGTAATACTATTAATATACACATAAGCTTTGTAAATTGATTAAAAATATATAGATTTTGATTTGAACTTCTTAAAAAACTTATTTAAAATATACTGAGATGTTTCTTCAGTAATTAAAGTCAAAGAACATTGTAAAGGCATGTAGGTAATATGTTAGATTTATTTTCTGATAGTCTTAAGTATGTCTATTTCAAAGAAGAGAGAAAAAAATTGAATTAAAACTTGACATTGTTTTTTTTAAGTGTAATATTTTAGTTATCTCGTTCTAGTAACAAGACAAAACGCGGCGTTGAGTTACATTACTTACGAAATATCTCGAAAATTAGGAAGCGGAGTACAGATGCGTGAAATCAAAAAATAATTAGTCTTCATTAGTATTCATATTCAAATAATAAAGGAATTTTCATTGACTTAACTTATATATATATATATATATATATATATATATATATATATATATATATATATATATATATATATATATATATATATATATATATATATATATATATATATATATATATATATATATATATATATATATATATATATATATATATATATATATATATATATATATATATATATATATATATATATATATATATGCACAAGCTTCGTATATTCTCCACATAACGTTCGCATCTTAAGAAATTCTCAGCGTTTGAACAGCGTAAGTAGAGCGCGATGTTGAAAGATTATTTGCACATCCGCTGCACTACATCGGTCATTGAACTTAACTTTAATGTTAGTTAATTTTAATCTGCAGTTAATTTTTTCTTACGTTTTCACGCTTTATCCCGCACATTGCAGGATAGACAGAGGGAACTGCAGGAACCATAGGAACCTAGTGTTAAAACTCTTCTCCGTCCCTGCTTTCCGTCTTTTTCGAAGCATTGCGAGTTGAGTGGCGGAACTCAACGCTGCGCTTTGCCTAGTTTCCAGAATGAAGAAAATGGAAATAGAAAAATTCATCTTTCCCTCATGGGAATCGAACCTGCAAACCGTCGCGTTTACAGGTAGACGCTACGCCTCTGCGCCACGATGGTCCTCATATATATACATATACATATACATATACATATACATATCATAACAAAATATTAAATGCTGTATAGGCCTCAGCTAGGCCTGCACATGGACGATTAAAGAAGCAGTTGGCCTTGCTTGAACGGAAATAACTGTAATAAATATTGTAAAGTATCATTAAAGTTAGTATTTACATTATTTATTATAATTTATAGTTATTCTTCATTACATATCCGTAATGGACTCAATTAATAAAGCCAAAAATACAAATATATAAATGTTTAAAATTTTAATGTTTAAAATTACCTGCGCATATGCGCTTCGTTTTATTAGCTTAATCCTTTATAGATATGGTAAGGTTAGAAATATTTCTTTTTAGTTAAAAGACATAATATTTGAAACAGACAAAAAGCGCCATCAAATGTTTTTCAAGCAATGTAAAGGACTAAAGTGTAATTAGTTTAATCAATTATCAATCGAACTGTTGAAGTTCGACCATCGCCTATATTTTTCACCAATCCACCTTTTCGAGAATTTTAAAACGATACAAATAGTAAAATTCTAAGTCAAAAAGTCACTACTCTAAGTGTGCGCAATTTTGTAATCTTCCACAAATAATATATAGTAATATTCATAAAAACATATTAATTATATTCTATTATGGAAACTTATGTATTTTAAATTGCGAAAATTGTATGCATTTATTTATTTAAATGCATTCGAGCGTCACTTTCTCTCAAATGACCGTGTAAATAGTGATAATATTGTGAAGGAAGGAAGTTATTATATGAATATGAGATATACGGAAGATAAAATTACGATATTGCTTAGTGACTGACGTGTTCTATGTTGCCACGAGCTTTTGCTTTCTTATAAGTAAGCTTTCATACAAGTTAACTCTTAAGCTTTTTTGTGAATTCGTTTGCAAGTTCACAATGTTTGTTAAATTTGAACCGGTATTAAGCGTTTCACACAAGAGTAAGTTTTTGACAAACAGTTTTGTGTACTACGCTATTGAAATTCTAGTAATTAAGCAATTCTATACTAATATTATAATGTAAATAATTAAGTGGGGAGTGTCTTAACACTAGGTTTTTACAGTTGCTGCGGTTCCCTCTGCCTACCCAGCTGAGAGCGAGATAAAGCGTGAATTTTCTAAAAAAATATTATAAAAATCAAACTTTGTCTGTTTGATTGAATGTACTAATTTCTCAGGAACTATTAAGTTTCAATAGTAAGTTTTTTTATATGGTATACAAGACTTAGTTGAGGTTTTCAGTGTCACCCAATCAAGCTGTCTTGTATTAAATAGAATGAACTTCGAGATTCCACGGAAACGAAGCCGCAAGAGCAAGCAAGAGCAGAAATGATAAACAAAATTACGCACAAAATTATTTCAAATAAATCCGCTCGTGCGTAAGACAGTCCATAGAAAGTGATTACTTTCTTAGTAAGAATGCCACAAACTCCATATCCAGGATCGACCTGCTAACCAGCGTTGTGTAATAGAACCGGTCGTTTGAAGCAATCTGCTAAGATAGATTCAACTTGCCTTTTATGTAATTATGTATACATATCCTTAATAGATGTATACTATTTATTATTCCTAAATCTTGGTGGATGGACAGGGATATTTTAAGTGTTGTAGTCAGGTGTGTTCTAGGTTGTGGTAAATAATGTTTTTTTTATTTTTTTTTATAGCTTCACGCTTTATATGCAATATGCGGGATATTGCAGGGTAGGCAGAGGGAACTGCAGGAACCAACTGAATCTAGTGTTAAGCCACTCCGTTGCTTAGTTCATGCTTTCTCCGTCCCCACTTTCCGCCTCTTTGAGGCATTGCGTGTTGAGTGGCGAAACTCAACGACGCGCTTTGCCTAGTTTCCAGAGCGAAGAAAACGGAAATAGAAAAATCCATCTTCCCCAAGTGGGAATCGAACCCAGAAACCTTCGCGTTTACAGGCAGACGCTTACGCCTCTGCGCCACGACGGTCGGTAAATAATTGGTGGGTAGTAATAAAAAAATCACTTTCGTTAAAGAAATCGTGATTATATTAGTCAAAGAGCTGCATGAGTAACTCTTATTCTATCTTGTAAAACGAAATGCATAAAAATATAGAGAAGAAACTTCTTGGCGTTCTGTACTTTAAGAGTAAAGAGGACTGTGACTTGGGACCCATTTGTCAATGATTTCCTTAGAAATGCGTACTAACACGTTCCAAATTTAATATAATTCTACTAACCAATATCGTAGAATCATGCTAAATCTGGTTAAGTAGATTAGGGATCTCTAAAGAAAGTTATACAAATTTTACTATTTCCATTCACGAATTGAATCTACACATACCGTACCATACTAATGAAATCCTATTAATGCATATTAAAAAGAAATCCAATCCATACTTGAAGTAAGCCGCTATCGTCAGAAACGTGGAAATACCGGCAGTTGCTATAACTAGTTGGGAAATGCGTGTGGTAATATAGCATAGATGGGGTAATGTTACTATGATCGAATATTGAACACTTGTATTTCTTAGGGGCCGTCGCGATATAGTGGTACAGCATGTGAGTGTGAACGTGACAGTTCTAGGTTGAAATCCTATGATGAGAAATGAATTACTTTTATTTTCCTAGCTCTGGTATCAAGGTAAAGCGAGGTAGTGTGTCAGGAAAGCGAAAAATGGAGAACAGTGTCTTAACACTAGGTTCCCTTTGCCTACTTTACTATATATGGGATACGTCCTGAGCATTAATTATTATTTCAAGGAGAATTTGATCGGCCACCTATTAAGGATACTGTATTAATAGCAAAATAATCACAGAGAGCGTAGGGTTAAGACAATCACTCTCTTTCTCCGCCTATTTATCAAGATATTTTATAATAAGAGACGTCAAAAGAAATAAAAACGAACGAAGAGAAGAACTCAAAAATGAACTTTACCTACCCGAGTAAGGAAAAAAAATGTCCGAGAAGAAATCGAACCCGCAACCGTTTCGTTAAAGTAAAAAACACTTCACTAAGATAAATGAAGTGCATAACAAATAGATAGATATCGCTTTACCGCTTCAATGGTATGCCATGAGCCATGAAATCCGGATGCATCTTGCGTGACTCCACTTAGTTATTTTATGGCTTTATTTTTTTATATTATAAATATGGCCTACATAAGGAATATTGAAAGAGGTATTTGAAAGTATTTATTGCAATTTTTATTATCACACTTGCTTGTTTATATTATTTTCTAGGAAGTAGGTGTATAAATAGTGTAATATACGTGTACTTCTGATTCGAAAAAAAATCGTAGAAGAAATATTAGGAGGCTTTATAATTGATTTAATTCCAGATTTTTGTTATTAAATTATTATTTGTTTTTTATGCAATGATATTAAGATTTACAAAAGGTAACTCGACGGGTTTATGTATGAATATTTTGTAGTACAGGTAGTTTAGTAGTTTCCCTTCACATAAACATAGTATATGTTGTCATGTACATTCGATAACAAGTTAGAATAATAATATTATCAAATTAAAGCAATAAAGATATAATTATTATGTTTATAATATATGAATACAAAAATAAATTAATGGTAGTAACAATATTTAGATTATAGTAATTGACGTTAAAGTAAATTGTTACCATTTAAATAAAATAAAAAAAATGTCAAAATTAAGATACAGTTCCAATGCTGTAAATTACATTATATTTAAGTTGTATTTCTTTTATAAAAGATATAATCTTTATATACGCTTCACGCTTTATCCCGCACATAGCAGGGTAGACAGATTGACACTACGTTCCATGATTTCCGCCTTTTGTGAGACATTGCGTGTTGAGTGGCATAACTCAACGCCGCGGTTTGCCTAGTTGCCATAGCGAATAAAATGAAAATTAATAAATCCATCTTCCCTGAGTGGGAATCGTACCCACAAACTGTGGCCTTTACAGACAGACCTCTGCGTCACAATGTGCATAAAAGTATTAAGTAACTGACATAATAAAAATGTCAAATAACAATGCAA
Organism: Dione vanillae; assembly: GCA_037178615.1. Lineage (NCBI taxonomy): Eukaryota > Metazoa > Arthropoda > Insecta > Lepidoptera > Nymphalidae > Dione > Dione vanillae. Next base: position 468,757 of record JAZFAU010000138.1, on the reverse strand, counting down.
TCTATTCTTTATTTCTTGTTTAGTAGGTAGGGCAGAGGGAACCGTAGGAACCATAGAAACCTAGTGTTAAGACACTCCGTTCCCTGCTTATAATGCAATCTGAAGTTACAACTTTGTAGGTATACGTCCTCAATAACGTAAAAGGAACGTAAAACGTAAAAGGACCACCAACAGTTATAACCGTATAACGTACATTTGGTCAAGTAACAGTTACGGACATTGAATATTTATGTTCTATTATAATTATAATTAATGTAGAACGAACGGTCGAGACTAATTTGCCTTTAAGGCGTTTCCGACATAGTTCTTCATGACTTTGGAATGTAGGCTTTTGTTTGACTCATTTCTATTTAGTAAATGAGACTTGTAGCTGTACCATACAAAACCAATATGTTTTAGGAAAGCTATGTTGACTTCATACATCGTCACTTCATATATCGTCACTCATATTCGAACGTACGATGGAGTGTCTGAACACTAAATTTTACCACTAAATTAAACTCACTGACATTCAGTATATAATAAGGCTTGTACGAGGACTTAATTTATTGCAGTAGAAAAGTCTTAATGATTTCATGGTAGTTGGTTCAATACTCATTCGGGGCATTGTTGGGGAGGGTGGGGGGGGGGTGTGTTTCTATAGCGCTGGTTTCCGTTACTAAGATCACGTGATATTCCGTAATAGAGTATGAAAAGGAGAAAACACGATAGGAGAAAAGTTATTATAGGCAAGCGCGGCGTTGAGCTCCGTCCTATTAACACGCAAAGCCTAGATAGGCGGAACGGAGTGCACACAGCATTTTACTATAAAAATACTGGTTGTGAGTTCGTTTCCCACTGACAGAGAATCAGTCTATTTCATTTTTCTTGCTCTGGTAACATGACGTAAAGAGTAGCGTAGTTGAGTTTTATCCCTGAGCCCACGTTGTTTCTAGAAGTGGGCGGAAAGTGGGGAACGGAGTGACTTAACTACTAGGTTTCCTTAAGCTTCCCTACGCATACAGGCATAATATATAGCTATTTATTTATTTAAATAGTATATAGGTAATGGGCTATTTTTATTTATTAAGATGAAGAGATGTCTGCGTACAGTCCTTAACTCAGTATAGATATAGAGAAGGTATTCTAGTAAGCAGCTTACTAAAATATTTTCAACTTAATATAAGCTACATAGATACAGCTTATTACTAAAAATAATAAAGTTAAAACAAAATAACTTAACATATTTTGCATAATAATTCTATGACTCAACTGTTGTAAATAAGCTTCGGTCATTGAAACGGAATGTAGGTTGTTGTTACAGCTAGGGTTTTATTTTTCTTTATAGTTCTAAATTATTAAGAGGGTTAGTTCTGTTTGTGCTTCTTTAATTTTTATTTAGAAATAGCCCGTATCTAAGTGTGAAGATACCATGTTCTCCATTTCCGGTCGAATTCTTCTTCTTATTTTAATTAATGGTACCAAAATCAGTACCAAAACAAAATTAAATTTCGTTGACGTAAACATATATGTCATATTTTCACTAACACTTTTTTTGCTTAGTATCTGAATTTATTAAATCAAAAACGCTTTAAAAAATCAATGAAAGAAAAATCCATGAAAGTTATATAGTGTTGTCATAATAGTAATAAGCAAGACACTAACCATTTTTCCATAATCTGTACGGCAATGCAATATTTTTACGTAATTCACCGGCGAAAGCATCCGTGACGAACCCTCGATAACCACTGTAACAAACAGTGTTACATGTAAGTATAGTTTACATCTCGTGTATAATTTATAGTAATGTTTTTTAAATAACATTTTGTTCTGTTCGTAGCAGAGCAGGCTGAGGAGGGCAGAGTGATTTGAGAATCTAGTGTTAAAACACTCCGTCTTTCGAGTCATTGCGTGTTTAGTGGCGGAAACAGTGACTCGCTTGCTTAATGACTTAAGTTCTACCAACATTATTTTGTACTTTACGTGCCAAGTTTTATTTAAAATATTTTATTACAAGTAACAATGTTTTATAATAATGTATCATTATTTAATAATAAAATACTATTAACTAAGTATATATTTTTTATATATTCTCGATTGCAGCCATATTGTAATTAGAAATCACGTTTAATGGCTCGTTTCACGTAAATTGAAAAGGTGTTTTATTATCTGTACTTTTAAAACGAATAATAGAAAAATATAAAATACCTAATTTACTTTTGACAGAAATTTGCTATTCTAAAGATACTTAATTGTGAATATTGATTCACTATTAAACGTCTCAAAATTCTTAAATTTTTAAATTCATAATTATAAAAATAAAATTGTTTACGTGCAATTTTTCCATTCACGTCATAGTCATAAAAAAATATATATTGAGTTCATTGAATAGCATTCTGAAAATGTTGCCACACGTAATAACAAATTATTTTTATTTGTAAAAAAAATATAGAACAAAAAAATCACCATTTCTTTTGAAAAAGCAGTCACGTTTTACTATATAATATATAGTGAATGTTTGACCGGCCTGCTCTAGTTTAGACTAGGAATTGCATTTACAGTTGCATTCAAAACGCATCGTCCTCAAAACGAAAGAAAGTGCACTCCACTAGGGACTTAACGTGATAGCGAATATCTATGTCATATTTTCTCTATTTATAGAAACGTTGAAGAACTCTGTTTGTTTTTGACGTGACAACGTCTTAAATTAGGTTGCGGCTCGGAGTCACTTATGAAAAAGTAAAGTAACGATGTGTCAACTGTCACCGAACTATGATCGGTCCGCCGCGCGTATCATTTGACACATGTACAATGTTTTAGTAAACAAAATATATTTTCTATAGTTAAAATTTGTGCAATTTATATTATAATTATTATTCATATCAATAAATATTCTACCGAGAAAAAGACGTTGTCACGTAAAATTTTCGCCCGTAAAACCCACTTTTTGTAACCTGTTTTAAGTTATTTTAATTTTCGGGCTATTAAGCGCAATGACACAGCGCAGTACCTTAAACACGACGACTGTGGGTTCTATTCTCGCAAGAGAAAAAATAATTATTTTAATTTTTCGCTACAACAGATACGACATCCTTTACACTTACTGTTATATAAAACTCAATGTTTGTAGCCTTACTACAAACATACACAAGGCGCAAGTATCCATGATATATTGAGATACTTTGTTTTTTTTTTCAATACCATATATGGAACCCGGTAGTAATTCTCGTTTCGATTAAGTACCCTACGCTTCTGCTTAAGAGATGTTTATAACAGAAAATATATATGGATAGTCTTTAGTATGCGTATTTATAGTTATTTGGCTATAAATACAAAATGCGTTTAACTATTATAGGTACTTAAAATTCAGTTTACATCTACAATTGCCTTAAAATTCGTTAACTATATTCTTTTATTTCTAGGACTTTTATCCATTCAGTTTCTCTTAAATAACCCTAAATAGATTATATTTGAGGTTATTATTACATATATTTACTAGAGTTACATAGAAAATCATAATAGATGCGCTTTAAATGTTTCAGTATACTCTGAAAGCACGTACAATATGTTAAAATGAATTAACGTCTTGTGACGTGTATATGTAGGATTTTTCGCAATAATCGGACTCTATCCGGACTGGCCTGAACTGGACTATGTGGGCAAAATTGATTCGACCGCAAGTTTTTTCACATTAACACGTTCAACCAAGCCAGAGCTTAAGCTGCATGACATAAAGTTTATATTAATATTACACAGTAAGAACAGTAAGAATGAAGAAGAACGTGCTCAGATGGACGAAAGAAAGAGTGACGAAAGAATGGTAAAAAAGATATACGATGCAAAATTGAGTGGTAAGAGAGGTAAGGGGAGACCTCGGTTGACTTTCGAAAACACAGTATCGAAGATACTGGAGGAAGGTCACGTAAAAAGCATGAGGACTCCCCGGAGAGCATGCATGAAGAGGTTAATGACTGTGGACGAGGCGAAAGAGGTATGCAGGGACCGCAGCGTTTGGCGCTCCGTTCCCTCTGACTACTCCGCTAGGGATAGAGCGTGAAGTTATGTAATATTATCTATTATTACATATATATTTAAAAAAAAATGTAGTACCTAAATATATTCTAGTTCCTTTATTACTAATATACCTATTATGATATACAATTTCTTTGTTTTACAATACACAATTTTTTAATTACACAATTTTACTAAATATTTCCAACCAGAATTTCCTATTTCAAATTTAAATAACATGGCTACTTTGAAATCGATCCAAATAAGTCAAGCCTATCTTATTTACTTAGCTTTATGAATAACTTTCTTAAGCAATTCTCTCGTTCGCCTACTTTTTTAAATTATATAAACGCTTAATTATGTTAATTTATTGTAAATTACGTGTTGACAGCATTGGCACGTAGGCCTATCATTAATTAAGTGCAATAGGTTTAAGTTCAGATATTGCACTATTAAGATACCTAGTGTCAAATCTAGTATCATTGTGTTTTGAGTTACACAACTCAACGCTGCGTTTTTCTCTTGTAACTAGAGAGAGTAAATTACAATAATTTATTCTCCCCAAGGGGGAATCGAATCCATAAACCGTTAGTTGCGATGGTCGTTAAATGTATTAGGTGAAGTAATGAATATTTCATAGTTAAATTTGGATGCGGATGTTAATAAATATTTCTATTAATTTATTAATATTAATGTCGTTCCAATTTCATCTAAGCCATAATTATTATGGTGACGGCAACATCTCTAGGAAATTCACCAAATATGTGTATAATGTCTGTATGTTCCTGATGTTAATAGATTGTACTGGAAAGTGCTTATGGGACGTGCTTTAAAATCTTGTTAAAGATAAAAATCGTTTTTTATAGCTTCCTGTACATAGCAAGGTAGACAGAGGGAACCGCAGGAATCGTGGGAACCAAGTGTTAAAACACTCCGTTCCCCGGTTTCCGCCTTTTTTCGAAGAATATCATTTTGAGTGGCGGAACTCCACGTTGCGTCTCGTCGTAAAAAAATCCATCTTCTCGTAGTGGAAAACTAACCCACAAGCTGTCGCATATACAGGCAGCCGCTAAGCCTTTGCGCCACCAGGGCCTTGAAAAACGTTATATTTTTTATATATTTTCAAAATATGTTCAAAATTATTCTTCTATAGATGTCATTGAAACTTTTAGTTTATATATTCTAGGTCAATTGAGAAGTACGCTTGTTTATAGGCAGTTGGCCTTTTATTAGTTTTTGTTCCGGTTACGTTACGTAGATTGTAAATGCCATTTAATACGTAATCTTAACTAAAATGATATTGGGTCAGTTTTTTTATGAATAATCAATTAGTTATCCCTTAATTTTTTTTCTTTTGTAAGAATATGTCAAAGGTTTTAAAAATTGTATAAACTTTTTTTACGTGATTAAATAAGATAAAATTCATTGCGTTTTTTATTAAAATTTAAATATTTTTGTTACAGGAACACACAACGTGGCTGGCGATATTAGTAGCCATTGTGACATTGGCAACACCAGGTAAGATAAAAAAAACAAATATAATACATTTTTATATAAGAAATTTAAACGGATGGATGTTATTTTGCTATATTAAGTTAAGAAAAGTTTTTTTGAAATTTGAAAATTAGTACAAAGTATTGTAGAAATCCGTGTTTTACAATATTATACTGTAACAATGTAGCTAAAGAAGACAAGTATGCACAACAGTGAAATGTTATAAAAGTTTTTTTATATTAAATATATTTTGCCATTTTATATATTATTTAAACTACGTACTTAAATATTAACGCATAAATCAATACAACATAAATTAACTAGCTAACAATTGCCAATAAAAAAGTTATTCAATGATTTCCCGCCAATTATGCTGTCATCAATTTGACAACATGGAAAAAGTATTTACATTTATAAATAATTATATATTAAAAAATAAGAAATTCCTTTTAAATAATATATTGAAGCCTTCTTTTTTATTTTAAAAATGTACTATTAACGTGCTTAAATTATTCAAATGGCCTAATTGACAATCTATTTTTTTTCACTAAATGGTAAGGAAATAAATATAATAGTAGATATTATTAAATGAAGAAATCTTTAAAATTGCTAAAACACTGTATTAAACCGAGACTGAAGTCGTCCATTGTTCAGAATACAAAAGAACAAAACGTAATCGTAATCGTGAATCACCCTATATGGATTCCATGTATAAATACATATGTGAAGTAAACTGCTTATTCGAGGGCATTGCCTTTGAATTGTTTATTTTGTATGCTTCTAGCGTAGATATATAAATTAAATAGATTTATATGTATCATAATAAGTTTCTTTAGGAATAATAACAAGCTGCATATGTACATCCTGCCTTAGAAGAAATTCTCAATAACGCCTTCAATGCACAGTGCTAACTGAATGTAAATGTCTGTAGGTTCGATGTTGGATTTAAATGGCTATAATTTCTTCCATATGGCATGACAAAATATAGTATTAATTATTGCTGTTTAACAACCACTGATATTGCAAAGTGTTGTCTCGAAAGTACGATATACATAAACATATACATACATAAACATATATTTTTATATATATAAGCTTGAAGCTAAAAGAAGTATATGGTTAATTTACTATATAGGTATACTTTAGTTGTAAAACAAGTTTGCATACACTCATTCACATACCAGTGTCCCGTACAATAGCTCATTGTGTTGTACAGCAAAACCTTTACTTTTTATTCGAATTAGCCAAGAAAATGAAAGTTTATTGTTGCTTGATTTTCAAAGTTATTTCCTACTTTTATGTACAATAATATCTGAGTAACGTCTGTATATGAAACAAAAGAAACACAATCGATACCTTAAACATAGGAGTACCACATATAAATGTACGTTATCATTCTTCAACAAATCATATTATAATTTTTTATTTGAAGTGGAGAGCGTAGTGATAAGTCACTGCCCTTCAAATACTGCGTGGATATGTATAAAAAAATAATATTATTTACTTATAAATAATATGTATTTATTATAAATTATATTAATGTTTCTCATGATCTCATTTGATGTACTTTAACTTTTTTTTGCATCAAAAAAATAACGAATCAGTAAAACGTCTTGACCATAGTAAATGAATGTTCACAGTAGTTTCTATGGAAATTGCTGAGGAAGTATTTAAAAAGTCGTTGGGTAACAGAATTGTATGGCTTTTAGCCCAGTTTGTTATGTAGTAGATACTGTTAATAGATAGTAGATACATTAGAAAACAGAAGTGGTATAGGTTAATTTTTGAATAAGAAATATTAAAATACACGTAGACTTCACGTTTCGAGCGTATCCAGGCAGAGATTTTGCGTTAAAAAGTAACTAATAAATCACATATAAATAAAATACTTAAGAACTAAGTAGTTCCTTTCCAATACGGGCTGTTGCCTGCATTCGACTGCACCGATTGACATAATTTCATTGTTTTTGTAATTTTTGTCTTATAAGACTACCCTCTTTTACTAGAGATTCCTAACATTGTAATATATTTTTATATGTTTCCCAAAGTTGGTTCGAAAAACATCTACGTATTTTGTAAAATAAGTGTTTCTTGTAAGTATTGTAAATATCTTATTAAACAATGAGAGATAGTTTCATAAATGTAGTTGACGTATTGAAATATTTTTATTTTTTGCCTTTTGCCATATAGTTTTATCCAAACTGAGGAAATTTTGCAAATAGTTATTAAATGAAACGATGTAAGAGGTTTTTTGTCCTTACTTGTTAGATTAGATAGAACTAAGTCCAAGTAATCTAGAACTATAAAAAGCTCTAGGGCTAACTAGGAACTACTAGTGACTTTTTTTTTTAGCTTCACGCTTTTTCCCGCTCATAGCAGGGTAGGCAGAGGGAACTGTAGGAACGTTTGGAACCTACTGTTAAGTTACTCCGTTGCTTAGTCCCTGCTTTCTCCGTCCCCGCTTTCCGCTTTTTTTTTCGAAGCATTGCGTGTTGAGTGGCGGAACTCAACGTCGCGCTTTGCCTAGTTTCCAGAGCGAAGAAAATGGAAATAGAAAAATCCATGTTCTCCGACTGGGGATCGAACCCAGAAACTGTCGCGTTACAGGCAGACTTTGCGCCTCTGCGACACGACGGACGGTTTTATTATATAGATAATTATTATGTTTTAATTCGTTTTGATTTTAATTTATATCATTTTTTCCAGTACTATCAAGTTCACCTCGCGTGGTCTGCTATTACACAAACTGGTCGGTATATAGGCCTGGCACAGCGAAGTTCAACCCGCAGAATATCAACCCGTACCTCTGCACCCATCTCGTCTACGCGTTCGGAGGATTCACCAAAGACAATACTTTGAAACCGTTCGACAAATATCAGGATATTGAAAAAGGTATGGAAACTGTTCTTATTTTTTCTTTACAGCTTCACGCTTTATCCCGCTCATAGCAAATAAAGCAGAGGGAATCACAGAAACCTAGTATTAAGACATTTTGCTCCCCGTTATTCGCTTTTCGAGGCATTGCGTCTTGAGTGGCGGAACTCAACTGAAACTGAAACTCACTGAACGAAGAAAATGGAAATTTAAAATCCATCTTTCTCGAGTTGAAATCGAACCCACAAACCGACGGGTTAACAGGTAGACGCTTTTGCGCCACGACGGTCCGCTATCGAAAATGTGTTATTTATTATTAAATCATCCTATTCTTATACTCTTAGTAACTACTTCGCCTACAGGATAATTTAAATCTACCTAAGTATTTAACTTAGCTAGTTAGAATGCTACCGATGTCCTTGAGTAGATTGCATACAATTCGCTTTGTTTGTTGAAGATTCGAATGTCGGGCTTTTTGATAGTGGTATTCTAGACATAAAACTACTAATTAGGGGCTCATTACGTTCATTTAAGAGTTGCCGTCGGTTTTTTTTTATTAAATATAAGTTATTTTTAAGGTTTTCGGTTCGATTACTGCTAGGTGTAGTTCTATATTTTCTTTTTCTTGCTTCAATTTTAGATAAGTTTGTAAAGTGAATAATATTTAAAGTTTACAAAGCCTATTACATATTATTAAATCTGAAACGTAATTTATACTCATGTTATAATATTGAAAAGTTTGTTTGTACGCACTTATCTCAGCAACATTTCGGGTTCAAAATAAAAAAAAATCTTTTTATGTATTTTGTAGAAATTTATTGTGGAAGGCTCGTTTCGTTTTAAATTATATAACTCGCTGAATATCTTACACAAAGCGGAAGTTAAAAGATATTTACTACATTATTATTTTGTTAATACCCAGTAAATTCTAAATTACTAAAAATATATATTATATAGAAGTATTGTTTCATCACCGTAGCGTCTGCTTTTAAACGTGACGGTTTGTGGGTTCGATTCCCACTCGGGGTAGATGGATTTTTCTATTTCCATTTTCTTCGCTCTGGCAACTAGGCAAAGCTCGGCGTTGAGTTTCGCCACTCAACACGCAATGCCTCAAAATAGGTGGAAGGCAGGAAACGGATTGTCTTAACATTAGGTTCTTCTGGTTCCTGCGGTTTGATCTGCCTACCCTGCCATATACTGGATAAGGCGTGAATTAAAAAAAAAAGTACAATCAGTTATATCATAATCCGGAAAGAAACTTTCGTTTTACGCATTATCAATATCAACGTCTGATTGTGGTTAAAGCGATTGGTACAATTATATGCCACATAGAGTAATGGAAGAACAAAATTAAAAAAGAAATTTTCTTAATAGAATCTTTGGTAGTCTATGAGTAAGTCTAGTTTGCTCACTTACACGCGGCGTTGAGTTCCGCAATTTTAAACGCAGTCTCAATTGGACGTAAAGTTCAAAATAGAGTGTCTTGATACTAAATATCCTAGGACTTACTACTGAATGCAGCGTGAACCTTTTGTTATTCTTTAATACTAGAAATAGCTTTATTATATTATAATTTGGTTATTTTAAATAATGAATTATTAGAAATAATAAGTTGTCAAGTTCAGTAGTGGTTAAATTTATGGGCAATTATTAGTCTTTCTGCGTTCTAGTTAGACAGATACGCGGCGTTGGGTTCCGCAACTCAACATATGATATCCTATCTCCAAAATAAGTGAAATAATAAAAAGAAGAGATGTTCCAATTCTAGAAAATGCGAGAAGGAAAAAAAACGATGATTAATTTAATCTTCAAGTCCTTGACATAAAAATCAAGACGGAGATAATAAAAAAATATATAATTTTTTTTATTAAAATAAATTATCTTTTAGTACTGTTACAAAGGAAGCCGTTTCCGTTTTGCCTTTAAAAATAAAAACATATCCTTCCAATGAAAATCTTGTTATAAAATACCTTCAATGCATTAATCGCTCACATCCGATATCGATATATGGTTAAAAATAACGTTTTCTTAATAATTGAAATCGAAATCAAAAATACTGCTTTAATAGCAGTTCCTATAGTTTGATTATTAATATAGAAATCGATATTTTTAGCAGTTCTTATAGTTTATTAAATTCTAGAAATTGATGTTTCGACAGTGCTTATAGCTTAATAAATTCTAGAAATCGATATTTCAACAGTGCTTACTTATTAGTTATTTCTAGAAATCGATATTTTTAAATCAGTACGTTTTATATCTTAGATATCGATTTAATTTTATGTATCTAGATTTTTTTTAGCTTCACGCTGTATCCCACACATGGCAGGGTAGGCAGAGGGAACTGCAGGAACCATAAGAACCTAGTGTTAAGACACTCCGTTGCTTAGTCCCTGCTTTTATCCGTCCCCGCTTTCCGCCATTTTCGAGGCATTGCGTGTTGAGTGGCGGAACTCAACGCCGCGCTTTGCCTTGTATATCTAGATAAGATGGATTTTGTCGTACTTTAAGGTCTCTTGTGCTAGAATAAAATAAATACATACATACATACATAGCTTCACGCTCTATCCCTAGCGGGATAGTCAGAGAGAACGCAGCGCCAAACGCTGCGGTCCCTGCATACCTCTTTCGCCTCGTCCACTGTCATTAACCTCTTCATACATGCTCTCCGGGGAGTCCTCGTGCTTTTTACGTGACCTTCCTCCAGTATCTTCGATACTGTGTTTTCTAAGTCAACCTAGGTCTCCCCTTACTTCTCTTACCACTCACAAAAGTGAATAAAGTATATAGGTTCAAATTTTAGTTGTATATGTTATTATATAAACTGTTAACATACGAATATATTTCTTTAATAGAAACATATTATAATTTATATTTTTTTTTAAATAAATATGTATATTTATATAAATAAATTTAATATTTATCAATGAAATAAAATTAATAACAATTCTATCTTCTTAGGTGGTTACGCCAAATTCACTGGACTGAAGACTTACAATAAGAACCTAAAGACCTTACTCGCAATTGGTGGCTGGAACGAGGGGTCATCAAGATTCTCTCCAATGGTCGCTGCAAAGGACAGGAGGAAAGAATTTGTCAGAAATGCTATTAAAGTAAGTTGTGTTTATTAATATTGATTTAACTATCGTTTAATTTTGATTAACAGTTAATTATTTTTAAGTTACATAAAATTCTTTATATTAACAATCTTGATACATATAAATCGATTACGTGGCAGTAAAACGACATATTTTAGACTTAATGGAGTTCATCTTAGGTTTAGAATATTTTCTTTTCTATTTCCTAGTTAGAAGCTTTCATTCTCTTTTTATATTCTTTCGGCCTTATTCATAAAAAAGTCTTATAGAACGTTTTAAGTATACTTTAGTTAACACGTTCTTTAGGCTTATAGAACGTTCGATAAATGTTTGTATTCATAAACGCTCTAAAAGCCTTCTATAACTAAAGTGTCATTAATTTGATTTATACGTTCACAATGTTGCCACTACACTGAAGTCGGTCGACTTGTTGCCGAAAATGCCAGTAAATCCACAGATGATAAGTGACAAACGCATTGACATAGTATGACCACAGATAATATTACGTACAAAAATATATTGTTGGATCTGGCTTGACATTTACCGGCTTCATTTACGTCGTTGTTATCACAAAAACATGAATGTTTATTTTATTTTAGTTTATAAACTTACTTAATTTTTAAAAAATTAAGTCATAAGAAGTAAAACGACAAAGAATTGAAAATTATTTAGACGTGGACAAGTATTACCTATGTTCTATGCGCCTTTCTTATGTAGAATTTATTATTAATAAACTTGTTAATAACTAAATATAGTTAATAAATATCGAACAAAATGTCAATTGTTATATTGTTTTGTTTACGAAACTGAAATTGACACTCTTGATGACAAGCGACTCGACGACGTCATATCAATGCTCATATTAGTATGAGCTATAATCAGCTGTTATATGAATCGGCCATCTTTGGACATTAAAACACTCTTATAGTAGGGTTCTCGGTTCTATAACTTTATGATAGGTTTATAGAACTGATTGGCACAAAAATGCTGTTATGAATAACGTTTTTTGACAACTATACTATATCAAGTCTTTAAGCGTGCTATAACTTTTTATGAATAAGGCCGTTTTAATAACGCTAATACTTGATAACTAGAAAGACTACGGTCATATATGCCTGCTACACAGTATATATATATATATATATATATATATATATATATATATATATATATATATATATATATATATATATATATATATATATATATATATATGTATATATATATATATATATATATATATATATATATATATATATATATATATATATATATATATATATATATATATATATATATATATATATATATATATATATATATATATATATATATATATATATATATATATATATATATATATATATAAATTTCTTGATACCAGTTTCATATGAAAATTATGTTATATAAATACGTAGGAAGGTATTTACATTGCCAACAGTCTAAAACACTTGCAGATAACATTTATCTCAGTGTAATCGCTGAGATTTTGAAAGCTGGATACTTGCAGGTTTGCACTTTCTCTTATCATTAGATGTTATTAAAGTGCAGGCGGATGCTGGCCCCTAGCAATTTACTAGTGAATGTACTGACATTGCTACCATTCCTTCTTATATTATTTATGAAATCATATATCAAATCTATAATATCTATGGATAAGAGATTCAAACGGTACTGCTCTCGAATTTTGTTTTTTATTGTATGCTATAACATATTATTTATGTTAATTTATTAAGGTTAATTTTATACTGTATTATACCTTATTATACTTATAATAATAGCTTATTAAACAACCAAATATAAATTAACATAATTTATAAAATTTTCTTACCCAGTTCCTGAGACAAAACCACTTTGACGGTCTGGACTTGGATTGGGAGTACCCAGCATTCAGGGACGGTGGCAAGCCAAAAGACAGAGAGAATTATGCTAGACTAGTGAAAGAGTTGAGAGAAGAGTTCGAAAGAGAGTCGGAGAAAACTGGCAAGCCTCGTCTCTTGCTCACTATGGCTGTGCCTGCTGGAATAGAGTACATACAGAAGGGATTCGACGTAAAGACATTGAATCGGTAAGCAAACAATTTAAAATATTTTATTGTTACTGTGATGGTTGTGGGTTCAAATCTAATTTGAGAATATATTATATAGAATGAAAAATCGTTATAATGTCACGGAATTAGGTGCAAATTGTAAAACAAAAGCTTTTACTTGCTTATCTGACTAATTGGCCTAATTAAAAATTTTTGAGTATTAACAAATATTAGTATGTTAATTTTATAGTACTTTAAGGAGAATATATTTAATTTGTAACAAAAATCAACACTCTGGTCTGGATAGATATTTTTTTTCTTTATTATTCGCCCATTGTAATTGTTTAATATATACAGAAAATTATAAATTAATTCTGATACTGAATTTCTTTACAAAACAAAACGTCTTGCCACAAACTTGATTTTAATTGATTTTGATTGATTTAGCAATTAAAACATTGCTAAATACGTAATTAACATTATTTTTTAATGTTAGTAATAGATGTCATTTTAAGCAACATCATATTATTTTTAATTATTGTAATTATATTTATATTATTATTTATTGCTATTGTTATATGTAAGTACTTAAGAAGACTATAAAATTAATAGCCAAAGGAATTAAGAAGCCATGTATGATGACACATGCTTTGGGTTTTAGAAAGTTACCTTGGTACGTTATGATTGACTGTACTAGAGTTGATTACTAACATTGTTTTGTAAACTTGATTTTTTAATACGATTTTTATTGATTTAAAATAATTATTATGAGTAAAATAGGTTGCTGGTAGAGTCATATTTAATTAAGATAAAGTAAATAATATTAAATATACACGATTAAAAAAACATATATTTTTTAAAATCATTATGCTAATAAAACTTTAGAGCTATATATAATGAGAGCCACAACTAAATTTCCTGTTGCACTTAAAATATTTGAAGGGACGTTTGATTGTAAATTTATTTTCTATAGATTTCCTTGGTTCCAATCTAAAAAAAAATGGAATAAGGCGAAAACGGAGAGTTTTAACACTGGGTTCTCTGCTTACCTATTTTACTTACTATATGAGAAAAACCTTAAAATTTACCATTCTTTTTTTTATTTTAACAGTAAACAAACTAAAAAAGGCTCCTTACAATTTCTTCATTACGTTAAACACAAGTAAATATTCAAAGCAAACATAATTACCGACACCCACGTACGTTCAAGATCACATTAAATAGGTTACCCATTGATGCTAAATCGAGGTGTGAATAAATACACCGTTGCGCCACCCGTGTAGTGTCACATACGTACTGCTACTCGTACGCGTTACTTCATATTCTAATTCAATGTCACGCGATTGACTAATATCGATTTGGTGGTCTAAGTTAGAAGCTTTGTAGGCAAATGCTATTGTTTATATTATTTTTATAAAATAGTTAGCTCTTTTTTGCTTCTCTAAGCGACTATTAGCTTTAATTGAATCTTTTTTTGGTTTAGATAGTACAATAATCTTGGAAAGGTTTAGGCTATGTCATTTGCTATTGGCATATGCTATTGGCATTTTAAGTTAGGAACTTTTATGTGTAATGTATTTACATGACTTAAACTAAATTAAACACAGCATTCTATAGAAAAGTAAAAGAAATCACTACAAACGTTTGCAATACAAAATTATTGTTTATAATAATATTAAAGTAAAAATTGGAAATAATAAATATAAAATATATTTGAAAATCAAGAAGAGCGTGCTCAGATGTTTTAGGCACGTCGAGAAAGTAAGTGAGTGGTAAAGAGGTAAGGGGAGACCTCTATTGACCTCTGTTAGAAAGTTTCGTAAAAAAAACACGACATGAAGAGGTTAATGACAGTGGACGAGGCGAAAGAGGTATGCAGGACCGCAGCGTTTGGCGCTCCGTTTCCGCTGACTACCCCGCTAGGGATAAAGCGTGAAGTAATATGTAAATATATAAATATGCTTGAGCTTCTAACTTGAACCAATCTACCAATATATCATAACCTCATGCAGATCGAAGTATGTCGCATTAAATCGGTAGTAGAATGTTAAGCATATTAAGACATTAATGTAAGCAAAGCATCGACGCAGTAGCAGTAGTCAACTTGTGATGTTCAATGAGGTAGGCTTACGTTCAAATTTTAATAGCTGTTATCAACTAAGATTTTTCCGACTTTAATTAGTTGTTGATTTTAACTTTTTTCTTCTTCTCTTGGTTACAACAGATAACACAATAAAGTTATATATAATACACTATGGTCTTCGATTATTGCTCTAGTAATTTACTCCCCTAAATGAGAATCGAACCGCCGACTGTCTGATCCATACGTAATACATGTACATACGTAAAATAAAATATATACGTAATATTGAATTATATAAAATATTAATAATGTATTCATAATTACCAAAGCAATTTTGTGATTGACATTTTTAGGCAGCAGTGTGGTTGTAAATTATTGCACAATTTCAAACAATATTTTAGAATATAATTTTATTTAGATTCAAAACATTAATTTAATGGTATTGATGCCTTGACGGTGCAGTGGATGGTTCTGGGTTTGATTTCCGTTTGAGGCTAGAAACGCTTTTTATTTTCTCGCTCTGTTAACTTAATGTAAGGTGTAGAGTTCCGTCACTAAACAGTGTCTCTAACTCGGGTTGTAAGTCGGAGAACGGAGTGTTTTAGTTAGTCCTTTGGTTTTTGTCCTATCTGCCTATCCAGTTATATATAACAAAATACTTAATTCATATTTTGTCAGGTCGTTAAACGAACAAAAAGTAAATTCTTTTGTAATAGTCAAAGTGTTTATCTCAAGATAATTTATGATTGCAAAGATGGTAAGACAATGGGAAGCTGTGAATACTTAATGTAGGGTACTTTAGAATGGGATAGCCATGATAACCTTGAAAGCTTACAAAAGGTAATATATTTTACGTTTACGTAATAAATTTACGTTATTTTCGCATAGGGATAAGCCAATATAAGTCATATAGGGACGACGTATTGCAGGACCTGTGGAACCCTAAAAATAAGTTTAAATATAAATTGAGGCTAGTGGATATATTTAAATTTATTTCTATTTACGACTTGTAATATGGGTGAATGGGTAATTGATGTTATATATAATAATAAAATATTTTAAAAACATATAGTGAATTATATTTTCCATTTACATTATTAAATAATCCATTTTCATAATACAAAATAGAGTTTTCTTGTTAAAATAGTGTATTACATACATATATAATTCCTCTAAAAACACAAAATCATGGTGACCCTAATGACTAACATAGTATAGTGTTGCAAGTGATTCAATTCGTTTCGGCACGACGCTCTGTTTACTTTGCATTTCGGAACAATAACAGTAACACTGACATTAAATTCACACAATAGAAGTATTTGACATCCGTATTTCATAAATTTTAAAGACAGACAGATATTTAAACGTTTAATAGGTTTATTATGATAATATCTTAATTTTCTCTTGATAAAGATGGAATATTTCGGTTTCATTTTCTTCGCTCTGGCAACCAGACAAGTGCGGCGTTGAGTTTTTACACTCAACACGCAATGCCTCGAAAAAGGCGGAAAGCAGAGAACGGAGTGTCTTAATACTAACTTCTCACAGTTCAATATTACAGTGTCTAACTCTTATGAATAATATTATTATAATTAAATTTTATATTTATTATTAGACATGAAACCATTAAAATACAATAAAACATATATTTTAAGATGTTCTATAAAATTTATAAGCATGTTTACCACAAAAATCTTGCACAACCGCAAAAAAACCTGATCTTATCCAAAATAAATTAAGGTGACATCATTCCAATATGTGAATAACATGTAACACTTGATACATTATAATTACAAATGGAATATATTATTTCTTAATTGAATATTTTTACTAGGCCTAAACCTAAACTAAACTCCTTAGTATTTATTTGTATATTTTGATTATTGCGACCGCGTTAATCAATATATTCAAATAAATATTAAGAGCTCTCTCTCTAAGAGAGTCTCAATCCTATGTTCTAAATTATTTTTGTTCGAGCAATCTGATTATGTAATAATATATATATATATATATATATATATATATATATATATATATATATATATATATATATATATATATATATATATATATATATATATATATATATATATATATATATATATATATATATATATATATATATATATATATATATATATATATATATATATATATATATATATATATATATATATATATATATATATATATATATATATATATATATATATATATATATATATATATATATATATATATATATATATATATATATATATATATATATATTATTTTTCTTCTTTAGTTATTTTTCTTTGTTTTATTTCGTTAGGGAACCTTTCTATACGTATCTACATATATTATTCTGTAAAATTAAGATTTTCCAAAACATCTGGTTGTAAAATGTGTTAAATATTTTTTTTAGAAATTCAAGAATCTAAAAGTCTATATGCCGATATACTTTTTTAGCAATTAAATTTTGAAAGGCAAAATGAAACGATATTAATATAGTTTTAAGTACCTATTGTACCTATTGTAATCTTTAAAATTATTCTAAAGGAGTCATTACTATATTCAAATTTGGGAATAAAATAATACTTATATTTTTTGCATATTTATTTTTGTCTTGAAAGACATTCTTGTGGCAAATTATTGTGTCATCAAATTCCGCCCACTGTGGCTGTGTTAAGTATAAATAACAGATTATAACTAGCAAATATAATATATATAAAACAAAACTTTTTGTTTTGTGTGTCCTTTCAACATTTACAAACCTTTTAATTGTTTTAAATAAAAAGTAATCTTTAATTCGATATAAAATTCCAACTCAATTTTACTCAAAAAAAAGAGTACAAGACTCATTTTTTGAACGTCTAAAACATTACCACTAAGTTAATGCCACAGACCTTAGCAGAATCGGCGCAAGAAACTCAGCGAGAATCCGTCTAGTCTTTATTACTAAACGCAATCTACATATAAGTTAACAGTGGTTAATCATTTACTTAGCGACAAATAACATCTTCCATACAAACTACTTAAAACAATACTTTAAATACACATATATATATATATATATATATATATATATATATATATATATATATATATATATATATATATATATATATATATATATATATATATATATATATATATATATATATATATATATATATATATATATATATATATATATATATATATATATATATATATATATATATATATATAAATTAAGGTTCTATGTGACATCGTCCTTTTTTCTATCGAAAAGCCTATTTTTCTATGTAAATGACGATGTATAGACATCAGAATATCAAGTGCCTAGTGTCCATATAAGGACCATGTGGGTTTCTCAATTCAACTTTAAAAGCCTTGACCTTTGTAAAACACGTAGTAAATTAAAGCAAGACTCTTCGTATCGCATGAATAATCCTATAGAAGATTTTGCTATAGTTGATTTTTTCTCAAAACTTGAACTTAGCTAAATATATAAAAATATTTAATTTCAATATTAAGTGAATTGCCATAAATTTATTTTTAAATAGAATTGCGGAAAATACTTGCTTGGAAGTGTTTGCATGTTTTTGAGTTAAATTTAAATAATAAGAAAACAACTAAAATATACTATTTTTTTATTTTTTTAAATAATTGACTTCAATCCTAATATGTACTTATTTGTTGTATGTAATCGATACTCTATAAAAAGGTGCAACTTCAAATCAAATAATTTTACGCTGTTTATAGTAATGTTTTACAATATTATTGTTTTTAAATAAAGAAGGAACTAGAAATACCCAAGAAGTACCCTAGAATTAACGTTCACATATTTATCTAAAAAAATGATTTGAACTCCCCACCATCACCTGTAACTTTCACACATTTAGTAATTTACTAATTACTTAATAATTTAATATACTTTTAGAAAATTAATATATTTTTTCATATAATTTCACAAAATGAATAGTAAAATACTTAATTTCTAGTTACCTCGACTGGATGAACCTGCTTACTTACGACTACCACTCAGCCTTCGAACCCGCTGTAAACCATCACGCGCCGTTATACCCGCTTGAAGAACCCAACGAGTACAGTGTGGATAATGAACTTAATATTGTAAGTACCTATTTTGTTTTATATACATATGTCACAAAAATAATGTCTTCGAAAACGGAGAAAGGAGTGTCTTAACACTAGGGTCGCTAACTTAGGGTAAGCATCTTACCCTAAGTTAGCGACCCTACTATAATCGTAAATGTAATTAATTTTTTTTAATTTGAAAATAAGAAAGACCTAATGTATATATAGTCAAGAATATTGCGTTTACGTACAAGTTATATTAAGCTATTTTTGAACAACATTAAATTTTAAACTAGTATTTATATATTAAATAATGACTATGACGAAAATCAATTCAATTCTCGTTTTAAACAAAAATCAAGTTCAATTCAAATTCAATAATTATAATATATAATACATTATAATACGTAAGTTAGGTAAGTCCTGTTTAAATTATTCTCACGAACGGTAATCCATCGTGACTTCTATAGTAACTATTCGTCCTTGACTTTATAAATTTGACATTTTGAACGTGCTTTACAGTTCTTGGCGTGCCACTGTCTATGCCAAGTAATGTCATATTGCCAAATATCCAATTTGTACTAGATATCTATACTTAAATACTATATTTTATTTAAGGTTATGCCTAGAAACGGCGGAAAGCGAGGAACGGAGTGTCTTAACACTAGGTTCCTGTGGTTCCCTCTGCCTACCCTGCTATGTGTGCTATGTTCTCTTAATTAAGGAATTATGTACATTGCATATTCAAATAATAATTGAGGATAGTCGTGGCGCAGAAGCGCAACGTCTGCCTGTAACGCGACGGTTTCTGGTTTCGATCCCCAGTCGGAGGGGATGGATTTTTCTTTTTCCATTTTCTTCGCTTTGGCAAAATTAGGCAAAGCGCGGCGTTGAGTTCCGCCACTCACCACGCATTGCCTCGAAAAAGGCAGCGGAAAGCGGGAAAGCAGAAAGCGGGGACAAAGAAAGTAGGGACTAAGCAACGGAAGGTCTTAACACTAGGTTCCCACAGTCCCTGCAGTTCCCTCTCCCTACCCTGCCATGTGCGGGATAAAGCGTGAAGATAAAAAAAATCAAAAATAGCTTACAAATAAAAAAATATGTCTTATATGTAATATTTCTATATATATAATTTATTTATTCTTTTACAGGACTATACCATAAAATTCTACTTGGAGAACGGTGCAGATCGTGATAAGCTAGTCCTAGGTATACCTACATATGGAAGATCCTACACACTATTCAATGCTGATGCTGTGGAGATAGGTTCTCCTGCAGATGGACCAGGAGAACAAGGAGACGCTACCAGGGAGAAAGGATATTTGGCTTATTACGAGGTTTGTATTTTTGTTTTTAAATTTAATTAGCACTATAGACTCTTGGTCCGTACCCGTTTTTAACTTATACTATATGTTCTTATCATAACTAATATTAATCATAATAACTGTTATCTTTATTTTATATTTATTGTTATTTGGAAATATGGCTGATAAGCGAATTAAATAAATTTTTATATTCTATTTCTAGTGTTATAATATATACTCTATTTAGTAATTTTTACTAGTGTTATAAATAAAATTAAGCGATACAAGTAGGGTCTCTTTATATTGGGGTTGTATTTTCTTTTAAAAAACGTATATAAAGGCAGAAAACGTTAAAAATAGTGTCTTCACACTAAGTTACTCTGTCAAATGATTTAATTAGTATTGACACCATAAATACAATTAAATATTTTGATTTCATTAAATTTTGCTTTATTATAAGTAATACTTGCATTTCTTTTGATTTAATTGAACTGTTTTTATTTCATATAAATTAATACTGAGAAACGAAATTACAAAATGTTTCGACCTTGTTGATATTAAATTGGATTTTTTACAGAAATATCCAAAAAAGTACTGTCCGCTTTTTACTTTTCCAGTTTAATTGGCATTTTTTGTATTAATTTAATTATTTTGAGCAAACATTACTTTATAAAAGCTATTTTTAAGGTATCAAAATTATATATATATATATATATATATATATATATATATATATATATATATATATATATATATATATATATATATATATATATATATATATATATATATATATATATATATATATATATATATATATATATATATATATATATATATATATATATATATATATATATATATATATATATATATATATATATATATATATATATATATATATATATATATATATATATATATATATATATATATATATATATATATATATATAAAAAGCTATTTCTATATTGCTTATTTCTTTCAATAGATCTGTGAATCGTTAAAACCAAAAAGCAAGAAGAGAGCAATTGCCTCAGAAGAATATTCTGAAGAAGATTCAGAAGAAGAAGAGGAAGAAGTTGAAGAAGAGTGGACTATAATGTATCCGAATAAGAACGCAATGGGCCCGGTCGCGTATAAGGGCAACCAGTGGGTGGGGTATGACGACGTGGATATTGTTAAGAAGAAGGCTGAATATGTCGCTGAGAATGGACTTGGAGGTAAGTTTAGGGACCTTATATATATATAAAGTGTGAAATTGATTATAGTTATGTTATATTGATTTTTGAAGTGTTAATCTACACTGAGGATAGATAAAATACTTAAAGAAAACATATAAAAATTTGAACGCAGCGGGACTCGAACCCGCGCCTTCTTGCAAACCGTGCAAGCGCTCTCACCGCTGAGCTATGAACGCTGTTTTCTTTAAGTATTTTATTTTTATAGTTATGCTATGTTTATTATTTATAATTTTTAACAAAAAAAATAAAAAGATATCAAACAAAAACATCCCGCTGAGTTTCTTGCGTCGGTTCTTATCTTGTCTGAGGCATTAACTTTAGTAAGTCGGTGGTAAAATTTTTGAAGTTCAAAAAACGAATAAAATTATATGAATTTAAATTGAATATAAAGATAAGGTCGTAATACAGCATCAGCAAAATATACATTGGTGGTTAAGGGATTAATGAAATAAGAAGAATCAATTTCTTTATTTTTCTGTCAACCCTATCAATACAGATAAAAAAGCTTGTGTAAGACAGAGTACTAACTTAATTTCCGTTTTTAAAACAGAATAATTTAAAAAACAAAAGAACAAAGCTTTGTATAAGCTAAGAAATACAATGCAAATTCTACCTCCAAGTTTAATGTAATAATATAATTGACATACGATCTTTAATAAAATATATATAAATAATGATTCCCTTCCTTAGGTATTATGTTCTGGTCTATCGACAACGACGACTTCCGCGGCACCTGCCACGGAAAGCCCTACCCTCTCATAGAAGCTGCTAAAGAAGCTTACATTATGAAGCTTGGGTAAGTTATAGTACATTTCTAAACTAAAATTGTCCTTATTTAGTTATTATACAGTTGTACATATATATTATATAGTTGTAGGTACATATATACTATATTTTGTTTAGTTGCTTCGAATGATCTACTCCTTGCTTTTTTGTCACTTTCTAAATGTAAACGCGGCCGTGTATGGTCCCTGAGAGAGTGAATTATTTTTAAATAAAGTTATTGAATTTTGCAACAGGCAATGTCTCGAGATTGTTCAAAAATAGGCAACAAAATGTCTTAATGCTAGGTTTAAATTTGACTTCAAAAGAAAAGAAACGATAATATGATGAATATTTAATTATTTTTCTTTGAATAAAATTAAAATGTTATAAATATAACTAAATAGTGGTATAAATTAAAAAATAACTATATTAATAATTCTTAATAATATATAAATTTTAGATCAACCGACATCACCGCAGAGAAGGAATCGGAGACAGTATCTAAAACAAAATCAAGCAGCAGTCGCAGGAGGGACCGGCCACGGTCGAGTTCCACTACTTCTACAACAACTACTACTACAGCCAAACCGAAAACTAAGTATGTATTTGATATTTCTTATAAATGGCTTGCTTTTTAAAACAAAAGAAAAAGAAATTACTTTTGTTAATATTATTATTTTAAATAAAATGGCCGATTTGAAATTCTAGGAGTAACAAGCGTAAAAGCAGTACCACAGTCAGCACTACTCCCTCGTGGAACATCATTACACCGGAACCTCCGACTACTCCAGATCCTGGATCAGGTAAAAGTGCTATATATATATATATATATATATATATATATATATATATATATATATGTGTATATATATATATATATATATATATGTGTATATATATATATATATATATATATATATATATATATATATATATATATATATATATATATATATATATATGTATATATATATATATATATATATATATATATATATATACATATATATATATATATATATATATATATATATATATATATATATATATATATATATATATATATATATATATATATATATATATATATATATATATATATATATTTAATAATATTCAATACAAGAATATTATAGGAATGTTAGTTTATGTAAATAATTACTGTTCATGCTCATTAAAGGGCTACTCAGTCATATATATATTGTAAAATCACATTTCAAAAAGAAACTGTTGAGTTTCTTACCAGCTTGTTCTCAGCAAGACTGCCCTTCGAGCCCTTCTGCTTTGTGACATTGCTGACATTTGTTTAAATCGACTATTTGAAAGTGGTTGGAATAATTTATTTAATAAATGATGTTTTTTCAGATTTTAAATGCAAAGATGAAGGATTCTTCCCTCACCCACGTGACTGCAAAAAATATTTCTGGTGTTTGGACTCTGGACCTTCAGATCTTGGCATTGTGGCGCATCAGTTCACATGTCCTTCTGGTAAGTAGTAGAAATTTCTAGAATATTGAGATAATATTGATTAGCGTGAGTTTCACAACTCAACTCGAAAAAGGCGAAAAGCTACTAAGCAATGGAGTGTCTTAACACTAGGTTCCTATAGTTCATGCAGTTTCCTCTGCTTACCCTGCTATGTGCGGGATAAAGCGTGAAGACAAAAAAAATATATATAGTAATAGGCATTGCATATATGGTCTGGAGGAAATAGTGTTATGATAAAACACAACATCGTGGATTTTAATAAGATTTTTTTTTCCAATTCTCTTTAATACTTAATAATATTAATTAACTTAATGAAATATTTTACATAACATAATTTTTCTTACAGGTCTATATTTCAACAAAGCGGCTGATTCCTGCGACTTCGCTCGAAACGTTCTCTGCAAAAAACCAACAGAAACAACCAAAGCACCAACCAAACCGACGACAGAGAAAACAACAACAACAACAACAACTCCAACACCAACAACAATCTCAACAACTAGACGACCGATCAGACTCACCTCTAGAAGCTCATTGTTGTTTAGGACTTCTACTACTACGACAACTACTACTACTCCTGAACCAGAAGTGAGTACAACACTAGTTCATATTTAATATATATTTATTACTTCAGGAAATTTTAAGTTTACAATTTAATCATTCAGTATAAGAAGTTTCTCTATTATAAAAGTTGCAATATGTATGCCAATAAAATAAAAAGCAACTTTTTCAACAGACGTTTTTAATTTTGCTTCCATACATTATTTAGAGGACCGTCGTGGCGCAGAGGCGCAACGTCTGCCTGTAACTACTAACTCCCAGTCGGGGAAGATGGATTTCTATTTCCATTTTCTTCGCTCTGGCGACTAGGCAAAACGCTGCGTTGAGTTCCGCCACTCAACACGCAATGCCTTGAAAAAGGCGGAAAGCAGGGACTAAGCAACGGATTGCCTTAGCACTAGATAGTCCTCTGGTCCCTGCAGTTCCCTCTGCCTACCCTGCCATGTGCGGGATAAAAGCGTGAAACTAAAAAAAAAAAAGATTATTTACAATCATATTTATATATAATAATATTTCAGGATATAATTTAAATATAATATTTATTCATAGGTCTATTATACGATGAACGGCATTAAGTTATATGGAAAGTTCACTCAAATGCTAAAAAATGCAATTCTCAAATTCGTAAAGAAAGTTGAGCATGGAATAAAGTTCCTTTAGATAAGTATATATTAATTCAATTGTGATTCACAGCTCAGCGAAGAAGAAGAAGAAGATGTAGCAGAAGAAGTAGCCGACGTTGAGGCGGAAGATCCTAAAGTTATTAAGGAACTGATCGATCTTATCAAGAAAGTTGGTAAGTTAAGTTTTATAATTATTTATGTAGTGTTGTAACTTTTTTTTAGCTTCACGCTTTATCCCGGATATTGCAGAGGGAACTGCAGATACCATTTTTCCATTGCAGCTTTATTTAGATACTACGAATATAATTTTTAAGACATTTTTATGTAATTATTACTTAAAACAAGAACATATTTGCTGCGTTAAGTTCCGCTACTCAACACGCAATACCTCGAAAAAGGCGGAAAGCGGGGACGGAGAAAAGCAGGTACTAAGCAACGGAGTGTCTCAACACTAGGTTCCAATGGTTCCTGCAGTTCCCTCTGCCTACCCTGCCGTGTGCGGGATAAAACGCGAAGCTAAAAAAAAGAACATATAAGCTTGATTGGTTTAAAGTCAAGTAATTTACTACCAGTTCACTAAACTTAATGTCATGGTGGTAAACTTCATGTGTCGGACTCGAGTTGAAACTAGAAGGAAGTGTTCTAGGCGTTTGTCTGAAAACGTGATGGTTTGTGAATTCGATTCCCACTTGGGGAAGATTATTTTTTCATTTTCATTTTCATCGTTCCAACAACTAGGCAAAGCGTGGCGTTAAAGTTTTTTTTATTTAATTTCGTCTTTATATGTTATTAAAAACTACACCTTGAGGGGAAAATAAAATATGAATGAATGGTTACAACGTTCTCTATTGAGCAGTAGTTATTAATAGAGATCAAACTTGCAACAATTCCTTTTATAATGAAACGCCGATCAAAATTACAAATTAAATTAACATTATTTGTTGTAAGAAATCTTTAAAAAAATTGAATAAATCGTAAAGAAAAACCATTTCAAGATCTTAGACGATATCCAAGAGTAAGAATTAACAGCACCCTGTGTCCCTTTTTCAGGGGGTGTGGAACAATTGGAAAAACAATTGAAACTGTCTGAAACCTCTTCAAGTTCCGGAACAACTGGCGCTTCAACAACACCATCTCCCTTCAATAAGAAATTGTACCAAAAAGTATTGGAAAGAACTAGGGGAAAGAACAGGTATATATTCCGATATTTGTATGAAAAAAGCTGAAATTATATATTAACTCTTGTAATTTTAAGAACAGGAAGCTCGAATTGATAAAATATAAATGTATTGTTAAATAGTCCACGGTTAAAGGAAGGCTATTATTATACTAAAGGCTATTATTAACTACCTAAGTAAAACTGCACGTTTAAGGTAGTTGAATTGTATAACACTATTAGTAGTAGATTTTCTACTATAATAAAGATGACATTCCTCTAATATAATATGTCAATAAAGTTAATCTGATATATATATATATATATATATATATATATATATATATATATATATATATATATATATATATATATATATATATATATATATATATATATATATATATATATATATATATATATATATATATATATATATATATATATATATATATATATATATATATATATATATATATATATATATATATATATATATATATATATATATATATATATATATAAATATATATATATTTTTTTTTTTGACAATATAACAGGTTTGGAACCAACAGTGTGACGGAGAGTAGGTCCAGTAACAGTATAACGGAGGGTTCAGTACAGAACAGTCGTCGCGGTCCTCAAAATGAGGGACTCGAACCCACGTCCGATAATAACAGGCTACTGAGGAAAGAGAGACCACAGTGAGTGATTTATATTTTTTTTAAGATATTGAAAATATAACCTAGTAAAGGCTACTTAAGTTAACTCTACCCAGAAGGTTAAAAAAATATTTCAAAGTAATTTAATGAATTAAAATACCGTGAGGACCGTCGTGGCGCTGAGGCGTAAGCGTCTGCCTGTAAACACGACTCGGGAAGGGAAAGACGGATTTTTCTATTTCCATTTTCTTCGCTCTGGAAACTAGGCAAAGCGGCGTTGAGTTCACCACTCAACACGCAATGTCTCAAAAAAGGCAGAAAGCGGGAACTAAGCAACGGAATGTCTTAACACTAGGTTCGTATGGTTCCTGCAGTTCCCTCTGCCTACCCTGCCATGTGCGGGATAAAGCGTGAAGATAAAAAATAATAATAATAATAATAATTACTTTTAAACTTATTACTAAAAAATAAATATGACCGACTCGAAGTAAATTGTAATTATAAATTAATCGATAATAGCGATCCTCCTTTAGAATGTATATGTAACTGGCTTTTAAATATATTGTTTGTATATAATACAATTATTTTACAGATATGTAACAATTAACCGCTCAAGATCAACTTCATCGACTACACCACTATCAGCGGACAGTGAAGAAGAAGAGGAAGAATCTGAAGAAGATATACAAGTGCCAAGATCTAGGGAGAGTCCAAGGAATGAAGAATCTTCGAGTATTGGAAGTACAGCAAAGCCCTTACAGTACGTTAATATCAGACGCTCTAGACCCACTACGGCTAGTACAGAAGCTCCTGATGTCTCAAGGTAATTATTTTTTAAATTGTGTAAGTCCTATGCACAAAGCTATTTTTCATAAATTTATATATTTATTATAATGTTATCATTATGACCTCATTTCGAGGCATTGCGTGTTGAGTGGCGCAACTCAATGCCGCACTTTGCCTAGTTGCCAGAACGAAGAAAATGGAAATTTAAAATCCATCTTCCCCTCATGGGAATCGAATCCACATACCATCGCCTTTACAGGCAGACGCTTCTCCTGCGCCGCGGTGTAAAGCAGGGAACGGAGTGTCTTAACACTAGATTGTTTCGGTTCTGCTGTGAAGCTAATAAGAAAAGACCTCATTTATTATAATAAATTTCTTCTTAATCTTTTAAAATATACAGAAATAATTAAAATGAACCTTGTATTTCAGGAACGCATTATTTGAACGCGTAGAACCTTACGTGGCAGTCGCCGAGTCACCAAACTCTCTCGATATAGCGAGTGCCAGGCGAGAGAACATTCCAGAATACGTCACTATTCGGAGATCTAGACCCACAACTGAAGCGACTACCGTACAGTAAGTGTTTATTTAATATAATGTTACTTAAAACTATTTCACTATATAAAAAAATATTTATGGTATAGCTGCATAGATTTTTTTGTTTATCATTTTAGTGATTTTTTACATTAAATTATAAAAATATTAATGGGATGTTTTCTTTTTAGATACCATTCGTCCGAAGAAGAAGGTGACAAAGAGTCCCAAGAGTCCGCGTTAGAAAGAGAAATAACGTCACAACCCAACGAACCAAAATACAATTCAATTGTAAGAGCTCGTGCCACAGTCCCTCCAGAGCCAGAGCTTAGTAGTCCAGAACCTACTACTATATTATCAGTTCAAATCTCCTCGTTGCTTAACGAACCGAGTTCGGACACCCTAAGTCCAGAAACGGAACCCGCTGTACAAACGACTGAAGCCGAAACGACTACTACAAGCACTTCTACAACAGTGACAACACCCTCATCGACAACAATAACAACACAAGCAACACTTTCAACAAGGCGACCGATAATAAGACGTCGAGGATCAACAACCCAAACGACTAGCACAGAAACCCCAACAACAAGCACGCAGGTGAGTTCTAGGAATTATTCTTTCATTCGTAGACGTAGACCTTTGTCCCAACCCAACGAAATATCTGAGTCTAATGAATCGGTTGAAAGTTTGCGTAAAATTAGGTCGACTACACCGGACAGTCGTGAAGTAGGTGGTGTTAGAACAAATGAGGATAGTGGAGTGGTTAAACGGTTTAGAAGTAGGTTCCGTTTATCTCGTTTTGAGGATTCCTTACCGGCTGCTGCGTCTCAAGTGCCTAGAGGTCAGTTGGGACCTGAACTTAGTAGTGAAGAAGTATCAGTAACTCCTATTGAGGCAGAAACATCAGAAATCTTCGATTTAAATGACGAAGACGAAAGTAATGAAAGGTTTGTTAGTAAAGTGTCAACTACGGTGGCAGATAAAGCAATAGATAGTGAAGTATCCGCTGCCACAATTGAGGAAAGACGGCCGAACATCTTGCCAAGAGGACGTGGTAGATTCTCAAGTTCTACAACCGTTGCTATAAGTAAGACAACAGAGTCGCCTGTAAATCAACGTAGACCAACACTCACTAGGTTTACACCTCGTCCTTTTGCTAGAAGTACAATAACGGTTGCAAAAACTGAGAATAATGTAAACCTTGAAAATAATGTACCGATAAGTGCAACGAGAGGACGCCCTCGTCTTACATTTGGCAGACCTAGGAACGTCATTTCAACTTCTTCACCTATAATACAAGCAAGAAAATTGCCATTTACACAAAGACAATCTACGACCCAATCGTCGCAAATCTTAGAAAATGACGATGATGAATTAGACAACAAAAGTGATGATATTAATTTATCTGAAAGTGCTATAGCCGTTAAAGAACATAATGAAGAAGAAGAAGAAGATGAAACAAAACCAAGTATATCTGACGAAATTATTGAAACTATTCCCAGTAGTGAAGCAAATCCCGAGAGAAATGGCAAAAAGAAATTTAGAGTTATTCGTAGGCGACCTACCACATCAACCACTGAAGTTCCGATTCCTGAAGTTATAGAAACAACTACACCTTCAGTGACTAGAATACGTAAAATTATAAGAAAAAAAATAAAATCTCGCGAAGAAGAACCTGAAATTACTACTAAATTAATAGGATTAGTAAACGCAGGTTTCAAGGATGCTCCAAAAGATCTTATCAATTATGGCGAAAAAACTCGAACGACAACAGCGACTATACCTATAGAAGAGTATAAAACATCAACTGAACGAGAAAATGAAGAAGAAACAATATCCGTAACGGAAATATTAAAAGAAACTACGCCAAAGTTAGTGATCCAAAAAGAGGAGGGTGTTATAGAAAATTCAAACGTAAACTGATGAAGAAAACAAAAAGAAGAAAATAATAACAATGCACCTACTTTAAGTGAAAGTGAAGAAAAGCAAGAAGAAGTAGATGTTATTGTAAAGACAGATGGAATATTATTAGTCAGAAACTGAAACAAAGCCCAGTAATGACGACGATGATCACTCCAAAACACAGAAATTAATTGAAAACAATGAAAATTCTACGAGTTTAAAAGTAAGTACTGAATCTGTGCAAACTATTGTAGAGGAAGAAAACGTACATTCAGAGAGCAATACAACAGGAACAAATATCACACTAACATCTGACGAGCAAATATTAGATAAGAATAAAGGTGAATCTTCTACTGAAATTCCTGGTACAGAAGCAGAAATATTGACTGAAACTACTACTACAAGTACAACACAATTAACTTCACCAACTCCAAGATCAAGGTCTCCATATAGACCACTTAAACGAGTCTTCACATCTACAACTGAATCTACACCATCAAGTAGTAGAACTTTTAGTAGAAAATATAATCCAGGAGTGTATACAAGTCCATCTACGGTTGAAAGACCTGGTACTTTTAGCCGTGGAACTACAAGAAGACCCTTATTTTCTAGAACTTTCACTAGACGAACCTATCCTCCTACAAGAACAACTCCAAGGCAACCAGTTGAAGAGGAGGAAGAATATTCTGACGAAGAAATTCTCGAAGAAGAACCTGAAAGTCCATTTGCATTTGTTCCACCAAATAAGCTATTTACCAGGAAACCAGATTCTGAAGAATATGAAGACTTAGATGAAGAGGAGGAAGTTGGTAATGAAGATGCAGAAGAAACACCTGAAGAAGAAACATATGAAGATGAGGAACGTCCTGCAAGATTCAAACCGACATCTAAGAGACCTTCTTTTAAACCACGTGTCGTTAATTCAAATACTTTTAGAAATTCAGCATTCACGACCGAGCTACCAAAACCATCGATTGCAAATAGTCAAAATAAAACTATTATTTCCTCCAGATTTGCTGCAAATAAGCCTATTAATGATACTAAGAAACGTGTCCAAAATGTACCCATTGGATATAATATACCAAAACTGACGTTAAATGTAAGCTCTACAAATTTAGCACAGCAATCTAAAGGTAATAACTCTAAAGAACTAGAAACTGACACCACTATAGCTACTACTTTAAATTCAAACGATGAATCAACTACACTAGATGATGACTATCTTTCAATGTCTGAATTAACTACAACTTCAGACATTTCCAATGAAGCCACACCAACAAGTGTTGATGAGGTACAAACGATAGCAGCAGAATTTGAACTCGATAATAGCACTGATGATTATTTAGAATATACAACTTACCCAAGCACCGAAGATTTAACTGTTCATTTACAAACGGACACAGCTACTGAAACCGCTGGAGATATACCTACCACAAGAAAAATTGAAAATACATTTGAAGCTAAAACGGAAGTGTTGCTCGAAACAACAACTGCAAGTGTTGCATCCGCATCGCCTATAGTAAAAACCCAATTCGACAAATTGTTTTCTATTAGTAGAATCGTGGAAGTTTCTTCCAAATCCGAAAAACATAGATTAAATAAAAACAACGAAACAACCTTAATAGAAGAAGGTAAGATTATGGTAGAAAAGAAACCTACAGTCGATAAAATAGGTGAAGTCAGTAGATTTAGCCTAATAAAAATTGTCGAAGATGAAATACCTATTTATTTGACAAAATATGGCCATATATATCCCGTAGACAATCCTCCACATAACCCTATTCGTATTGATGAAGCTCGAAATGCTAGAGCTTTAGTCGATTATTCTGATATACCCAAAGAAAACCTAATTGCTTCAGAAAGTATGAATGAGGCTTATCGTCATATAAATAGAGTTCCCAGTCCAACAAAAGAAATTGATATAGGACAAGTAGAGCACATACCCAACGATGATTTCCTAAGCTATATTAATGAAGATAAGAAAAATAATAAATCAGAAGAAGATGAATCTTATCAACGGTGGCAATTTGTCCCAGCGGCCTATGAAAGTGAACAAACCAAACAAAATGATACGGAAAAAAATATTAACACAGTTGCACCTCAAGCTATATTAACTAATCCCTCAACTCTGCCCTTGGAGGCACTGTTTAAAACAGAAAATCCAATGCCAAGAAAAGTCAAAGAGATTAAAGATAATAAGCCTTTTGTAGTATACTCTGCTCCTGTTCCTACTCAAGAGGAAGAGGCAAGTTTAGTGAAATTAAAAATATTGGTCCCTCAAACAGCTAAGCATATTGTCACTTTTGCTAAAGGAAGAGAGTTCAAAGGTCTCCCAGTAGATGAAACTACTGCAAGGCATCCCATTAGTGTATCGATATTGGAACAAACGCCTAAACCTGTTAAAGACTATTCCGAATCGTTATCAACAAGTACATTATCGGATATGAAAGTAGATGCTTCATCAACAGAAGTTCCAAGTACAGTTGCATCTTCGACTGAAAATATAATGACGAGTCCAATTGTAGAACTATTAACAGTAATTAATCTTTCAACCTCCCAACAACAATCTGAAACTCAGACAACAGAACTGCCTACAACACGAACAACAACTGAAACATCAACAACTGAAACCGCAACTGAAGATACGACCACAGTTAAAATATCACCAGTAGATGCAAAGAGAGCTAAGTATGGTTTGGGTAGGAGACCCATCATCAAGCCATCAAACCTTACAAGATTCGCATCACCACCACGAACAGTACCAAAAATAACAATAACTCCGAGACCTATTCAAAAATTGAACAATACATCAAGTTTTAGTCCGAATAAGTCTAGATTTTCGGTGAATAGGGCCCAAAACGTGCCAGTAGATGCAAGAAAGAAATCTACAACGAAATCACCAAGAACCTTTACTACGGATACGCCTAAAACTACTACTGAAAGACGAGTGTTTAGACCTGCAAGGCCAGCTCGACCGGCATTCTTTCCCAAAAGACTAACAACTCTCCCGCCCACTGTTGCGGATACGTAATACATTTTAATAAGGCCAAAATTAACTTAGTGCATATATTTAGTTGGGTTGGTTTATTCGGTTAAGGAATGAAATGCTGAAACTTCGATTTTTTAGATATATATTAATAGCATTACTTGTCGATTTCAAGCCTCATCTTATGTTACTTTCTACTATAGTTTTTTAAAAGGTTGTATTATGCATTTGTCAAGTTAACGATAAATATAAGTAACTATATGTGGTCTTGATTTACATATCTTAGAAGGAGAGCTTAAAAAAAACAATTTCACAACTTATTCTTATGATTTTTATTATTTTTTCCAAATCGTAGTGATTTAAGCATTTCATTCAATAAGGGTGTGCTTGTATATATAGATTTAATGTGTTATTTTAGCAAGATAGCTTTAAACTAGATATTTATATAACGAAAGTTCTTACCAAAAAATGTATATTTAATGTAAAAAAAAACAGAGTAAGTTTTGGTATGACTTTCACACAAAATTGTCATAGGCTAGGTTTAGTGTATCTATTTAAAAATAGTACTAATATTTTTCTACGTTACCATATCATGTATAAACTGACATAATGTATGTTATGTTATTGTATTCACAAAATAAATAATAAAATATTGTAATAAAAGTTCAATAAACCAATTAATTATTTTATATTAATAATATTTATTACCATAAAAAATATTGATGATATAACTATCGACTGTCTCCAACCAATAAGTCAATAATTGTAAAAAAGTTCGATATATATTTATAAATATGCATAATTATAAATATATAATAATAAATAATACACATTTAGGAAAAGTATTTAACTGAACGCATTTAGAGGATTATTGCTTGGAATCATCGATATTTACTTGCAAATATATATTTTTGAAACATTTTTCTCAAACAGTATAAAATAGTGTAATTTATTGTGACATGGTATTAGAGCATCCAGCAATTGACATCGAAAGGTAGGTGATATAGCTTTTAATTTGTATACGATATCAAAGTACCCAGGTGGCTCCGACCAAAGGTACAATGGATTACATCGAAACCATTAGTAGTAGTTAGTATGAGACTAGCCTATAAATAGACTATTCAATAAAAAAATGTTAATGTGTCAAAAATAACTTAACTTAATAGTTTACATACACATACAGAAATATATATATATATACACATACAGATATATATATATATATATATATATATATATATATATATATATATATATATATATATATATATATATATATATATATATATATATATATATATATATATATATATATATATATATATATATATATATAATATATATATATATATATATATATATATATATATATATATATATATATATACACATATATATATATATATATATATATACACATATATAGTATGTATGTAGTACCCTCGTATAAAAACAACAGCACACACTCACTTAAGCATTGTGTTGCAATACAATGCATCTATATCATATTGTGTATTGTTTAATAGATTCTTTGTTTGTTTTTATCGCATTTTCCCTGTTTATTGACCTTAGTGTTCTTGACATTGTAATTCATACTGTTTTTATTAGAAGAGAAAGTAAATTATGCTATATTATTACATTTTGAAAGTCTTTACCATTGATATGATAGGTTCACGCTTTTTCCCGCATGTCGAGATAGGCAGAGTGTACTTAGTTAACTTTGTCGTTCTTGCTCTTATAATGACTTCTTTTTCGGTAATTGAGTTTTATTGCTCCATCAGTAATTTCTCATTTTCGATAACTTAGTAAGATAAGTAAACTAACATATACTTGAGAGTTATCTTTGATAGAACTAATATATAATTATTTGAATAACTATTTTTTAAATAGATTGCAAAAAAGTACATAAATATGATTAATTGATTTGTTTATTAATTAATCATTTTTTTTAATATTTACATTATTTTTATTTATGCCAAAAAATATACATATATATTAAATAACAAAGTAGACCTTCATACATTATAGATAACTATTACAACATACTTTATAGTCACCATAAACTGGCACATTTAACTGTTTACGTCGATTTTGGCTAGCAATGACCGAGATTCTAACCGAATATGGTTAACTTTACATTCTGCCCTTCTCTTAGCCAAGTTGCAATATTATACATTTTTGTTGCTTTAATATGCAGTGTTTTTGTAGTATTAATGCTAAGGTATATATTTTTATTACATACCTTAGCTTAGCTTTATGTACATACATATTATATGTTACTTCCGTCAAACATTACTGCGACATTATTACATATTTATATATATAACCTTCCACACGTTGTGTTATTCTATATTTATAAAAATATTATTTTTTTCATTTTTAATCATTATATACTATTTGTGGAAGTGTTTTAATTGCGCACACTTAGACGAGTTTTTTATCTAGAAGTTCTAGATTTGAAGATGTTTGAAAGGCGAAGTGGTGAAAAATATAGCCGATACTCAAGCTTGAACAGTTCAATTCGTAATTAAATAAACAAATTCTAGTTAATTCGTTAGACAATTGGATTTGCCTGAAAAACATTTACACGCGCTTTTTGTCAGTCTCAAAAATTCCGTCTTGATGGCAAAAGAGATTTCCAACTCTACCATCCCTCAAAATTGTTAAGATATTAAGCTGAAAATAATGTAATTATTTTTCTACTATTGATTGTAGTTGTAATAAATTTACAGCAATTTCAATGAATCAAAAACAATAGATTTTGGTTTTGATTTTAAGAAATTTTCATTATTTTTTTTTAAATGTTTATTTTATTGGCGTTGAGATCCACTTCTCTGCATGTCTTATCAAAAGAAAAATCTTATAATCAATTTCGCCCGTCAATTTTCTCAAACCAATATATGGTAAATCGAGGGGCAGATGTTAAAATCGTGACTGGACTGCGATTGTGGCTATTGCGATATCCTGACTCAAAACGACAAGAAGCGTTGTGCGTAATGTTACACAATAGAATATTACATTTCATAATAAAACAATTTTGTGTGATTTAAATACATTTATATTTATAGTTTATTAATATTAATGTTTAATGCTAAAGTATATGTAAATTTTGTTTCTTTTATTATCTATAAAACTGTGTTCGTAATTGAAATATTGCAATAAAATTGGAGCATTTGTTTACAAGTAATCATCGTAACAATTAGTAAGGTTTACAATTTTTATTAACCTATATAGTTTACTCTAAGAAAAACATAAGCCACCTGATACTAACTTCTTCTTTTTATTTTTATTTATGGAAAATATTTTGTCTGTCAAAATATTTTTATAGAATTGTGAAATCGAAAGTTTTCAGCATATATATAGTAGGGTAGGCGGACGGCGACTAGTATTAAAAGACTATGTTCCTCATGGAAAATCATGTAATCTATAAAATAGTTGCTATTTAATTAACATTGGTTTAACAATCTGATAGATATAAATAAGCATATGCCTGTGGACTTACCTTTCTACGTTGTAAGTAGCCGATGTTTGAAAAAAAAACCAGTAGTAAAGACTTCTCATAAGAGATTAACGTTAACGATAACAATTTATAATTTCTATTCGTTACTCGAAGTGAATTTTAGTTCGTCTCGATTTTATCGATTTTTTCCAATACTATCTCTCCAACGTTTGATAATTCTTGTCTTCGCTTGTAAAAGAAATATAAAATGCATAAACAAAAAAAAATATTTTTAAATTATTTATAATTAACTATAAATACTGATATTCAAAGTGAAAGCCATTTTAAAAATAACATAGAAGCCATTGAACAAAAATAAATTTAACCAAAACACAAGTCTAAATACATACAATCACACATACATACATACATACAAGCATATATATATATATATATATATATATATATATATATATATATATATATATATATATATATATATATATATATATATATATATATATATATATATATATATATATATATATATATATATATATATATATATATATATATATATATATATATATATATATATATATATATATATATATATATATATATATATATATATATATATATATATATATATATATATATATATATATATATATCTGGGTCGTAACATCTTTACCTAATTGTTTCTCCACGCTACTTCCGCGGTCATTAAATTTTATGTCCCGTGAAATTCATGTTTACAAAATGTTCATTTCATAGAAGATCAGACAATTTTGATACTTTTCAACACATTTCTTGTATAGCCCTATAATTTTAATTTTACCGCTTATAAAATTTACATGTTATTAGGTTTCATTCATTATTGTAAATTCAAGGCTTTGTTGTCTCTCATATACTAAGTAATCGATATTTAGCAAAATCTTGCATAGAATAGTTCCACTCGTTTTTTTTGAAGCAAGTTGAAAAGTATATATTAATATGTTTTAAACTTTATCCCAGATTCGTACTTATGAGTCTTATTGCAAACATGATATTCGTGGATGTGATCACAAACGGAGAATTTTTTTTCCTGTTCTATTCAAATAATGTAGGCAGTAGGAACATAGAAATCTACTATTCATTGAAGCAAACACTGAACGGAGAGTCTTAACACTAGGTTCTTTTCCTACTCTTCTAAATACACGTGGTACAGTATGCATATATAAATGTTACATATAATACATAATATATTTACACTACTCCATCACAATGGAGTCAGAGTTCATACATCAATTTTATTTATCAACTTCTTCAAATCGCCATGCCTAAAGAATTTAATTGAAAATGACTATTTTTAGTGTTTAAAGTATTAATCCACATTAAGGGTAGAAAAAAATACTTAAAGAGAACACATAAAAATTTGATCGCAGCGGAATTTCAACCCGCGCCTCTTCGAACCGTGAAAAATACAACTTTATTCACATTTTAATTCAAGGTTAGGTTGAATATGATATTGCCTACATATAGTATTATAAATCTCCATTATGTTCCAGCGACGGATCGTTATCCGAGGATAATCAATGATATTTTTAAGTATATGTTGTAATATGTTGAAATATTTTAGTATATATATTTCTTTATATTACTTCTATATGTCCCTGTTAATATAGTCTTGGCAGGTAAAAATAAATCATTAGTATATTGTGTTTTCAAATAAAATTTCTTTTAATATCCTCAATTTGGGCATAAATTTCGTGCTTCATCTTATAGACCTTACTCTCTTTATATTTTTAAGCTAAAACTGATGGGTAAGGAGGCATTAATTTCTCCATATCTCACATAAAGCAACTCATACTTAATCCTAACTCCTAAACTTAATTTCGAGCTTTGATATTTACTAACTTAATTTACCTTCGTTTAACAATGCTAATTTCACAGAAATATATTTCAAACAAATAACACGTTAAAATCCCTTCTGTGTGTCACAAGAAATAAAAATGCAATAATAAGAAATCGAATTACTGTTAGTCATAAGATATATTTTTAATTAATGATGAAATAAAATCAATGTGCTTGTCTTATATGTCATGAATGTCATACTTTTTCATACTTTTATAGATTTTTTTATAAACAAAATTAAATATCACATTTTTCTATATAAGTATTGCTTAACATTACGTATTTTATTTAATAACTAATACTAATTCTACATATTGAAATATATTTGATATGTTAAAAATGATTAATTACTATTATGACCAAATTGCAAGTTTTGTTGTAGTTGTTAGTATTTATTATATAAGTGTCTTTGGACAAGGTTAAATCTATTTAACGTTTTTTATCAGTTTCTAATTCATTTGCACTGACAAAAAGCTTTAATTTTGTTAATTGTCAATGTAGCTTTTTTAGTTTACGTTGGTATATATAATATATTTTAAATTTTCTGATACTTCTTTATTGGTTTAAAGCATATCCTCATTTTTTGCTGGATTTCATATTAGAAGTCGAGTGATTGTTTTTCATTTAATAGTACCAAAGCAAAATTAATTAAAATCTAGTTGTTGGGATACAGGTTGAAATAATAACACAAAGATTCTGTTGTTTTATTTTGCAATTCCAAAAATAAGTTTCTATGTAAATTCTTTACATTTTTAGGTTCATAATAAAACGTTTTCCACTCGTCCACCTGAAACAAAAAACATTTATTAAGCTTCTAGTAAAAAATGAATATACATATATTAGTTTTTAATAAATCAAATTATCCTATTGTCTTGGAGATAATAGAGATGCTTTCTTTTGAATCATTATCATTTTCACAAGGTAATGGAAGTAAGTAATAAAAATATACAGAACGTTTATGAAATATTTATATTATTAGATATTTTTCTTCGACTTAGTAGGCATTTTGAGAAAATTACTTCATTTTATATAAATTTATAGTTTTATTTAATAAAAAACCATAAAACTTTAATAATTTTAACATCGTTTATTGAAAATTATTCTAGAAATAGAAACATCATTAAAGACATCAAGATGATTGTTTGCTTACTCTTTCTACAATAACGCGGTAAAATCGAAAGATCACGTCGCAGCATCCGAGAGAAAACGGCTTTCTCTCATCTCTGCACTGTCTAACCTGCCGCAGCCGTTACGTCACACTTCATTAATATTTAGCTTGTTTTTGTTTATACTGTACAAGCTATGATATAATTTCCATGGGAAAGTTTATATGAATATGTACATCATAAGAGTAGCATAAATATAACTTCAGTTATATATATATATATATATATATATATATATATATATATATATATATATATATATATAATATATATATATATATATATATATATATATAGTATTACTTGGTAATACAATACATAGTTATATGTACTACATTATATAGTTATTACGTATATGTGTATAAATGATATCACGGAAATATCGTTGTTTTAACGAGTTTTACAAACATCAATAATTATTTATTAAAATAACTTGTTTAAATAACTCGTACATATAATCAATTACTAATGGAATATAACCAAGTTTAAAAATAACTCGCATTTTACAAGTTACTTTTGATTGCTAGAAAACTAGTTTGTTCTAAAAACATTTATATTTACATATATGATAATTTTATGTCATTTATATTAAGATATGTTCACTTAATTTCCCTTTTTTAAATATAAATTCATGTCTTGTTTTCTATACATTAATATTATTGAATATATATATATATATATATATATATATATATATATATATATATATATATATATATATATATATATATATATATATATATATATATATATATATATATATATATATATATATATATATATATATATATATATATATATATATATATATATATATATATATATATATATATATATATATATATATATATATATATATATATATATATATATATATATATATATATATATATATATATATATATATATATATATATATATATATATATATATATATATATATATATATATATATATAAAAAAAATTTATATCAAAAAATGTCTATACATAATAAATTGACATAGCTCTCTTTTCTATTCTTTGCCATTCTTTAAATTATTTGGATTATATGTAAATTAATATTTATTATTATTTTTTTTATTTCATCCAGGATATAGTATATTATTGGCAAGAAACTTAAACTCCTTTGACAAGTATTACATCACGTATTCTTTATAAAAGGTTCTATGATTCATAGTAGGGCGTAGGCCGTTTATATAACTCACTTATATACAAGTCAAGGAAATTCTTAGCGACATAGTTGAAGCTAATATGTAATATATATGTATATTTACGTAGAACATAATCGTTTTTCTAATGATGATGACATATTTTGCAATGTTCGTAGTAATGTTGTTATGTTAAGGCAAATATTTGTCTCTTTGTATATAAATAAAATTAGAAGATTTTCATATTATTTTACTTTAAAATTTAGATATGTATATAGGGTTTGTCCTGCCACAGATATTTTTTAATTGAGCTATTATTATATGTAGTATATATATATAAATATAGTAAAATTGAAAAAAAGCGGGGACAGAGTAAGCAGGAATTAAGCAACGGAGTGTCTTAACACTAGGTTTCCACGGTTTCCTGCGGTTCCCTCTGCCTACCCTGCCATATGCGGGGTAAAGCGTGAACCTACACAAAAAAAATTGAACCGAATTACTGACAAGATGTTCTTCTCTTTCTTTTTTTCCTTTATACTACAAACACCCCGTTTTTTTCTTTTATTTCTTTATCCTTATAGTATTTTTTGTTAAATAAAACATTTTCCAAAATTTGTAGTCATATACAGTGCCTCTCTAATATGACTTAGACAATATATAATATCAAATTTCCATACAATTTTTTTATCTAATCTTTAAATATCAACTAGCATAGCATTCATTTACCAAGCATTAATAAATGTAATCTATATGACTTGATAACATGTCGAGTCATTTGAATATATGATTCATTTGCCCTTCATGACTTAACACTTAAAATTGTTACATGCAGCTGCAAAAGCTTATATGTGTATATTTATTTTATATATACTGTTATATATTTTTTTAATTTTTTTAATAGATAATAAAATATTTACTATAGAAATAAATGTAGTGGAAATAATATTTCAATCTAAAACTACTATAAAGATCAAAGCGGGGACGGAGAAAGCAGGGACTAGGGAACGGAGTGTCTTAACACTAGGTTCCTACGGCAGTTCCCTCTGCCTACCCTGCAATGTCCCGCACATTGCACATAAAGCGTGAAGCTAAAAAATAATACTTTAAACTTTTTAATCTTGATCTGTTATTTGTAAAAAAGTATTTTTCTTTGTTAAGTTATTTTATACTCGAAACTCGTCCATTATATCACCCAATAACGCTTCAATTAAGTACCTTATTACGATACTTGCTTTGATCTTGAACACACATAATTTGCATAATAGGCCAACATAGCTATGCGTTTCGCAATATCTCCGGAATAACGAGCTTTCTATATCGACAAATTAACTTTCTTTAGATTTATGACTAATTACATAAAATAGACACTTTTAGCAAAGTAAGAAAATCTAGAAAGTAGACAATCTACATTTTATATATGTATGTATTCAATAATTAGCCTTTTAACAAGTATATGTTTAATAAATAACAGATGTCTACATTTTTTTAATATTTATAAATATAAAGAGCGTCTACTTTTTGTTTAGTAAAGCTTTATTCAATACAGTTCGGGGTAGCTTTTTTAGAATTTTTCGTAATCTTTTTATTCAATTTCAGCTGCGATAGCCTGATGTTAAAGACACTCCACTCTTGCTCTCTACTTTCCACTTCATTTTGAGATATTGTATATTGAATTATAAAACATGTTGCCCAGTTATGTATTTCCAAAGCAAAAAATAAAAATTTATTTCCCCGGGTGGAATTGAACAGGCAACCATCGCATACTAATAATATAAGTAAAAATTACAGAATATTATATCAATGGAACCCTCAAAAGGCTAATCCGACTCGTACTTGACCGATATTTTGTACTATTGTACGATTTAAACATACAGTAGAAGGCATTAGTCAATACTAAGTTAATAGAATTAGTAATTTAACTCATCGTGTGTTACAAAAGCAAATGAAATGGAGCCTGTAAATGCTAATTTGGTTACGAACTGAGCCAAGGCCAGCCACGTGCTTAGTTTCAACATGCATGTGCATGTATGGCTTTATTCAAACTGTATATACTAAAACCACTTTGATTGTGATAAACATATAGATAATATATGTTAGCTGTATCTTTGGTAACATAACATATAACGGTATTAAGTTCCGCCACTCAAAACGCGCATGAAAGTCCCAATTTTTTTTTTATATACCTTTTATAGATATCGATGTTTTAATAAATAGATTTAGTTTTATTTTATTTTTAATAAATATACTAAAAATTTTTGATTGAGTCCTCTAAATAAAAAGAAACTATTTTAAGATTAAACACTTTCTTAAAACAAATATAAATATATAAAATACAATCCTTAACCCCTTTTGGTATTTCATGACTTTACATGAACCCCTCCCCTCCCTTTGAGTTTCACTAGCTAATTGACAGCCCCATATTACCTGTTATATATATATATATATATATATATATATATATATATATATATATATATATATATATATATATATATATATATATATATATATATATATATATATATATATATATATATATATATATATATATATATATATATATATATATATATATATATATATATATATACATACATTACATATACATACATATATACATATATATACATACGTTTGGTTTTATTCAAAAAAATCGTACGTATATAAACAAAAACAAAATAGTAATAAAAACATATGTATGTTTTACTTTTTACATATACATATATTAGTATTCAAAACACAAATGACCTTTAGTCATTTGAAATAAGTAATTCTAGGCACATACAATGTACCTGTACCTATAGATCTAATGGCTTAGACGAAATAAGTTTTCCTTCATACTAACTATTTAAAGATTATTACATATATATAAACCGCTGATTAATATATTCTTGATTTTTCTGTTTAACGCCAATTAGTTCCTAGTAATACTGATAAATTATTATTTTTATATATGTATTTATTAACATCGTATATTTAGGACATAATTGCCACTATTACAAGTATAATCCTAAATTAAAAGAAAATAATACTCAGTTCCGTAAGCAAATATTAATCTAATATAATAATCGACTACCTTGACTGGAGATCGAACCCGTATCTACTGTAATGACTGTGTTAAACTGAATCTGCTCCAAGAAGGCTTTAATTAAACTAAGTTTTAATCTAATATTTTAATAAAATAAATTAAATGTACAAAAAGTACATTTTT
Organism: Dione vanillae; assembly: GCA_037178615.1. Lineage (NCBI taxonomy): Eukaryota > Metazoa > Arthropoda > Insecta > Lepidoptera > Nymphalidae > Dione > Dione vanillae. The sequence continues at coordinate 424,252 of JAZFAU010000138.1, read as the reverse complement.
ATTAATAATTTCCAACACTTCCACTAATTAATGGCAAACACAGTAATAAAATAAAAAAAACCCGTCACCTGTGGTCATTTACTCGCGAAAAATATTTACAAGTTCGTTCCGAAGAGTCTAGTTTACCTTGAAACGGCATTCTTATAAAGTTTATAGTGCCTACATACTCGTGTATAAGTAGCTACTTTGCTTTGTGGCTTCCGACAGCCTTTGTTACGCTCGTATTGTCGACATTGAATGTCATTTCTATTATTATTTGTTGATATATAAACTCATAGTTGTAATAACTTGAGCTTTATACATTCTTTATTGAAGGCTTTTGATACTTTTGATCTTAACTAAGTTCCTTAGTTTTTGTCGTTAATTATGATTCTATTACAGTAATGATAAAGTAACGAGTATTCTTAAATTTATTCTTTAAATTAGTATAATTATTGTATCCTTAAATTAGTAAAAAGTGACAAATCAAGGCAAATACTAAATATTTAGTTAATTTTTACTTTGATTTCCTCACTCTGACTGAGTAGAGTACGGTGTTGAGCTCCGTTACTTAACGTAGAATATCATCAATTCGGAGGCAAAGTGTGCAACAGAATGTCTATAGACTAGGTTCTTGATAATGCCTACCTATATATTATACTACCTATGTGTACCTTGAAACAACAAAATTGAAAATTTAATAAGTTTTTAATTATATAGAGTTTTAAATAACTCTATTTACTTATAGGAAAGCGGGAACGGAGAAAGCAGGGACTAAGCAACGGAGTGTCTTAACACTAGGTTCTCATGGTCCCTGCAGTTCCCTCCACCTACCCTGCCATGTGCGGGATAAAGCGTGAAGCTAAAAAAAACACTTATACGATAATTCTTTGTAAATGACTTGACGTCATTAAAAATAAACATACAAGTGTTTAAATTAATATCGCAAATTTGAACTAAATCAAAAGCGAGTTGATAATTGTGTATTTTAATACAAATTCATTAAGTTAACGACTATATTAATCGGTCCATTACATTTGTTCTAAATAGTTAAGTATAGGCCCAGTGTTAAATTTACAAACCGGTTTATATTGATATATGTAATTTAGGTTTTTAATTGTATAATTTACATAATAAAATGAATCTTGTTTATGCTAACATCTTTAATTTAATCCACGTTAAGTGTGGAATGTTTAAAATTTAGTTTTTTATTTTTCATTTAAATTCGAATTCGTATATAGCTTCAAGCTGTATCCAACATATAGTAAAGTGGGCAGAGAAAACGGTATCCTCAAGGAACTTAGTGTTAAGACACTCCGTCCTCCACTTTCCGCCTTTGCAGGCATTGAGTGTTGAGTAGCGGAACTCAACGCTGCATTTTACCTTTTTTAGAGTGAAAAATCAGAATTTCGATACATACTCTCTTATTACTTCCTTGTACTCTTCAACCTACTTCGGATGTGCACTATTTGTCCTTCCTTCAGTAAGAGTTTTACTTAAAGATTGTAAAACAATTAAAAATGTACATTATATGTACATTTCAACACATAATATGAACCAAAATGAATCAGCACATATTATATATTATTTAAATAATCACATTACATATAAATCATTATCATATAAACATAATATGTTACGAATATTAAATCTTCTACAATAATTTACACGTGGGTATTAAACGTGGGAAGGACACTTGATGGTTAAGGTATTAGTTTAAAGCCATAACATAAAAATTAAAGCCGCCTACACAATTTGGAATAGCCTAACCTATTTCTATTCAGTATGTAACGTTATCAAATATGTACATATCAAGGTCAATGACTTTAAACTGGCACAGCTTGTAAAGAAAAAAATATTATAATAAAATAGGTTTTTTATATAACACGCATCTAATATTATATATACTATTGTATTATTTTATATAACATTATTATGATTTGATGTCTACGATTATTCTAAATCATTTGTAAATGATATTTTAAAGCAGTAACTATTAAGTTTCTCGCCGGCTCGTTCCAGCAGAACCTGCCTTTCCGCCTCTACTGAAATTATAATGTAAATTGACTATTGAAAATTGATTGTAATCACCTATTTAGATAAAGATTTTTTTATTTTTGATTAGGTCATATTAGTATATAGAACCTAATATGAACCTAAAACTACTATTGCACTTACTCATGTCAACTAAATAGGTATTGCACTAGTAGAGACAATAAATCGTAACTTTAATTTCCCCTATCAATTAACTTATAGCGTACAGAATTGATGAACGAGTTTTGATCGCGTTACGTGAATTTACGTAATATGGTATTTTAGGCGTCAAAACTGTACCGGCGATAGTTAAAATAGATATACATACATGCTTCAAACATGTAAAATTATATAATGTTAATTTGAAAGGAAATCTAAAAAAAAGATAGATCTAATTCATTTTTTTTCTGGATATTGGTTTATTCTCTTTATATATTCTGAGGATATTCGTTCATTAGTTACTATATTAGAAACCAAAGTGTCTGTCTGTACATGGCATTTATTAACAATCTTGGTTACCCATTCATATTCTACCTCACGCTCCTATTACTCAATTGAAATGTTAATAAAAACAAAGGCAGCTAAATACAATCATTTGTTAAACGCACTTGTGGCTATTATGTAAATGAGCGAGCCTTATCCCACTAAAGATGACTCAACGCTTACGCATTACGATATTACTGAGAAGATTATTTATTGAAACCTACGTGTAAATAAACCTTTATGGACGTTTTGTATGGGTTTTTTTAATTACTTAATTAGCTTTACCCTATTGGCAGTATTGAGTATGTAGCAGATGGAACCTAGTGCTCAGATATTCGTAGAGTGGCAGAACTTAACGCCGCATTTTATCTTCTTTACAGAGTAAGGAAATTAAATAAATTTTCTTACTTATTTACGTGTGAGAATCGAACCCACAAGCATCGCGTTAACAATTGAACACTGTACCGCCGCTTCACGCTATTTATTATTTATTTCAAAACAACGTATGTGTTTATTTTAGTTGACGATTTTTCATCAAAAAGTTAAATTCTCTCTTCGGCGTTAAATTCCGCTCACAAACTTAATAAGTACCTATATAAGCGCAGTGGAAGGTGTTTTATATTATGTTTGATCGAACTATATCTCCATGTAAGGAAATGTGAAAGTACATTAAATTAACTGAATAAAAACATATGTAATTAAATTGAGTGAAAGAATTTAATTTTTTTTCGTAAAATTATTTTAAAAAATGAAAGCTATTATTTATTATTCATGAAGTATAATTTTATTCATATAATTTTATTTCATATTCGCATGGCAACATTTACATTGGAAAGTGATAAATATTAACGCATTCTATAAATTAATTCGGAATTCTAAAATAGGCAATTCATAAATAAAACGTATATCTTTAAAGTATATAGATCATTATTATGATAATAGTATTCTCTTATAATATTGTTTTTATTTGCTTGTAAATTTAAATACACGTTGTTTTTTTTTATTTCTCGTTTGTAAGTAATGTGTAAAGGATTATTATTATTGAGCCTACAAAGATTTGGTATAATTTAATAGTTTCTTTAAAAATCCAAGCCATGCCTGTAAGAAAGCTAAGCTTAAATTCTTCTTGTTACTAATTATATGTAAATCGTTATCAAATTAAATAATAAAATAGAAACTTAAATGCGAAGTGTAAGAGGTACTGGTTTTTTCAAGTCTTATAGGAAGATTGCTATAATGACACTTTCACACGACACATGATTTATAGTCATAGGTATATTATAAGTACAAGATGAAAATATTACGTCCAACAAGTTATTTACGTGGGTAATGATTTCTTAACATTATTTTAATATATATAGTACTTTATATTATATGTACATATATATACATATATATCTGTATATGACAAATATATATGTGCATGTTTTAATAAGCGTAGCTCTATGCGACCTAATAATATCCGTTACTACCACAAATCTAACCGCAGCCTCCACAGTATATTTATATCTAATATTTGCTATCTTACGTTAAGTATATTGTGACACTCAAATAACTCTACAAATTTTAAGTTGAAAATTTTTCTTTTTCCCATTTTTACTATACTTTTATAATATACTATAGATTATATTGTAATTGTAATGCTTATAATAGTTTTATTAAATGTTATCTCATAAGTTAGTTTCTAAGTTATTATTAAGAAACAAATAGGCTTTAAAGCAAATGAAAACATACTAACCTACTGTTTGTCAACAGGTGAAGGAGAGGCGTCCATTCCTCCGTCGTACGAAAGCCACAGCACCCCCTGACGTCACAGAGGCGGAAGTTACTACGCCATCCCTCGACACAAGCACGAACAAATTCACAAGGCGCGGCAATAACAGGTTCAAGTTACGGAAAAATGAAAATGAAGTAAAAACGGAGAACAAGACATCTTCAACGGTCGCCCCACAACGTAGTGACAGACCGCGTAACTTCGTACGCCGAAGGCTTGGAGGGGCGAGCTGTGAGTCCGGTTTTTGCATTCTCTAACACTGACGCAATATCCTATTATCTACACACAAATAACGACTCTATTTACTAATATTTATACGTATTTTCGTATTGAATCCGCTTGTTGTATTTCGTATATGAAGATCTTACATAGGGTGTACAGTGCATAGGTCTTTGATTCTCATAGTTTATATTGAAAGTTATTCATTTGATGTTTCTGATTTTTCTATTGATTTTTTTGTATATATCGCCTTGATTGAACACACGTCCCGCCAATTGGTACTAGAAGGCGGTTTGGTTTCGAAACTTAAACTGGGTATTATGGAGGTGTGGCAATGTTGTTAAACATGAAGTATACCTTCTGAAATAAGTAGTTATAGTGGGAACTAAATAATATATAAGAAAGTTGCTAAAATTAAAGTAGAAAAAAGCTTTTTAAAAATAATATATATAAGAAACTTGTTAAAATTAATTACGAAGAAGCTTTTTGTAAATGCCGCTTTAAACGTTTTCCAAATTATATATTTAATATATTCATTAATATAAATATCTTAATATATTCAGCTTAAGTTTGACTAGTAACGAGACGGTTCTGGGTTCAATCCCTGCTTTATCCCTTGACTACCCTCTACTCATTGACTACCCTCCTCTTCTCCATTTGGAATACAGAGAGAAACTAAAAAAAAACATCTTATTATTTTAAATCTTATCTATATTTTATAATACGTTAATATAAATAAAAAAAAGGATTCTCTAACAATTTAAATTACCTATATAATTTTATATGTGCCAGGAAGTTGTCACCACTGGATTTATATACAATTACTTAGTTATTTTTCCTATTATCCTTCATTTCATTGATTTTTTACTTTGACTATACGTTTTAATATTTGTATAGTAGAAAAAACCTTAAAAAATATTAGTCTACTAATGTTAACTTTTAATCATATTTCACATAGATTTTTTAAACCCAAGCCTCTTAGAGGCACCCAATTTGTTTTACTTTAAAAACTATTTGCTTAAATATGTAGATAGAATACCCGAATATATTATTAGCTCAAATCTCACTAAGGAAATCATATATTTATTAATTTTGAAACGGAAATGTTCAAAAATGATAGCAAAATTAAGGTCAAAACCTTACTTAAGCCTTATTACGAACAACCTATAGGTCAACACGTACTCCGTACTACATATACATATACAAAACGAGTACAAATGACCGTGACAGTGTTTACAATATCTTGACGTCCTTATCTTCTTGGCAAATATCATTTAGAGTACGTAACAAATAAATATATACAAACGAAATAAGCTTATATTTCTTCATATTAAGGACTGTAATAGCGTGTAAATTTTCACAATTGAAGTTGTGTAATTGTCACGTAAATAAATCAGGTATAAGGTCGCCCAGAACATGTTTTTATTAATGAAAACGCTTAAACTTGTTCTGATGTACGTTTGTCCATCATTTCCTAGCGTGTGTTTTCTCTTGAATATTGATAAAGGATGTGAGATGTTTTCCAACGAGACCGGTGGAACGAGTTATTTGGAAATGAATATTAAGTATTTTCTAGTAATTTTTGCGTATCATGTTATAAAGATGTTTTGATCATCTTAATAAAAAAATAATATTTATATGATGATTATTCTTAAAAATAAACTTTTATAATAGATTTAAAATATAATATACTATTTATATGGTTTTTTAATAAATATTTTTTTATTTATGTATGAAATTATTCACATATATCTAAAATTGTGTGAACATCAACCAGCTATGTTTAGTATTCAATAAGCACATACCAATAATGTAATACAAGCTTATGGCGCGTTGAAGTCTTTTATATACAGAATATATCTTTCATAGGTTACATCTTCATAAATAATTTAATGATTTTCTGTTGCGAGTTTTCTATTATAAGAAACCTATTTTAACTAAACAGTATGAATTATTTTGAAAAAATAATTTCTTTTTAATTTTTAACTCATTTATATAAATAATTTTAAATAGGATTTATAGTATGAAAACATAAATATCTGACTTACGCAATGCCTAGAAAAAGGCGAAAAGCGGGGACAGAGAAAGGGACTAAGCAAGGGAGTGTCTTAACACAACGTTCCTATGGTTCTTGCATTTCCCTCTGCCTAACCTGCCATGAGCGGGATAAAAAGCTAAAATATGATCTGACAATGCAATAAAAACTTACATTACTTACTTACATATTTCTACTATTTTACTATTCTAAAAAATCGTAGCCCTTGACTTTAACTAACACAGTTTCAAAACAACTATGCAATTACTAATATAATTTATATGTAGAGCATGAAAATTACAAGCGGTATTGTACCATTGAATCAAACGTCCATGGTAAAAAGGCGACAACAGCAATTTTTGAAGTATTACACGTTTATATTGCGATACATATGTATATATGGTATTTATACATGCCACGCATTGCCAACATTCTCACGCGAACGATTAATGTTCTTAAGTTGGGTAATTTTAACGCAGTGATTATTTACTTAATAATGCTTAATAATGTCCGCTTACAACTGAGGCTGCGACACGGTATATTGAGCTGGTGTTTTTGATAAACTTCTTGACAAGTACGCCTGTTTCTCTTTTTTCCATGGATTTTTTGGATGGACGCTTTTTTCTTTTTTTTAACGCTTATGCGTTTATATAAAAATATCTGTAATATAGTTAATGCTAATGTAATAAGTATATGGTGTTATACGTAATGTGTCCAGACATTAAAGTCAACATAAGCATCTTAACGAAGAAAAACTGTGTCACACAGTTTTAAAGTGAAAAACTTAGTGAGATTATTGCAATTATGACAAATTATTGCAATTATGTACATGGCTCCCATAAAGAAGGTGGTTTAAATACGTAAGTCATTGCACATTACACACTTAATTTTAGTCACATTCGTGTGATAAGGTTATATTTATTTAAATAAAATCGCGATAATTTCTTTCTAACACCTGTCGTGGTCGGTGTCTTTACGTCAATAATATTTGTAAACAAACTGTCCAATCGTATACGCCTTATTGTTTCTGTTAAACACATTTAATGCTCTATTACCTTGAAATAAAGTTCAATTTTGTATCTTTGTTTGGTAATAAGTTATCGTGATTTTTGCTTTCGAAATTCTTCACGGTATCGAGATTGCAGAGTCAAGTTCTCAGTAGAACCTTGAAGATTCACTTGTAAAATAAAAATATACGGAATTTATCGAGACACTGATAATTCTTTTATCATTTTAAGTCTTTAAGTTGTATTATTATTGAGAAAAAAACATAAAAGGTATGGAAATTTAAGTGAAATGAGATTTGGTTATTTTTCTGCAATTAGGTCGCTTGTATGGTACCGATTCATTTTTAAAATATTATTACAAAAGTTATATATATATATATATATATATATATATATATATATATATATATATATATATATATATATATATATATATATATATATATATATATATATATATATATATATATATATATATATATATATATATATATATATATATATATATATATATATATATATATATATATATATATATATATAATATATATATATATATATATATATATATATATATATATATATATATATATATATATATATATATATATATATATATATATATATATATATATATATATATATATATATATATATATATATAAATATTTTTTCTAAACGTAAAATATTTGACAGCTGCGTGAAGCTTCATACGAGTTCAATCCGCACCTCTTATAAACCGTCACACTGATCACTAAGCCTTGAGTATTTTTACAAAATATATTTCGAAGTATAAAAACTATTTGAAAAAATAATATTCTTAAAATTCAATGTCATTTAGAAGTTAGTCAGATGATAATGGCAGAGAAAAATTAAAAATTAAGTCATTTCAAAAAATCAGGTGCCTTAAAAGGCTATAACACGGTACATTAAAATTATAATTTCTTGAAAGTGGCTTCTTCTTACGCATTTTCTACTATTGCCTAATGCAATACGTAATCAAACATAATTTGTGACTTTGGAGCCGTCCACTAATCACGTATTTACATATTTTTGTCTTCCTCCCCCTCGTGATCGTGATACAGCATGCGGCTTAGAACTATAGTACCCCCCCTTTCCCCCTTTATCAAGTGTATTTTAGTACTTACAAAGGTACACCGTACTATTCTTAGGATTTTGAAAACATTTGCTGTAAAAATTTATGCACGTGATATGTTACTACATATTTATATTTTTTTGAGAACCCCATTCCGTATCTTACGTGATTAATGTACAGCCCCTTTTTCGAAACGGCTTTCTTTAACGGTTCTTATTCAGAAATATTATTAATGCTATTAATAATACTCTTATTATTTTTAACTAAGTTAACTTAACGATTCAAAAATGTTTAAATATGGTTATCTATCCTTATAACTAAATGACGTCGGTAAAAATTTCTCAATAACAAATATAGGCATCGATTGACAAAATCAACTTACAGGTTGCCTTAAAAAGCGAGAGAAACCGCACACCGCGGCTAGTAGTGAGGTGAAAGCAGCCGGTCAAGTGTGACAGCTTTCTTACATTATGCAATATATCTATTAGACAATCATTAGTGACGGGAACGTTTGCCACATGATTTGTGTGGTTTTCCCAATAAATGTATAAAGAATTCCTGAATAATATATATATATATATATATATATATATATATATATATATATATATATATATATATATATATATATATATATATATATATATATATATATATATATATATATATATATATATATATATATATATATATATTATATATATATATATATATATATATATATATATATATATATATATATATATATATATATATATATATATATATATATATATATATATATATATATATATATATATATATATATATATATATATATATATATATATATATATGTATATATATATATATATATATATGTGTGTGTGTGTGTGTGTGTGTGTGTGTGTGTGTGTGTGTGTGTGTGAAGATATGCTAACTAAATCACAACGGCGTTAATTCTTCTCACTCTCCATGATCTAAACACCTTATCGCGTATCAATCATACACTAGTTAACCTTTTAACCGCTCTATCTGATTACAAACAATAGATAAACGTTAGCGTTTTGCGATAGTTATTTTTAAATTACTAGACTTCTATTTGTTGTTAATTATAATTGTTATATAGTACAAATCGTTATAGAGGGCAATATGGGGCAATCAATTCAATGTCTGACTAAAAATGCGATGGTTACAGATTCGATTCTCATGGAATTATATGAATTTTATTTCATCATTCATTAAAGATCAAGTGTGTAGTTTAATCCTACCACGTAAAACAGAAGAAAAATACGTATTGAAGTAGAAAAATTATTTCTAAACTTTTTACCAAATCATAATTACAATATCTATAATTATAGACATACATATAGACAGACACTTTTTATCGAATGGCTTCTGTAATTATAAATATGTTGTAAAAACAACTCAATTTATACAATATAGCATTAAATTGACACCCAAAAAACCCTCCAACATATATATTATGTTAAATTGTTAATATAAATGACTGTTGACTACATATATACATATTTATAGCACCAAATGGATGTCGTGGGATAGCGACCTGTTTGGAAATCCGATCTATTCTTCGACACACTCCCACGCTGTTGTGACACACGCATTTTCTCCGCTTATTTTCTCTTGAGCAACTCAACCGTTAAAACGCCGCTTAGACCAGTAACTATGATATATAGTTAATTATTTTTCAATCTTGTTGACTTGATGACCTGGTTTTTATACATTACTAGTTTAAACCCGCGACTTCCATTAGAGAAAAGAACCCTTTCTCACTTAAATTTATTATATCCACTCTGCTGTGAGGGAAAACGCGTAAAATTGCTTTTAATTTCTAAAATAAAGAAAGCTTTAATAAAATATTACATTAGATTTTACTATATATCTTTCTTGTATCTTCTTGAAATAATGAAATGGGCATGTAAATTACATGTACCTAACATATCCGAAATCAATTTATTCTATATAAACATATAGGTATGGTATATGCTGCACTTACTATGTTATATATGTCAGTACTCTTTCTTATCAAAATTAATACAAACAAAAGTAAATTGCTTATAGCGAATCCACAAGTTCCGTCTAAATACTGTAATTGGTTATTTTGACGACAATGGATGTCGCCGTGACAGTTCTCACAATGTTTTACGTAATTTTATTTTATATATTAGATAATATTCTATACTAATATTACCCAAATTTCCGGTTTTATTATGATTATGAGTTTCATGAAAGCACTAAGTTTTTATAAAATTGTAAAAATGCAAGTTAATTTTTGTACCGAATTATCAATTTTCCATAAGAATGGAATTTTGGATATCTAGATTTTTGTAATTTACTCGTAATAAATAAGCTTATATAGCCTTAACAATTAAGTAACGTAATATTTTTAATATTTAAACAAAAGGACAAATATAAAAAAAAAATACAAAACTATCTAAATTATATATATACATATATATATATATATATATATATATATATATATATATATATATATATATATATATATATATATATATATATATATATATATATATATATATATATATATATATATATATATATATATATATATATATATATATATATATATATATAGTAAAGTAGTGTAAATTTAAAATTCAACGTCGTAGCATAAAACCTGTTTGTCACTATATAACGAGTTGAGGAAAAGTTTTTATAATTTTTTAAGGTAAAAGCCGCCATTTTAAAACCACTATTTTACCACACTAGTGTTGTGAAACGTATCGATGGAAGAAATGGGAGCAAATTAATCAATGTTATTACTGAGGCTTACTTGAGGTTTTTGTAATATTACAGGTTCCTTTTAAACTTAAAATTTATATATAAAGTAAACTTTACATTGTTTGCAAAATTATATCTTATAAATATTTGTACCAAACGACTCTCAACGTAGATTTCATTCTTTAAAAGTAATTTAATCGATCGCTTTGAGTAAGAATAAAAATGATGTTACGTTTTTAACACAAAAACACAAGTAAAAGTTTTAGCAAAATGTAAAAATAGTACCTATATAAGCAATTCCGTTTTTTCAGATTACTCAAACTTGGAATATAGTGTTTTAATTTTACTTAAGAAAGAATCGATTACAATCGGTTTTAAATATAAAAGTTTTTTATTTTTTTTTTTTAAATAATGCGATTTGTTATAGTTTACGTAACATTCCATATGTTTATTTTTATTACATTAATAAAATCATATATTATACTCAATTTTTTCAAAAAAATTAACTATAATTTTTTTTAAATTTAAATTATACTAAGCTCATATAGCGCAGCAAAAAGTTCCCTCAAAAATACATAATATCTTAAAAGTTGACGAAAATTAATTAATTTCGCTAAAATAACAGAACATAAAAGCTGTTTCACAGTCCAGCTTAGCTTATTATCTGCCAAAACGTGCCATTGTCTACAAAGTAATTGTATGTAATCTCGTCTAGCCTTTCCTTAACGAACGTATTTAACTAGGACCGTTGTATACAGAGGGACGGGACACACATCCGGCAATTTCTCGGTCTGCGATCACAATAACGTTGCTATAAATCTATTATTGTTATCATTAAATACTTTTTCTTTTCTACCTTTATGTTACTTGCGTTATATATATGTATATATATATATATATATATATATATATATATATATATATATATATATAAATATATATATATATATATATATATATAAATATATATATATATATATATATATATATATATATATATATATATATATATATATATATATATATATATATATATATATATATATATATATATATATATATATATATATATATATATATATATATATATATATATATATATATATATATATATATATATATATATATATATATATATATATAAATTTATTATATACAGCTAAAGTTTTACGAAGGTAAAAAAGTGTTAAAAAACTCTGTTACCTACTTTCCGCCTAATTTTAGAAACTTATTGTTTCGCCTCTTTATATTTATAATATTTATAAATATTATTTTATTTATTTCATTAACACTTCTTTTGTCATCGTAAATAATAAAGTCATGTATAATGTAAAAGGCTTTTAACAAGTCAGTCAAATATCAATCTACAGATGATCATATTAAATAACTTTTTTATTTTTTCAAAAGCTACGACAGCAAAGTCTGTGAGTCCAGCCCAAGCTTTACTACCAACGCGCCGTCCGTTCAGAATCGCAAGTCGCCGTCGTCCACTTTCTACCACCACCACTACCACCGTTAAGCCTACAACTGCTTTAGTTGAGAGTGAAGAGGTGTTACAGGATATTGGAGATATAGGTAAGAAAACGCTTTATCCCTATACATTGTTTTTGCCCTAACAACTGATACTAACCTCTTTATATTCCTCTATTGGGAATCTTCTTCCTAGTTGCTCTATAGGGCCATATAGCACTTACAACCAGCCCTATTGCTGATCTATTGTGATCTTTCTATACTAGAAATCACAGTCAAGGTTGTATTCCATAAAGAATTGCAGTATCTTGGTTCTTAAAGATGGTAACTTCCTCTGGGCATATTTTTCTCCATGTTTTGTTTATGACATTATAACGTCTTTTGGGGGTCTGGATATTAAACAAAATAAAATATATTTAGACTGTCAAATTTTAATCAATTAAACTTCCTTCTAGACGCAATAGAAGATCCATCTTTAAAGTCTAGCACACCACCACAAACAACTGTCAATGTTCAAAGAAGGCGTCCTCTCGTCCAGCTCAAGTCAGACGATCAGAATCCGTCAGCGACAAACGAAGAAGAGAAGAAGAGACAAAGTAAGAAGTTTAGTGCCAGCTTCAAACAAAACCAATTAGACGAATTGTTGAAGCTAAAAGCGAGTGCGGAAGAATTTGATATTACTACGGAAGGAAAAACTACTTTAGATGGTAAGTTATTCTGTGGAAGCAAAACTTTCTGTTTTGTGGTGTTGTGCCAATTTTCTTGATATGTGCCTGTTATTTTAATTTAAAAATTTGATTTATGTATATGCAGAAAATATTCTACTTAAATTACTCGTTCCGGTTTTTATTTACGTATATTTTTATATTTATAATAAATATTGCTAAAGTTATTATATGAACTTTACCATTTTACCATTTTTCCATTTTTTGTGAATTAAATCAAATAGAAACTTGTCACGTTTCCCCAACAGATACAAGTGCCGAAACAGCAGTCGCATTGGCGGCACACCAGCTATTATCCGCTCCCGTACCAATCATACCGGAATACGACGAAGAGTTCTTTACGACAAAGAAAGCACCTAAGACAATAGTCGACTATAAATTCACGAATCCAGCGTATACTGAAGACTATTCAAAAACACAAAGCTATTTCGACGAAACCCAAACATATACAACAAGACAAAGATTAGTGGAAACACCAATTTCTACACCAAATTACGTTTCAACTGACACTATTACACCGAGATTAGCCGAAGATAGATTCACTACTTCATTCACCAGCCGAATCTCCAAGCCAGACCCTAATTTGAACCCAACACTCTCCGGAGTAACACTTAGCTTAGGTTCAATCAATGCGGAATCCACAGCTCGCTACAATCCTACAGAACCAACACCATATACCACAGAGAGCTACGAATCCCGGGTTTCTAAACCTGGTTCCTTAAACACAGATGAATCTACACTTAAAATATCACCTACATATTCTACTTTTACAAGCAAGTCTCGGCCTTCAGGGTTTTCCCCGAACTTGGTTAATATAGAAAGTGATATAAAATCAACGGGTAAAGATTTGGGTCCATCTACGGCTAGATACGAGGGTTCTAGCGAGAAGATTCCGGTACCGCTATTTGTAGAGTATTCGTCGGGTGGACAAGGCTTGCAAGAGCCTTCGTACTACACCAGGGAATATTTGTTGGAGTCACCGGTCACGAAAGCATATGATGGTAAGTTAATTTTAATACTTACGATATATTTTTCTGATGATTTTTTTGTCTTGGAATGGCATGTATTTAAAAATATTTTATTAGAATTTAGGTCTCACATCATAAAAATATTTCAATTTGAGCAATAATATGACGTTTTCGAACTTAGAAATTTCTTTTTGTTTTATTTTTATACAAAATGAATAGAAAACGTTTATATTTTGATAAAAAGTAAGTTTTATGCAACGTCCGTGTCAAAAAGATCCAAATAATGATAATAAGGTGATGAAGAAATTTATATGACGCAAACGATGTGTTCGGTTGAATCTGCACTTTCTTGCTCTGATAACCACAGCGTTATATAATTTTAATATAAGCTGGGTTTTAGTTCTATTATTTGGCTTTTTATAAATATTATGTTAAGATTCTTAAACTGATGATATTCCAGGGAATATGGGTAAACATCGTATTGCAATAATTTTTTATTTTTAATATTAGGGCCCTGCGTGACAGTATTGAGTTCAACACACACTCAGTTAGTCAGTCAGTCAATCACTTTATTAATTCTCCTGCTTTTGTAAGGCTAAAGCTAGGTGTTGATTTCCTTAATTTAATAGTAAAATGTTTAATTCAAGTGATTCCGCACTATGTCAAGCTGTCTTTTTTATAATTTAAAAAAATTCGTACGAAATATGTATGTCTAATTCGATAACTTATGAGGAACATTTTTAACATTTATAGATGAATACCAGTTCTTGTCACCGGGTACAACGCCGCAAACGTCTACAAGAAAAAATTTAAGACGAAAAACTATCTATAGAAAAATTTCCACCACACAATCACCCACCTCCGTCATACCACAAACCACGCAGAAACCTAGAAGAACTACTAGAAAACCTTTCGAGAAGATTCGAAAGATAGAAACCCCGAAAGAAGTTGTGGTAACAGAAGTTAGTGAGAAGGAACCAGTTCAAAAAGCTTCAGTTCAAAAGCGTCCAGTTCAAAAAATAAAGTTTCAAAAGCCCGCAGTTCCAGTTCAAAATGTTCAAGAGGGGGTCGCGGAGATACGACCTATTAGCGAATATGACTACTACGATGATAGTCAAGAGAAGATAGCTGTGAACTATGAGGGAGAGGAGAAGGTTATTATACATGGAAAAGGTAAGCTTTTTAGCGTTTTAATTTTTTGTTTATTTAGTTTTTGTATATAATATTCCTTGTAGACCGTTTTTTTTTAATTTGGGATATAATTTTTTATTAAAAAAATAATTATTTGAAAGTCTAAAATATATATATTCTTTAAATTTTGAAATTTAAATTTGATATTTTAAGTATGATTTAATTTTTTATAATGTTTAAATATTAAAAATAATTTTTACAAATTTATTAATATAATTAGGTACAAAGTAATTCAACTCTTTAAATTTAATTGTATAAAAACAAAAAAAACTATAAAAAATATAAAAAACCATAAAATTAAAGACCAATTTTTTTTTATAACAACAGGCAGGATCGAATGTCTGGACATCGGTAATTTCCCGCATCCGACATCTTGCAAGAAGTTCATCTCGTGCGCTCGCATGGAGTTCGGGGCGTTACTTGGATGGGAGTACATTTGTCCCAAAGGACTGTCCTTCGACCCCGTCGGAGGGATATGCAACTGGTCGGCGGGATTGGGATGTAATGAGAAAGACGTATAATAGGCTATAACCTCGCGTTATTTAGTTGGCTGTATACAAGTTGTTATGGTACACGCGTAATGCTTAAAATCATTTGGTAAAATGTTAACTTTAAGAAAATTAACAGAAAATATCTCTTTCATTTTGAAAAATGAGAATTTTTTTAGTCTTTAGCTTTATTTAAAAAGAAAAGAAAATATGTCAGTTGCTTAAAAAATTAAAGATGGCGTAATAGTCAAAATAATAACTTGCGAGGATTGTAATGTATAGTTGGTTGTTGACTTTTGTTTGATATTTGATCCATGAGTCATATCTAAAGTACATGGATTTTCGACTTTCTGAATACTATAATTTAATAAAAAATACTTTTTTATTAATTGTAATTAAAATATTGTAGAACATTCTAATGGCAACACTGTGAAAGCACAGATTATAAATACTCACAAAGTGAATGTACAAAATTAGGACATTTTCTTTTAAATTGGCTGTCGTATTTATAAATAAAAAAACATAATTTGTAGTGTAAAACTATCAAATGGCTCTTTTTTGTACATTCATATTTATATAAAATAAAAAATCACTGCCATTTTTTTATACTTTTTTATACGAGAATACTAATAAGGCGCCTTTGTCACAAAATATTTCTATTTTAAAAATGTAGATATCGTCTATGGTTTTTTTAATTTTTATAGGAAAATGTAGCTCCAAAATGTGCCTTAATTATTTTACAACTCTTAGGATAAGTTATATTGTATGAATAAGAATATAAAAATAAAAATTATAAATATAAGATGTTGTTTTTGTCTTAAGGGCTGTGGCATAATTTCTTGTCTTATTTTTTAATTATAGAAAACTATGTGTGTGCTGTATGGGCACACACTCACACACTATGCATGTGTGTGTATGTATGTGTGCGTGTGTAGGCACTCTATGATTATAGAAAACATTCTAAACCGATTTAAAATAATAAAGGAAATAGTATTAATAGAAAACTACAATATTTCAAATTTGACATTTATTTACAAAGTTCTCTTGCTGATATTAACATAGCCTATGCCTACACAAGTCATTTTGATTTTCTGCACAGTTCCCAGAGACTCCTCATCTGACTCTTCATCATCATCAGATCTCATTACTTCTAATTTAAACATTACTCCGAAGAATTCCTTGAGATGTTGTAGGAACTTTATTGTATAGTCAGAGAGTGGTCCCACCTTAAAAAAAAAAAACATTATAACAATTAAAGTTAAACAATCAACAATATTGAGGCCAGAAAATATACTTAATTAAAGCATATAAAAAACAAATCGTACAATGGTTGCACAGTTTGCAAGAGGCACAGGTTCAAATCCTGCTGCAGTCAAATTTTTATATGCTTTCTTTAAATATTTTTTTCTATCCTTAGTGTGGATTAAACGTTAAAAATCATACAAAAACATTGAAGCTCTTAAAGCTTATTGAAACAGCATCTAATTTTCCATTTCCCACTCTGCCTACACAACACAGGGTGTTAACAGATTTTGGTGATATAAATGAAGACAGCATGTTTTAAAAAAAATATATATAAGAAAATTTATGCTGACATCTTTAGAATGATTACACACATATTTAATACATTTGGACACTCAGTGTAAATAAATTATAGTAATAATATCAATACTGCTTCCATTTATGTTTTCTTTTTAAATCTACCCACCATAAATTACAAAGATCAAACTTAAAATTTCATATACAACTATGCCAGGAACTAAAGAACTAAAAAAGCACAAATAAAGGGAAACACTTACAATACATTCACTAACATCCTTCTGCCCTAAAGCCATCCAGAGTGCCAAAATCCACTGAAACGCTGAATCTACAGCACCACCGCGGTGGATTTCATCTAACAGTTTCAGCGCACAATCTCTGCCTAAGTCCTCGGGTAGGCTCGTCTCACCTGTACCCACTTCTGCTGATTTCTAGAAGAAATGAAGAGCTTATATAGAATTTTTTATATTAATATTAATTTTTTATGTATTTTAAATTATATGCTTAAAACAAAATATAATGTAGACAAGCATGAGGAACGCCCTTCCTCATTTAAAGAATCATGAGTTACATAATTTGTTAAATAACGCGATAAATAAGAAAACATAAAAATAATAATAGTAAACATTAGCAGATCTTGTATTATTTATTCAATCAGGAACTTAGTGTTAATGCACTCCGTACCACGCATTTCCTTTCAAGGCATTGCGTGTTGAGAGGCGGAACTCAACGCCGAACTTTGCTTAGTTACCAGAGCGAAAAAATGTCAATATGTAATAATCCATCCCGATTGGGAATTGAACTCACAGACACTACGCCTATGTCACGACTTAAATAAATTTGTATCATATTGCAGTATAAAGCAGATGATTCGTTCAATACATAGCATGACATATTCTCCATACAAAATCAATTAAGATACTAATCGCTTGATCTGTTGATTTCTTAAAGTAAAATATAATATATGCAATATTTATACTTTTTCACACATTAAAACATTTAAATTTAGTAAAGGGGTGGTAATTTTCTGTTTTGTTTATCTACATTTATAATACAATTAAACTAAAGTTACACTTCTATGTAAAAATTACAAGAAGAATATTGTATCACTTCTTATCTTTCTATATTATTATTAAGCAATAAGTCTTACAGCTTCAGCACAATAGAAGGTCTTCTCATTAGTCTCAGCCAATAAACTAATGCCAAACCCTGGACTTTTCCCTGCATTGGGGCCTCGGCATTGGTCTGTGTTTATATACACATCTGGCAGAAATTTTAACATTACCTAAAACATAAAAATAGTACACTGCTTAGCATTACGCCTGTCTGTTGTGCATTTAATTTTGCTTTTATGCACAATAAAGAAAAATAAGTAAAATAAATAAATAAATATATCATCAACTAAACATACTTGTTAGTTTTAAACTTCATTACACATATTCCTTTTAAGAAATGGTGTTTAAAAATATGAGAAAAATCGAGAAATAAAGTTTAAGTAATAGTAGAAAAGCAGGCACTCATTTTTTGGTATATATTTCATGCAAACTTAAATAGCGATTACATGCTAAATTTTAATAAATTATGCTAAATCAACCCTGATGTTTTTTAAAAAATATTATTAGACGATTTAGTCACAGTTTTAATATTGCAAGATATATGTAAATATATAAAAAATACTTAAAGAAAACATATAAAAATTTGAACGCAGCGGGATTCGAACCCGCACCCTCCTGCTCGAGTCCCGCTGCATTCAAATTTTTATATGTTTTCTTTAAGTATTTTTTCTATCCTCAGTGTGGATTAACACTTTAAAAAAATCATAAAAATATATGTAAATATATTTTGCACAAAAAATATGATAATTGAGTTTGAGATACCTTAAAATTTCAATCCAATATTATTTATAACTGTGGTTTATTTACTGGTGAGGTGATTAACAATAAATATAGCTTTAGAAAAGTTTTCTATACTTACCTTACTTTCTTACGTAAGTACCTACCAAAAAACCACCCAACCCATTTAATGTTTTAGGTGTATAATATATCAATTTAAAATAAATGTTATAATATTTAAAATGTGAAATCTAGATTTAAAATAAAGTATATAGACTCATACATTTAGTAATATACATACTCCTTTAGCAGATTCCACAACTCTGTTAGCCATGGTAGGTGACACTCTCAAAGCGTAGACAACACCTCGGATCCTTTTGATGAGGCCCCATTGCCGCCACTGTAATGGCCTCAAGTGTCTTTTTACTGGACATTTAAACACTATTTCACCCCCACCTAGAGGTGGAGCTCCTACAAAAATTGTGACAAGATGACTTATTTGTTTTTTGTTACTAAGTAACAATTAAGGAATAACTTATAAAAGTAATATTCTATACTGAAGTCACTTTTACATACCTCTTCTTACAACTTTAAGTTCCAAGCCGTCATCAACAAGAATAAATTTCAACAGTATAGGCAGAGCTGTACTCTTTATTTTATCTACGGATACATCTAACTCATGATGTGTAACACCTTGTAGAACTGCATTTAATGGTTCTTTACAAAATGGTCCTAATGCCAGCAATACTTCTAAATAGTAACCTGGAATTTAAATGACACAAAGATAAATATAATATATAATATAAAATATATAAAATAAATTTACAGATTTTCAAAATGTTACAGTGTTTCACCTTCAATTTATAGATAAAATTAAGTGTTGTAACAAGTAATTAAATTAACTTTCAAGCTGATTAATTTACCGTTCTCAATTAATTTAGCATTTCTTATAAAATATACTAACCTATTCCTCTCTGTGTGCAACAAGCATGTGTAACTTGTCCCCCAATTAAAATACCTGGTTGGTAATACAAAGATGTCCCAGTTTCATTTAATTCCACTCTAGAACCATTTGTAATCTTATCTAATAAACGTACCAGATTTATTTCGTACTCTCTTAGGCCAGGATCATCGTGTGAACTACGAATCTCTTCTACTTTAATTGAACGTCCACTTAATGTTGACAATAACAATCTCTGTCGAAAGAAATTACTGCCTTTGTAAACAAGAACGTCATTGTGTATTGTAGCCGGCATTTTGTTTGATTTTTAAATTAAGTTTTTACATGAATACAATTTATTTTTAGGTTTCAAACAAACACGTGTAGTTAGGTATTAAATGTCACAACAAACCATTTTGTATTTGAAATTGACAACTGTCACAGCGCCAATTTTCTGAAAGCTTCGTAAATGCTGTTTACCAAAAATGTGTATTTAAATGTAATAATATGATAAAAATAGCCAAATCTTGTTCATTATTAGGCATTTTAAAATACAAGCAGAACTAGATCAAAGTTTAATTGTTAAAAATATTTTAAGTGATTATTAGCGCGTGTGAAATAATACTAAACACGTTTTGTGGTATTGCTACATTTTATCGTTTGACATTTAAAAAGAACTAACTTCAAATTCTATCGCATGTGTAGTTACAAGTAAATAATATTTGATTTCCCAATAATAAAATGATGCAAAGCTATTGAAAATGAAAGTATCAATCGGAGAAGTTGTGTTACCTGGTGATTTTTGTGAAGATATATCCGAAGCCGGTGAAAAGTCAAAAGTAATTATTGGACCGGGGTTACGAAAAGAGGTTGACCGTGTTTACATTACGAAGGCTGGTGTATTGAAAAAGAGAAACCCTGGCACGTACTGGGTGGACAGCTATCAGAAACGTTACGTTCCATCCAGAGGCGAAAATGTAATAGGTGTTGTAGTTCAAAAGTCAGGAGATATTTTCCGCGTTGACGTTGGCGGGAGTTTATCAGCAGCCTTATCTTATTTATCGTTTGAAGGAGCTACTAAAAAGAATAGGCCTGAAGTGGAAGTCGGAGATGTAATCTATGCTAAAATGTTGGTGGCAAGCAAAGACATGGAGCCTGAACTAGTGTGTGTAGACTCACATGGAAAGAAGGGGCGTCTAGGTGTCCTAACCGATGGATTTGTTTTCAAATGTTCATTGAACCTTATCAGAAAGATTTTAAATCCAAATTGTCCTCTACTTCCATCTTTAAAAAATGAATGGCCATTTGAGCTGGCCGCAGGTATGAATGGTAGAATTTGGATAAAAGCTAGAACAATGAGGGAAACAATTGCTGTAGGTAATGCTATTTTAGGTTCTGAATATTTAAATGACAAAGAAATCAAAAGTATGTGTAATAATATAGCTGCTATTTTAGCTGGACATGTATCATAGATAAGTTAAATTAATAAAATGTTTAAAACTAATTTTGATTTCATTTATCAAAGTAAACTTTAGTTTATTTGGAACTTTTTAAAAAAATAATAAAATGCAAATTTTTCTTTTTCACAAGAAATTAATAGATTTGAACTTATAAAAAGTCAATGTCGCAATTTTAATCACTTAGAAGCATGTTATGATTGACTGCAATGTTTACTCTAAGTAAATAGCTTCATGGTATTTCTCCAATATAGAATGGATCATAGTTTTAAAATAGCTCATTCCAAAATGTAAATTATCAAGCAAGAGAATGAAATTATTTGTTCACAAGTGGATTTGAACCTTAATTGAATGTGTTTACGGTAAAACCCGTCTGTTCGACACCTTTCTGCTTTTTGAGGTATTGTGTGATCCTAGATTGGAGAAAATGGGAATAAAAAATCCATCTTCGTTTGTAGGCAAACGCTTCGTCTCTGCGCCACAATGGTACCAAATATAGAATAAGATATGAATATTTTAAATGACAACCACCAGTTTATAAAAAAAACAACAAGAAACAGTGATGAAGGTTTATTTTGGCAAATGCGACTAACCTAATGGGTAGAAATCTCAATAGTATGTAAAACTTTAACCGTTTTGACCATTCTGCACATGTTAAACAATTTTTTTTATATTCGCTTCAATAGTTTTGCTTATACATAAAGAAAAAACATTAAAAAGATCATTACTTTGATACAAATAATAATTCGTTATAAAATCTACTATAGGGAATTGAATATAAACAGTTCAAATTTATTTAATGAAATAAATATTAATACAAATGAACAAGCCACACCACTCTCTCTATATACAACATACTGTGGCAGTACCTCACGACGCTGGTTTACACAACTAACTATCATATTAATAGGATTGACCAGAACAATTTCGTGTATTATAATCAATAATTATTAAGTAAACAATAAAATAACAAAATGAGCCATCGCAGCTTGTATACATTGTAATTTGTTTAGAAATTAACAATTACCTTGATATTATGCATATATTATGAAATGAGATTTAAAATAAAAATTTCAATGTACACAAGTTTGAATTGTTTCAACTAAACTATCTTACCACTTAAATTTAAAAACATTCTCAAACCCTAATTGATGTCATAAGTTCATTCTAGAAGAATTGAATTGAAATTAATATTAAAATGTAATATTTGATGTATATGTTTAATTATATATAAGTTTTGCTGATTAGATTGTGGCACATCAAGTCCTGTGGGACTACTCAGTTTAAAATCAGTCTAAACGGCCCTAACGACAAGCCTCTTTAGAATACATATTGGTAAAGTAATATTATCCGAATGCATATAGTGCTAAGAGCTGGATTAGATGATAAGAAAAATAATATGATTTTTTTTTTCTGTATAATAAAACTTAAATACTTATACAGTGTCTCAGTCTGAACCAGACTACATTAGTTAAATGTACTGGCGAAATTTGAAAATACAATGTTGCCAAAAATATGGGTTTGAGGAAGAGTATGTTTTAATTCTTCCATTCATATTACAGGATATATAGAGGTCACACAAAAAGAGCATTTCTGCTGATTTTTTCCGATTTCTGTTTTGTCTTCATAACACTGATAATATAGTAATAATACAGCAATAATAAGTTAAAATAAATATTTTTTTTTAATTTGTTACCAGAACCACGCTGAGCTTTAATATGATAAATAAAATAATAAATTAAATAGTGTATACATAAATGAATGTTACATAGAACCTGCAAATTAACTATAACTTTTAAAATAAAATATTGAAGAAAATCGATAAAATAGATTAAATCCCTTCAATAAAAGAAGAAACTATATAAATATGTAATTTTGGTGGCACTTTTAAGCCATTTCATATTTATTTATATTTTTATATGTTAAATTAAAATAATAAACAAACAACTCTTAGCATTATATTCATTAAATGTATTACTCAAAGAAAGCTTCTCACAGGAATGTTACTTTATAATTAATCAATCGACAGTTGAATGTGACCAATATGCTATATTATATGAATTCATACTTAAGTGTTCAGTCGCAATTATAATCATAGTTACTTTATTTTTTTTTTAATTTTTAAAGTGTATTCTTATATCAAGTGTACTATAACTTTCTGTTAAACTATCTGCTGGATAACTGTTTGATATCCATTTGAGTTAACAGAAAGTTACAAGTACTGAAACAACCTTAACTGAGTAAAAGTAGTTTAATTAAATAATAAAAGACTTCATTATATGCTGTAGGTTTCTTTATCATACAAAATATACTTTTATCATTTCAACCAAACTACAAATACCAGAAATAATAATTATTATAATAATCCGCTCGATGATCATTAGCTATTTACATTAAAAAAAAAACGAATTACGATTAATAAAATCGATTTTTTTAAACATTTTCACGTTTTTTTCATATTTACATAATCGATTTAGGCTAAATGTGTTTACAAATAAGTCTTTAACAACGCAATTCGATAATAAATAAGACATGCCTATTGGAAATTTACATAGTATTAAGTAAAATACTGGTATGATATTAATTATTTGGAGAATTAAATATACTTCATCTCGACTTCAGTCCCATAGTGCTTTGTTTAAACGTTACCATAGATAATGACTAATATTTACAAAATTGCATTAAATCACAGCAAAACCAGTAACACTATACAATATTTACAATATCTTGATACAGTCAACTTTCACGTTTAAATACGAAAATATAATTTAATCTATCGTTACATGAAGAGATCAAGACTTAATGGCTACTTTCACACTTGACCTTGTGACAGATTAAAAAAAAAGAAAAAAAAAAAACAAAATAAAAAATACAGATTCCTGTCAAATTAATTATTCCATACATATATTATATTGCTTGGTATTAGATTAAAAATTTAAATTTTATTATAATTGACAGTTTAATAAAATTATTTAAAAAAAAAAAACAAGATTTTATACAAGAAAACTGCCAAGTGTAAATGTAGAACATTATAGTTTAAAATAATATTACTTTAGTGCTCAACACCAGTTTCACTAAGTATCGATACCCGTGTTATTATGTATATTTATAACAAATTTTGGTCTGTACAATTTATAAGGCTGCATTGTTCCAAGGAGCGATCAAAATATAAATAATTTATAATTAAATAATATTATTGTAACTCACACAAACTATTTTAGGATAATTTCTGTTTTGAAAAAGATAAAAAAAATGTCCACTAAAAATAAATAAAAGGATCGTTCAAATGGAAGCATTGTTATTATAGACATAAAAATAACGTCAAATTAATTCTAAAAGTTCTCTGTATAAGTTTCATGACACTTTCAAATAATGAAACTGTTTTAAAAAAAAGGAAATATTTTGCCTACAATATGTGCCTTATTATAGTAAGTTAATGAAAAATAATCAAAAATAAATATATAATTCATTATTGCAATAATTACTGTATAAGGCTTTCAATCAAATGTTTTTTTTTTTATATAAAAAGTGACCAAAAATAACCAATAATAAATCTGCAAATAAATAAATTAT
The DNA here is from genome assembly GCA_037178615.1 of Dione vanillae. NCBI lineage: Eukaryota > Metazoa > Arthropoda > Insecta > Lepidoptera > Nymphalidae > Dione > Dione vanillae. Next base: position 398,697 of record JAZFAU010000138.1, on the reverse strand, counting down.
TAAGTTTAGAGGTAAAACTTAGTTTAAATTTTAATCATTTATATAGTTATTAATAGCTCAAAATTGTTGTATCTAAATTGATACTAAGAAAAATAAGAAATGAAAAGCTTTTTACTTTACTTATTTATCTGTCAGTCATTAAGAAACTCACAAATGTCACATAAAGAAATCACAAAATAAAATAAAAATAATGAAAACTAATTATTTTATCACCATTTACTTACATATTCATGATTGTATTTTGTATTTTTTTTAGTTTAAAAAAATATAATTTACCTCTACACTCTTTTTAATCTGTGTAATATTATACATACATTAATAGTTTCATCAATAGTATAGATGAATGAGGTATTACATGATTTCACGTCACGGCAAGTCAAGTACAAGTTGTTAGCCCTAGTGTTACTTAAGTAACAGCATACAAAATTTAAGATATTAAGATAACTGCAGCCGTACCACACAGAAACGTCAATTAAAGTTTAATAGGCATTAAACTTGTTGATCTACTTTATGTTTATGATTGATTAATTAGAAGGTTGGTAAATGGATGTCAGACAATATATGTATAATATATATACATACATACATATATATATATATATATATATATATATATATATATATATATATATATATATATATATATATATATATATATATATATATATATAAAATATGAGGTTTGTACATCTTGTATAAGAGAAGATCAGATATATTTGTGTTAATATAAATATACAGGTGTATCTGACAACGCGACCTTCGTTAAAACAGCGTATAGGGCAATATATTTTAAGGCTATATATAAAAACCTAGGTAATAATTATCAACAGTTTGGGTACAGAATCATTTTTCCTATTTCAAGATATTTATACGTGCTATGTAGTCTCAAATACCAATAACGTAAAGATCTCGTACTACAAAAGTACTATTAAACGTTGTCAATCTGTCATTTTTCATTGAAAAAATAACCGAACGAGAAAGAGACATATCTCTGTCCCGCTCTGACAGTACAGTGTACGCTCGCGTCATACTCGACAAATGACGTTTTATTTTGGAACAATGATTTAATCATTTACTTTATTCGAAAAAAACATTATTTTATTTTTTTAAAAATGATACCTGTTTTATAACATTACCAAGTGAAAATACCATGCTTTAAATTAGGGTCGCGAGTACATCCACACCTGTATATATTATACGACATAGAACAATTGCACATATTGTATTGGAGGATGTACATGTGTGTGTGTGTGTGTGTGTGTGTGTGTGGTGCCTCAGAAGACGGAGTCGGCGGAGCGGGACAGGTGCACGGGGTGCGAGGGGGAGCGCGCCAGCCGCTTGCGGGGCAGCTTCTCCAGGCGCGGCAGCAGGCGGGAGAAGTCCGGCCGCTCCGGCGAGTGGTACGACCAGCACAGCATCAGGATGTCCTGGAATATAGCCATCCAATTGACACATTAGTAGACCAGTAGAACATTTAATCTGGAATTTGTATGGCTAGAATAAAAATTGAGATGATATCTAATTAGTGGACCGTCGTGGCGCAGATGCGTAGGGTCTGCTTGTATACGCGACGGTTTGTAGGTTCGATTCCCATGAGGGGAAGATGTCTCTAACAAGTAGGCTAAGCGCGGCGGTGAGTTCCGCCACTCAACACGCAATTCACGCAATGTCTCGAAAACGGCGGAAAGCAGGGACGAGTACGGAATATCTTAACACTAGGTTCCTATAAGCCCTGTGGTTCCCTCTGCCTACTTTATCATGTGCGGGATAAATTACTTAAAAAAATGAAATATTAAGTATACACACATAACTTCTAAACGACAGCACTAAATGAAATATAAAAAAAAATACAAAAAAAGAACAGAAAATGAACTTAAACTCACCTTAATATCTCTAGAAGCTTGCATATTTGCCAAGGGCTGTTTCATCCCTTTACCTACTTGCCATATGATGGCTTGGGGCGGCTGCCCCTTGAAGGGGTATTCCCCGCACAGCAATTCATACCACACCGTCCTATAATAAATATTTGTATATATAATAAAATAATATTAAATGCATGTATATGTAAGTTTTGCAATTTGCATGGCGATACGTTAGAGTCTAACAATTATTTCATTTAGTTTAAATTAAAGTAAATAAAGCTTAGTTTAGGAGATCGTTTTTATGCTTTCATCTCAAAAGCTATTTGAGACATTTTATTTAAATCTGTAAAGAGATTCGAAAGAAGAGTACTTTTTTATTTTTTTTAATGTTTTAAAATGCTAATCCACTTTAGGGATAGAAAAAATATTTAAAGAAAAAAATCTTATATATAATATCGACGCAGCTTGATGAAGAACTCACGGCTGAGTGGTTTGCACGGCTCGTAGGAGGGCGCGGGTTTAAATTTTTATTATATTTTCTTTAAAAGCAAAATTTCCTCCAATTTCACTCTGCACCAGAAGTCGTGTTACTCAGTAGGTTTAAGGTAGGTTTAAGTTAAAGACGTAGTCTCACCCGAAGGCGTACACGTCGGTGGCCTTGGAGAAGGGCAGGTGCAGCGACGCGTGCGGGCGCAGCGCGCGCACCAGCTCCGGCGCCAGGTAGCACAGCCAGCCCGGCGGGATGCCCAGGCTGTCGCCGCGCGCGCTGCGGGGACCTCACGTTACAATAGCTTGCTTTTCCCTTTTTTTAACTTCACGCTCTATGACGACACCTTACTTTGCTATATGCTTTTTTATTATAGCTTCACGCTTTATCCCGCCCATGGCAGGTTAGGCAGATAGAACCATGTGAACCTAGTGTTAAAACACTCTGTTCCCTGCGCACCGCTTTTTTCGAAGGGTTGCGTGTCTTTTTTATTGCTTCATGCTTTATCCCGCATATAGCGAGATAGGCAGAGGGAACCGCGGGAACCGTGGGAATAATACTCCGTTCCCTGCGTTCTGCTTTTTCAAGGCATTGCGTGTTGAATGACGAAACTCAAATTTGCCTAATTGCCAGAGCAAATAAAATGGAAATAGAAAAATCTATCTTCGTCTTATAGGAATCGAACCCACAAACCGCTGCCTTTACAGGCAGACGCTGCGCCACGACGATCCTCAACATGTTTAGGTGCTAAAACTACTTATACATTAGTAGTTTAAGCAATTAAGTAAAATTTCCTAAAATCACAATACTAAAGAATTTGTAAATATAATAAAAATCAACTAACTTGTTCCCAAAACACATTTTGGTGACACTGAAGAGTCCGAAGTCCGTGATGACCACCTTTCCGTTTTCCAGGAATATATTCTTCGTCTTCAGATCTTTGTGGATGATGCCTCTCGCGTGGAGATAGCCCATGCCCTGTAACAATTATAATCTATATAATACAGTTATATAGTTAAATTATCAGTTTGTTTATGTAACAAAGTACTAGAGTTTACTGCGCAGGTTCTTCTCAGAGCTGAGGCGGTAACATTAGCGAACCGGTGGTAAATTAAATTGTCAAACAAAAAATGAACATATTTAATATCTTAAACAATTTTATTCAAAATACTTTGACTATAAACTAACCAAAATTGTTTTTGGTTTTTCTTTAGACTTGAGCAGACTTTTCTTCTAAATCAACTAAAATAGAACAGTTAAATCAAGTTTAAAATAAAATATGCCATTCAAAAGCCAAAACATATAATCATTCAGGGGAAGGAGTCGCAGAAGTGTAGCGTCGACCTGTAAACGTGTCTGTTTGTGGGTTCGATTCCCACTCAAGGAAGATAAACTTTTCCATTTCCATTTTCTCGCTTTGGCAGACTTTTCTTCTAAATCAACTAAAATAGAACAGTTAAATCAAGTTTAAAATAAAATATGCCATTCAAAAGCCAAAACATATAATCATTCAGGGGAAGGAGTCGCAGAAGTGTAGCGTCGACCTGTAAACGTGTCTGTTTGTGGGTTCGATTCCCACTCAAGGAAGATAAACTTTTCCATTTCCATTTTCTCGCTTTGGCAACTAGACAAAACGCGACGTTAAGTTCCGCCACTCAACACGCAATACCTCGAAAAAGACGGAAAGCAGAGAACGAAGTGCCTTTACATTAAGTAGTTCCTACAGTTGCTGCGGTTCCCTTAGCCTACCTTGCTGTACGGGATAAAGCGTTAAACCAAAAAAATTATAGACAGGCAACATTTATTCCCGAATCTGGAACCATACCTGCGATATCTGCTGCGCGACGATGACGCTCTTGTTGGCGGTGAACTTGTCCTTGCGCAGGTGGATGTGCGTGTACAGCGTCATGCCCTTGCACAGTGACGTCACGATGGCGAGCCGCGGCGGCTTCATGCACGCGCCCATGAACAGCACGAGGTTCTCGTGCCTCGTCTTTCTGAATGTCGCCACCTGTGGAAGCGGGGGTACGTTATTATTCCTATAAAACAAAGATATACTGAAATAAATTAAAATATGTATGATGGGTATATGGGTGTGTATGACGTGTTTGTGTGTTGGTGTTTGCATATGTGTGCATGGGAAAATGTTTTGTTCATTTACACACGACTGCAAATAACAGTTAAAATGTAAAAAAATGTGTGAATTTAAAAGTTCGAGCTTCTTTTAATTGATGCTTTTAACTTTTCTCCATCAACATTTTTAAGAGCATTTTTATATTGTCTTTTAAAAAAATATTTATATTAAGCTTTCACTAATGAATTTATCATTACAACAAAGTAAGGCTTTCAGTATCCACAAGGTGGTGAAGGTCGCAAAATTGTTAATAAACAATTTAATTTGTAATATTTATAAATACTATTTTATTTGCAGTAATGAAAACACACAAACCTCATGTTTAAACGTATCCAAAGGCACAGAGTGGTCGCTCAACGCGTTCACGTGTAGTAGTTTGACGGCGACGGCGCCGTGCCAGCTGCCGCGGTACACTGTGCCGAAACGACCGGTGCCGATCATCTCGAACAGTTTCAACTCGTCGTACGGTATGTCCCATTCTTTCATTGATAACTGGTGGTAAAAATGTATAACTATATATATAATAACGTATAAATATACCTAAAATAATTTCTTTTGTTTTATGTTTTCACGGCTTATTCCATGGCACACGGCAGGGTAGGCAGAGGGAACTGCTGGGTCCATAGGAACCTAGTGTTAAGACACTCCATTGCTTAGTCTCTGCTTTCTCGGTCCCTGCTTTCCGCCTTATTCGAGGCATTGCATGCTGAATGGCGGGACTCAACGCCTTTGCCTAGTTTCCGCAATTTTTTTATTCATTTATTTATATTTATACCAAGTTATATAGTAAGTTTTTTTCATAGTATTAAGCTTTTTAGCTTGTTTGACTTAAAGAAAACATGTAAAATATGAACGGAGAGATGCAACGTGAAGAACGCATGGCTTAGTGGTCAGAACGCTTGCACAGTTTGCAAGAGGCGTGGCGTGGCGTGGGCGCTCGAATTTTTGATATATTTACTTACTTAAAGTAATTGTCACCGTTAGTGTGGATTAATACTTTAGAAATCATAATAATAATAATATATAATAACGTGTAATTATTTATTAATAACCGCTTATCGTCGATTATCACTGCCAGCCCGCAGTTTTAAGGCACTACGTTCGGTGGCATGGCGGAATTTAACCTGACATACTATCAATTTAAAAGCGGAGAAACGATTAAAGACCATTTTCCACAATGTGTATTGAACCCACGATCAACGCGTTAATAAACTGCTGTAAATTGTAACTAAATAAAATTTGTTCAATTTAAGGAAACGGTATAACATTACTTTAAGGCTATATCAATAATATTTGTTTATTGAATATGACTATCCTTAATTAAATTTTGCTAAAATAATAAACAGTTCTAAATAAATTATTCAGATATATAAAGGTGACACAAAACCACAATGACTCACAAACTAACTCAATCTTTCAACGGTATCAAACAAGACGAATATATGGATTTTCGAATTCAATTTTTACAAACATTTAAAAGTAAGTAAACAATTTTTTAATATTTAATAATTATAGTATTTATTTTTTTAAAATACAACGTATTACGTATGTTTTAAAATTAGTAACTTAGCTAAACTATTTTATTTGGGTAGTAACAAATTCTCCACTCTCTGCAAATCTAAAAAAGTGTATAAGCATTCTTAATAATGAAGCAATAATCATCGTATGCCAATTATAATTTATACAGTATATATATACAGTACGAAATAGCAAGGTACAAAAGGGGACAAAGCTAATATAAAGAAATTCATTCACACAAGTTAGAATGTAACCTACAACCGCCGCCTTTATAAATATCGCTGTGCCATAACAATGATATAATATGTATTATTATTATATTATATGTTATTAATATATTATTCCTGTAATGACGCTGTCACAAAAAAAAGAAAAAACTAAAGTAATAAACATAAAATACTTCTTCGAATATCCTTCGATGATGTAGAAACGTACTCATGTTTTAAACGTACACAATAAACACTTCACTACAAATAAACACTTTAATTTTAAATTAATTAATTAAAAATCACTTTTAAATACCACTTCTTTAAAAAAAACAATATTTTAAATTAATTTTAACTTCCAAGTGCAGTTACAAGCGTTTGTGGTCAAAGTGACTGCAAGAGTGAATCAGTTATCTCAGTGTGGACGGATGTTAGCGATAAGCTGCATCGACTTGGTGTCGATGAAATGTAACTTAACGCTTTTTGACATTAGCTATAGCTTTAGGTTATGTTTGTTTCGTTAATTACATATCTAGTATATATTTAAAATACAAATATGTATTTGCAAATATATATGTATACCAAATATTCGCATTCTTATTCGCGAATGTATAAAAAACGATATTCGTTACCTCACTAATCGATATTTGAACTGCCCAATTTGTTTTGCCTCTTTCAAGGCAATACTAAGTTCAATATCAAGGTGCGACAAATCCTATGTTATATATAATAAAACAGTAACAAATCGTGTCTGTACATTAAATATTTAAAAAAAAAAAAAAAACAAAAATATGTAGGGAATAAGAAATGAAAAAAGAGTAAGAATTTGATAAAAAAAGTTTTATAATTATTTAGCTGAGTGTAAATAGCTTGTTAATAGCTTATTAGTAATATATATATTTTTTTATTGCTTTAATTTTTTTAGAATTCAATGAATATAAATATTATTTTGAATATACTTACAAGGGAGGAAAAGAGTGCCTTAATACTAGGTTCCTTGAGCCTACGCTTTCCGTTCACGCAAAGTCGCGGGAAAAAGCGGGTAAATAAAAAATACGAGTGTTTTAACAATCTCATTAATTGCAGTGGAATCTGTCAACAATGCGTTGGGCTAAATGACGACGCCATTTCTGAGAAACGATTAGAAACTGGAGAACAAAACGACTGGCCGTGTATATGTTACGTAGAAAAAAAATTATAATTTCTTTCTCATTCAACAAATCAAGACTATTATGGATTTTATTACTTCGAATTTTATATACAATATTAGAATACTAAGGCAAATAACGAACAACATACAACATATATATGTTATATATAGGTATATCTATTCTGGAAAAGCCAAAATGCAATAATATATCGAAAACAGCATGTTTGCTTCTGCTCTGTTGAGTAATGATGTATATGTGTATATATACGCGCACGATGCATTATTATTGCAAGGTAATAGTTTGGTTAAGAAAATCTCAGTACAATAATGCTAAATTGCAAATACAAAGGGTTATAATTTTTAGTATATATATATGTATATATTTATATATGTTGGACCTATATACTACGTATATATATTTAAGTATGTAGTTTATATATATATATATATATATATATATATATATATATATATATATATATATATATATATATATATATATATATATATATATATATATATATATATATATATATATATATATATATATATATATATATATATATATATATATATATATATATATATATATATATATAATCCCGTTGTTTGGCACCCATTCATTCATTTTTGGTTGACTAGAAGAGATTTCTTTTAAAGATAATCCTGCCATTGTAAACATGCTTGTCTTTTGTGACATTTCTTTTTATAACTTTATATGCAATAAAGGATATATACAAATGAAAGTTAAGTGAGCTACATATAATTTGACATGAGTAAGGATAACAAATACTGCCATTATTAAGAATAAAAAGCAATTATTTCCTTCATTTTATTTCATCAGTCGAGTTTGCAAACACTTGACACTTCAGTTTTTTTTTATTTTTCTTTTGTATTAAAGCCAAATCTTTAAAATACTAAAAGAATACCTATTTATAATGTTTTGTAATCAATGAAATATAATTTATATTAAATAATAATAATATTTATTTAAAATAATTTTAAAAGTAACCTAATAAGTATACAAGCACATACGTAGATGATTAACAGTGTCACATTACAAATTCTTATAAATATACGAAACTGAGATAAAGCTGAATCAAATTACATTATTTTGTGTAAACATCGATAATTAAGTTATGTAACGAATATTCGCATTCGCGAATATTCGCATGGTTTTTACATATTCGTATTCACATTCGCAAAAGATTTTGCGAATAATAAATATAAGAAAAACAAAAAAATTTCGATGATAATACGTTATTAAAATTGACCTCAGTTTACTTTTGTGTTTATATTACAAAACTTTTATATAATCATCTACTTGAACAAAACAAGTAAACTATTGTCTTACAATAAGCTATATAAGAATAGTAAGTAACGACGGAATTGATATTTGACAGACAATTACTTACTTAATATTCGTATTCGCATTCGCGAATGTTTAAAAAACGATATTCGTTACATCACTAATCGGTATTTGAACTGCCCGATTCGTTTTACCTCTTTCAAGGCAGTACTAAGTTCAATATCAAGGTGCGACAAATCTTATCTTATATATAATTAAACAGTAAAAAATCGTGTCTGTACATTAAATATTTAAAAAAAAAACAAAATATAGTAGTAGGGTTATTAAGAAATGAAAAAAGAGTAAGAATTCTATAAAAATATTTTGTATGTTTAAATGTTTGTCTGTTTGCTTATCTCAGGAACCACTAGACGGATTTTGATGAAACTTTTTTGTTATATAGCTATTAGTCTTCGCCAACATATAGGCTATCGCTATATTTTTTTTAGAAATTAGCTCTTTAATAAGTGAGAAGAAAAAGAAAATTAATGCTGTTTACGTGAATACTAAGCTTTACTGCTCTTCGTTTTGTAACGATTACATGTCTAAAGAGAAGACGATTAACGAGAAGAATCATCCCTCAGTTGCATAAATAAATAATTAAAATCTTACTTTATTGTGTTGTAGCGTATTATAAAATACACCTTATTAAAAAATATGTATAATATTTCAAAACATTACATAAATTAAAAAAAATAATATAAAAATATATTAAATCATATTAAAATATTATAATATATTTAAAAAAAAGAGTTTTTAAATAGAAATAAAAATAAATATAAAAATAATTTATTTTTATTTATATTTAAAAAATCTCAAAAACAGTTAAGGCATAATAATTCCTTTTCCATAATAATTTAAATGAGTAACGTTGGTCCGAACCAACCACAATATTAGTATTTAGTGTGTAAATGTGACCCGCGCGCTAGTTTCTATTTAAAAATTAGCTATTACAATAATAAAATGAATATAAATAATATAAAAGAACAAAAAAAATAACAATCATAACATTTGGAAATTATCACTATAGTGTAAAGATGACAAAGACGAAAGTTCCGACAATAACTTAATTAGAAATGGCAAGTGACGAGTGACGTCATACGTTTATAAATAAGCTGTTATCTGTTAAAAGCTCAGCTCTTCAAATTGTTACTATTCAGAGCTTTAAAGCTCAACAAACATTGATTTGAGAAACAGAGTCTTCTTTGTTTTCATTTTAAAATGAAATGAATCGTTAAGATCGTTTCAAGCTTTTTACGTTTTTCAATATAGCCGTTAAAGTATAATTAGATATATTTATAGCTCTTGTACTAAAGAGACAAAGTTTTACAAGCATATAAATTTTTGTTGATTTTTTGTGCACTCGTTATGCGTCTTTCTGTAAACGCGACTGTCTGTGTGGGTTCGATTCCCACTCGAGGAAGATGAATTTTTCTATTTCCATTTTCTTCGCTCTGATAACTAGGCAATGCTTCACGCAATGCTTCGAAAAAAGTGGAAAGAAGCAACACTAGGTTAATGGTTAATGGTTAATGCGGTTTCCTCTATCCTGCCATGGATAAAAGCGTGAAGTTGACAAAAAAGCAATTTTTTAATTTTACTTCTTTGTCCTGCATATATCAGGTCAATAATAGTTAAGACACTCCGTTCTTTGCTTTCAAAACTATTTGCCAATTTTTATTTAACTGCTTTTTTTTTCAATTTTCTTTCAATGTTCAACTAATTTCTGCATTTTAAATATCCACAATATATATATATAGTATATAATTAGTTTTTGTATGAAATAAAGTGCACAATTTGACTGTCTGTAATAGTAGAAACATGTAGCTTACAAAATCTACTTGATGTAACGTATCGTAATAATAAAGTTATCATCATAAAATAATTAATTCCTGCGAATGAGATTCGAACTCACAACCAATGGGTTTACAGTGAGACGTTGTTCCATTACATAGTGGAAAATTTTCATAACTTTCCATCTCAAATTGTTTTGTTCCCTTCTTTTAAAATACTAAAACATCTGTTACTCGATATCTTAACTCTTAGTCTAAAGAATCCGTGAGTCCTTGCAAGTAATTTTGATACATATTTTTCCTCCATAATTCAAACAATTTACTTGAACCGATTTTCGAGATACCCTCTACAATTCGAACATTTGAAACTTATTTACAAAAATAATTAACTGACTTTTCAAAGTTACTTTAAAAACAAAGCAGTCGTTTAGTGCCAAGTGTCTAAATATGTATACTTACGACATAACCTTTATGTAAAAAATAAAGTCTTTAAAAATTATGTTGATATATTATAACATATATAAAAAGGTATTCGTTGCAGAGGTTAAACGTGCAACATAAGAATAAATCTCAAGCTCTTTTGTCGAATCATATTCGCTTAAGGCGAATTGTTCCATAAGTCGAAACCTTTATAACTTGAACTTTTTGGCATCCTCTCAAGGATCTTAATTCGACTTACAAGAGGTAGAGAAGAGAAGAAACTTAGCGTTCCATAGATTCACCGATCGTGTTGTAGGAAGAGGAGCTTCTTCGATCGTGTTGTAGGAAGAGGAGCGCCTTCACTGTCCGAGCTCCACCCATTACCTAACTAAATTTTAAATGATCCTACCAAAGCAGCTTTCGAAGTGCGTTCTAGAAATGAATTTGTGATAGTTCTAGACAGGCCGAGATCGTTTAGTAAACTATAGAGAGATTTCGCTGTTACACCTCTCGGTCCTAATTCAACCGCATATAGGCTAGCCTAAACCTATTCCTGGTCAGTTCGTTTGTAACATCGAAATACTTATTGAGTAAATATTTAATGTGTTAGCTATGGTATAATTTGATTGTTCGCTTTGCTTCATCGATTATAAAAAGAATACATAGTAAAATAAAGGAAAGAAAATATTTAAGTAATATCAAAATAGGTATACAATACAGCGACTAGGAATATCAGATTCAGAAGAAATAATATATATGGTTTTAAGTATAATATATGTTGAAATTAATTCAACTATGGTAATAGCTAACATCACTTATACAAACAACAGAAAAAATCAACAATATTAGAAAAAAAAAATAAATACTTTTTTCACTATTTAACGCAGCGGGTTTCGAACCCGTGCCTCTTGCCCAACCTATCTTTCTTTAACAATTTTTCCCACTTTAGTTAATCCACATTAATACTAAAAAATGATAAAAATAAAAATCTTACACTATTCTGTCTCGGCCACCTATTGTCTAGGGTCGGATCGTGTCTCCCGCTGTCAGTGGAGCCCGACCCGCTGAGAGAAACTCGCCCCGACCCTTCTGTAAAGAAATACCTATTGAAATATACACTTCTAACTAATAAACATAACTCAATAATTAATATTTGAGAACCATTGTGAAGTTTGTGGGTTCGATTCCCATGAGGGAACGATAAGTTTTGTCATATCCATTTTTTTCGCTCTGGCAACTAGACAAAGCGCGGCGTTGAGTTCTGTCGTTCAACTCGAAAAAAGGCGGAAAACGGGGAACGGAGTGTTTTAACACTAGGTTCGTACGGTCCCTGCGGTTCCCTCTGCCTACCCTGCTTTGTGAGGGATAAAGCACGAAGACATAAATACTCAAATACTATTAACTATTTATTCCAATTTGAATTATGTTATAAATAACAAAATATTTATATAAGGATTGATATTTGTCTTTATTTTATGTAAAAATTATGTAATGGTCTTAGATGAAACACGGGAATAATATAGCTTGTGCATCAGAATAACATATATGGTATAATTAATAATAAAGACAACAAAATATTTTTTTATATTATTTATTACTATTTTTTAGATTCAACCTAGTGTTAAAACACTCTGTTCCCCATTTTCCACCTTTTTCCGTGGCATTGTGTGTCGAGTGGCAGAACTAAACGCCGCCGCGCTTTCATAGTTTCCAGAGCAAAGAAAATGGAAATAGAAAAATCCACCTTCCTTAAGTGAGAACCGAACCCACAAACCGTCTCGTTTACCGGCACACGCTGCGCCACGACGGTCCTCTATTTTTAATATTAATATGATAAGAATATTATTAAAAGTAGTTACTTATAAATAAGGTGATATTATATTGTTGGTATTTAATTAATTTATAACTCATTGGTTTAATAAGTTTAATTATTTTCTGTAACTATTAAATTACACCGTCCCCAACCATGCTGTGGCGGCTTGTAATTAAAGCAATTTAATAATTAATTTATTTATTTAAGCAATTTAATTAATTTTGTAGGCTGTCCTTAAATATATAAATAAGATGATGCCTGAAATAGTTTTTACATATATTATATATACGTGTATATATATGTGCACACCACTTTTAATACTAGACGTGAGCTCCTCCTTGTTCTCGACGTGCGCCCTGGCCGGCGACTGCACCGTGGACGTGTGGTTTGGACTTGACACTGGCGGTTTGATTTCTGTAAGGAGACACTAGTTAAATCCATTTATAGGTGGTAGTGGATTCTGTTTCATAGTTTGATGTAAATTTATTGTGATTAAGCTGCTTTTTATTAAGCTGTTGCGCTATTCTATCAATTTACTAACTAAGGTTATACGAGGTGTGTTCAAAAAGTATCGCGAATTTTGAATTTTCGCGGGTTACGTATATTCGAATTTCAATTTTTTTGTGGCGTTATGTTGGTACTCATGTCTCTCACTTATGCCGACAACCTCGGCCATTTTGAATGTTCACTTAATTGTTGACAGCTGCTTTGCTTGCACGTGTTTTGGATCGTCTTCGATTTTTACCCATTCAAAAAAATGGATCAAAGAACGTGTATCAAATTTTGTGTGAAAAACGAAATTAAGTGCGCGGATGCATTCCGAATGTTGACTGTGGCATACGGAGAAGCTACCTTGGACCGAAGCAACGTTTATCGGTGGTACAAAATGTTCTCAGAAGGCCGAGAAGATGTGAACGACGAAGAGCGTGCCGGACGCCCGAGCACTTCAACAACAGACGAAAAAATTAATGAAGTGGAGAAAATGGTATTGGCCAATCGTCGAATCACCATTAGAGAAGTTGCTGAGGACCTAGACATATCAATTGGCTCGTGCCATTCGATTTTTATCAATGATTTGGGCATGAGACGGGTCGCCGCGAAATTCGTACCAAAATTGCTCAATTGCGACCAACTTTTTGGCCAAAAACAACACACTAATGATGCCGCAGCCACCGTATTCCCCAGATCTGGCCCCCTGTGACTTTTTCTTGTTCCCTAAACTGAAGAGGCCCATGAAAGGACGACGTTATGCTACACTTGACGAGATAAAGACGGCATCGAAGGAGGAGCTGAACAAGATAAAAAAAAAATGATTTTTTGAAGTGCTTCGAAGATTGGAAAAACCGTTGGCACAAGTGTATAATATCTCATGGGGATTACTTTGAAGGGGACAAAATAGATATTTATGAATAAATAAATAATTTTTGAAAAAACACAAAATTCGCGATACTTTTTGAACACACCTCGTATATACGTACAGTAGACTCCCGTATAACGCGAGTTTATACAACGCGTTAAAAAAAGTGCCACCACTTTATTCATATAACGCGATTCCCGTATATCGCGGTAAAGAAAAAATACGGAAATTTCCCTTTTAAACACTGTACATATATATCATTTTTATGCACTCGTGTTTTTATATCTTTTTGTTTTCAACAAAGTAGTTTATATTGCTTTGTCAATTTAATTACATATGCATTTCTATATTAAGACTTTTGCATAATGTAGATTGATTGTCATTCGCGCTATACAACTTTTGTCTCGTTCAGCGCGATTTCCTATAATGCGATTTCCTACAACGCGTAACATATTACTAGCGTTATACGGGAGTCTACTGTATATGTATATGAAAACTATATGAGTAAGGTTATATATATACACTATGTAGTGACTTATAAAATATAGTGACATATAAAATATAATAATATACTAATAAATTATGTAATATGTAAAAAGCACGAGAGAGGAAGCGTCACTATATATTTGTTAATTACTTTTTTCATTAGAAACACCTAAATATTAACAAAACACGACACAAGACATATATGACTATGTATTTTTTATATATATTTGTATAATAATTTAAAAAAAAAACATTAAAACATTTAGATTTTCAATGAACATTCCATAACTCACCTTTAATGTGCATCGACAGTTTTAACGCCGTATTATAAGAGCCGAATAGACAGACTTGAAATAATTCCAAATTTAATTTAGAAAACCAATTTTATAAATAAAAAACATTGAAATTAATAAAAATTTCGAAAATATAAACAGTTGTTTGCTTAAATTAACAAATAATCTTGATTAAACTTAATTTCGAAACGCCTACCCCTTATGAATAATAAAAAAAGTGATATCAATTTAGATTTGCGGAGAGTGGAGAGTCTTAACACTAAGTCCCCTCGGCCTACCCTGCTACTGCCGATACAGCGTGAAGCAAACATTATTAGAAAGCTACTAATGTCAAATGTATATATAAATAAATGATTATTTCAAAATAGCGCTTTCAATGTAGTGAATAAATCTAGCTAATAAGTCTAAGAAGCAAGCATATAGCTTAAATGACACTATTTAATAAAATATATAGTGGAAATAGTACAAACAATATCTATATGATAGTATCTGTATATTATTTTTCTTTATCATTATTTGCATGTGTGTGTAAGTATGTAAATTTGTGTATATGTATATGTTCAATAAACATTAAATTATTTGTGTTAGTAAATTTTTATATTAAATTTTTATGCATACAAAAAATAAAACCGTTACTTTTAATGTGCGTGTGTGTATTACGTGATTACATATACGTACATATATACGTGTACGTGTGTGTGTGTGTGTGTGCTTGAATGTGTATGTGAAAGTGTTTGTATTTGTGTGCATGCACGTGTGTGCGTGTGTCTCACCAGGAAAGTGGAACTGCTGCTTGTTGTGGTGCGGGTGGTGGTGCGGCTGCGGCGTGGCGGGCGCCGCCAGCGCCGGCGACGACGGCGTGCTGCTGTTGCACGACGACGTGTTCGACGACGAGTCCGCGTGCGCGCACTGCGAACATACACAGACACACACGCAATCAAAATCAAAAATAAAAATTCATTTATTCGTGTGGGTATCACCGATACACTTGGGCACGTCAATTTTTTATTTACTACTATTTGGAAAAGGTGCTTTGTCATGGAGAAGAAATGGCGAAAGAAACTTCGCCACCCAATACGCAATGCCTCGAAAAAAGCGAGGCCGAAGAAAGCAAGGACTAAGCAACGAAGTAACGACACTAGGTTCCCATGGTTCCCGCAGTTCCCTCTATATATAAAGGATGAAAACATAAAAAAATAATAAAAAAAGCATGAAAACTCACGGGGTGGTGGTGGGGCGCGGGCGGAGGGCGGCGGCGACTCGGCGTGAGGGAGGGCGCCGCCCCACGAGCTCCCGACGTCAGGTACAGACCGCCTGCAAATTAAAATGAATCACTGATTTGAGTAAGAATTGAACCTATAATGTAACTTTCAAAAACTGGTACAAGAATAATGTTAAAACATTTCGTCCATCTTGTGGGAGTTGAGTAATTTTAAATTTTGTATTGGTTATTGACGTAACGGTTTGTGGATTCGATTCCCATTTGAGCAAGACGGATTTTTTCATTTCCATTGTCTTCACTCTGGCAACTAGGCAAAGAGTGGCGTTGTGATCCTCCACTCAACACGCATTACTTCGAAAAATCGGACAAAGGGAAACGAAGTATCTTACATACACTAGATTTCCTCTGCCCGCCCTATTATTGAACGGGTTAAAGCGTGAATCTAAAAATAATTAATTATTTTTCATGGAGCTTACACGTTATAATAGCTTTTACAGACACTATTCCACTACACCATGACAACTTTCACAGTATTTTTCTATACAAATATATATAAGTTTACAATTACCATCTTTCTGAAACTTTTCTCTAAAGGCAGTAACAAACTCGGGCGGCAACCCGCACGACGGAGGAACTTTACTTTCACAGTCTCTGAAATAAAGATAAAAAAATTGTAACATAAATAATTATATAAAAAACATATGTTTTTGCTCGTGATTTCTTCATCTATATGATATGCACACAAAAACACTCACAAAAACTATGTATCGCATAAAAAAAAACATTTTAGTTAAATAATTTTATCCAGTAATAAAAACTGTATAAAAACGTCATATACTTTTCATTAAGAAGTTAACGTTTCTGTAATTTTTTTAAGCTTTATCCCGCATGGTTGGATACCACGATTGCTCAGTGGATGTTTTAATATTTTATGTGTTACTTTAAAATCTCTTGGGCTCGACTTACCGCCACGGTATTGAAGATAGTTGAAAGTCCCGGGACGGTTGTATGAGTCGTATTTTTCGCTATACAGTTCGTTAAGTAACACAGATCACATTATCAACACAGTTTAGCACAGTTCACACCTTCTTATATTGAATTTTGAATATATTCGCGGAGCTCACGGCGGCATTTTGACGGGTTTTAAAATGAGCCCAAGATCCTACACCGCACATGGCAGCGTAGTTAGAGGGAACTATAAACAACCATACCAACCATACAATCCTAGTGTTAAGACACTTCGTTCTCCGCTTTCCGCCTTTTTCGAGGCATTGCGTATTGAGCGGCGGAACTCAACACCACGCTTGGCCTACTTAGTTACCAGAACGAAGCAAATGAAAAAATCCATCTTCCCCTCATGGGAGTCGAACCCATGCAGGTCAGGTAGGTAAGGTAGACACCGACCTGTGGCACTTGAACTTGCACTCCTTGCACTTGAGTCCGGAGCCGAACAGCATTTGCTTGTCGCAGTAGTCGCAGGTGGCTATCATGTTGAAGGTCTTGGTGAAGCGGTGCGCGATGTCGTGCGCCATGCAGCCGCTGATGGTGGGCGTGCGCGGCGAGCGCGGCACCGCGGGGATCGCCTGGGGAGTTACACTTTGATTATACATATATACATACGTATGTACATACATACGTACATACACACATACATACATACAAACATCCTTAGTGGGTGCCTAGAAAGAAAAGATCACCAAGCACCGCCACCTAGCATACCTGTCTCCTCGTTCCACTGATTTAATGTACAAGCCCTATTGGGGTTCTCAAATATTTAACATCCCTCCTCCTCTAGTATCTTGGATACTATGTTCTCAAAGATCAACTGAAGTGTCGTTTTAAATCTATTAACTCTATAATTTACATTAAATTATTTATAATAATAATTTTATATAAGATCACTAGTTTTCTTTTGTGCTAGATTAAACAATTGATTTTATTTCGATGACGCAACATATTTTTAACCTTATTCTAGTGTGACTGGATCAGAGAGGAAAATATTTTAAAAATATTTTAACTTTTCCTATTTAAAAAACTTTAAAAGAACGAGAAAGTTACCAAATATAAAAATATTTTCAATGCCACCCCAGTCTACCCGAAACGTCGGGTTTCAAAAAAAACAATCGTATACGCGAATAATCCGTTTATAATATTATTTACACATATATATACATTAATAATATAGTTTGTCAGTTGTTATATATATATACATTAATCATATAAATAGTTTGTCATCTCACATTAGTGTTGTAGTAGCGGGGCGGCGGGTCGGGGTCGGGGTCGCGCGGGGACGCGGGCGGGCTGCCCTCCGCCGCGCACACCGCCGACGACTGGCTGTTGTCACTGGAACACAGCCATTATATTATTATAGCTTTTTTTAATTTTAAAGAATAAAAATTTAATTTAAAATTCGAATTTGACATTTGATTTGATTTGACATTTGGTTTTAATAATATTTGTTTTATTACAAAATTCATTTCCGTTTTAGATTTTTTAGAAAAAAAAAGATTTTGTATATTAAAAATCGGTAGTGCTGAGGTGCAGTGTCTGTCTGTAAACGCGACAGTTTGTGGGTTCGACTCCCATTTGGAGAGAATGGATTTTTTTATTTTCAATTATCTTGCTCTGGTAAATAGACAAAGCGCGGCGTTGAGTTCCGTCACTCAACACGCAAAGCCTCAATAAAGTACCCATGGTTCTTGTAGTTCCCTTGGCCTACCCTGCTATACGCAAGATAAAGCGTGAAGCTAAAAAAAATCAACTTCATTCAAGAGTACGTAAAATATCATTCTCTTTGGGCACATTGCTTTCACCATTTGACAGCTAATAAGCTTTTAACTAAAATGCTTACAATAACTTTCTTACAATAAAACTACTTACAACCAGACTACTTAATATATCAAATAGATCGTCAATTACTTAAAACTATTAATACGTTATAAATCCGATGCATTCAATATAAATATAGTATTTACCTTAAATCAGATGCATCCGGCTTGACTGACAGCTGAGATTCGTGTGACCTGGACTTGGTGAGGGCGGCGGGCGCCGGCAGGTGGACATTTTGTTTGCGCTTATTTATAGGAGTGGTGGGTGATTTACCGCCGGCTGTAAATTGAAACGTTATGTATATAGCTTCACGCTTTATCCTGCACATAGCAGGGTAGGCAGAGGGAGCCGCAGGAATCGTGGGAACCTAGTGTTAAGACACTCAGCTCCACGCGTGTTGAGTGGCGGAAATCAACGACGCGCTTTGCCTAGTTGCCACAGCGAAAAAAATGGAAATTAATAAATCCATCTTCCCCGAATGGGATTCAAACCCACAATCCATCGTGTGTACAGGCATACGCTACGCCTCTGCGCCACTACGGTCCTCTCGAACGGGCGGTATGCATAAGATTTTATATTAATATTTATTTTTTGTTCAACACTTTTCTTGTATATATTATAATATTATATAATGTTGACTGCAAACGTGATGATTGTGGGTTCGATTCTAATTAGGAGTAATGAATTATTTTCATTTTCAAGCTCTAATAAACCAAACTATGTTTTAGACGTTGGACTAAAAGTAAGAATCAAAATAACAATAAATTCTTCTTAAATTGTGTAATGAAATATATTCTTATGCCTATTTGTGAGATACATACTTTCATATGTATTATTTTGTTCTATTTAGTATAGTTATTAATAAACAAATTTAATTTAAGTTAAAAATAAAGGCCATTTTTCTTCATTAACATTAATTTACTATCACAATAAAAATATACCGTAAAACATAATGTAATATTCTCTTTATTCTCTTATATAATTAAGTCAAAACTATGTCAAATTTAGTATTTGACATAGTCTTGAGTTACATAAGAAACTTAAATTTCCACTACTTTTTTTACACATTAGGATATTCTTTACAAAATAGATAATAAGCATTTACAAGGCAATATGTTTTACCACTTAATCTAAAATGAAAGTAGAGAATTTCCAGCTGAATTAAGAAGGAGCTTACTTTTCAGTTCTGTTACGAGAAGACTGTGAGAAGGCTCGAAGAGAAACTAGAGGTGATACATTTAACACAATTGTATGAAAAGCCCACCTTTCTTATGATTAGAGTTTCTGTCATCCCTGGCTCTAGGCGACCCTCTTCCATGCCTTTCCCATGAGTCCCAGTAGAGTGGCAGTTCCGCTGCGCCATCGCCTCGGGCTAGCGCTTCTGTAAATATATTAGTTTTATTTATTTTCAACAATATTTTTGATTAAATTGCATATTAAGAATAACAATTTTAATTTCATAAAAATGTTGAATTTACATTTAAAGCAAGATTAAAAATTATACTACTTTTTACATCATTAAAGAATTTAAATCTTAAGAAATATTTCACACAAAATTGTAGTACCTTACTAAGCTTCGCTTTTGACGTAGCGGGCTTATGTCCATGTAGCTTATTAGATTGACCCCTTAATCGTCCAGATAACGCGGGTTCAATTCCCGTTTATTATAATATATAAAAAAAACTAAATCTATACCCGTATAAGTCCTTAATCTCTGCATTGCCCGACACAGCCTCCTGACCTCTTCATCTCTTGCCCCGCAGAGCATCGCCTTTAGTTCATGTTCGGAACGCTCGCGCAGCGTCTCTAGTGATGATACTCGGCATAATACTGCCTGAGAAACGAAATATCTTCTCAAAGTTGTTTGTTATACTTGTTCGACCTCGGGTAAGAACTATTTTTTTTTTTCAAAAAAAAAAACTCAGTTATACACACACACATTCGTTTCCTACGTTTCATAATTACCTAGACTGGTTAGTTCTGTTTTAAAAAAATATGAAAGATATACATACATACACACACACCTTCACGCTTTATCCCCAGTAGAGAGAGGTAGTCAGAGAGAACTGTGCGCCAAACGCTGCAGTCCCTGCATACCTCTTCCACCTCATCTACTGTCATTAACCTCTTCATACATGCTCTCTGAGTAGCTCTCATGTTTTTTACGCGACCTTCCTCAGTACTCTTTGACACTGGGTTTTCGAAAATCATCCGAGGTCTCCCCTTTCTCTTACCAGGAAGACGAAGCTACAAATAGCTTCTATATATCCCTATTATTCAATATTATAACGTTATTCTAACATTTTCTAGGGAGACATAAAATCACACATATATATTTGAAATACTCTCCATTTACCATCCAAACATTACCTCTATAGCATCAACACTGAGGCCCACAACGCGCAACCATTGCCGCAGGCTCGGCACGTGTCCGAGTTCGCGCTGGATCTCTTCCACAAATTGTGCCTTTATATCTAGCTGGTACGAGAAGTGTTTCACGAGTTTACCCTGTAGAACATTTTGAAATTAAAATCACATATAAATAAAATTTAGTATAACGTAAGTGAAGGTCTAATTCCAGCAGTGGAGGTGAGTAAAAATGTGGTAGGACGATTATGAAAGCATATTGCATATCGTGCAATCAAATAGTAGAGTAAGCAGAGGGAATGATTTAATGATTTTCACCGGTATTTGAGATATATTAAGAGGAATTTATCATCGGACTTTGTCTTACTAGAGATGGAAGCTAAGACTAAATCCTTAAACAAAATATGTAAAAATTTTAACGCAGCTGGATTTGAGCCTGCGCCCGAAAGCGTTCAAGCTTTGACCACTAAGCCATGCGTTCTTCATTACACTGTGTCGAAATTCTTATATGCTTTATGCAACTTATTGTATCTCTGTAGGATTTTTACAAATTTAATATATTTATTCTACTGTTGGTGTGGATTAATATTTAAAAAAAAATATTAATACAAATAAGAATCGATCTCACAGCCATTACATTACACAGAGATTTGCAACTTAGTTGAGATTTCTGTTAGGAGAAACTTTATAGGTAAGATAATAATTTAAAAAATACGGATTTTTAAGGCTTATGTTATATATAATTAAAAGTTGTGTTAAATATAATATAATCATACTGATAAAAAATGTAACATTATAACTCCGTAGCCCATCATCTATTGTATCAAACTACTACCAACTAAAAGCTAAGAAATATTAAATATAGAATAGTTTCTTAACAATATTTTGAACAAATAAACTGTAAGACATAAAAAATATTTAATTACTGCAGTTAATTTTTAATTTACTCAATAATTCAAACTATATAATATAATCTCATTACAAAATCATATACAGTCAATTATTCATAAACGTAAATATTTACAAACAAAACATAATGTGTATGTAAAAAAATGAACAATATTTACAAATTTAAAACACATGATTCATCAGAGTCACTATAGACAGCAATTAGTTTGATTAAATTAAACAAAAACCTGTATGCCAAGTACTTGTTGAATTCAATTTATTTTTATATAGCAATAACAGATTGATGATAAGGTAAACATTTTGAATGAGAATGTGCTTTATTTTTTCGTCTACTTAATTTATATTAAATGAACAAATTATCATTCTAATTTATAATATAATCATAAAGATAAAATTAACTAATATTTGAAAATAAAATTACCATAAGTAAATAGATTTTTGTTAATAATGTCCATGTATAATCTATTGAATTATCTTTTGCGGGTTTGGTTCTCCACATTATTTATTAGTAAAAAATAGTGTATTGATTTTTATAAATAAACACAAAATATATCAGATTTTGTAAAAAGTGTAATTTAGTAGGCTCAATTCCCACTTCGGGAGGATAGATTATTTCATTTTTATTTTATTTGCTCTACAAACTAAGCAAAGCACAGCATTGAGTTCCACCAAGTGTCTTAACACTAAGTGCTCATGGTTCCCTCTGCCTACTCTGCTACTATGGTCGAATTTTTAATTAGACGAAGCCAGCTGACAGTAGCTAATGTCACTTTCTAATATAATGTTGTCACATTTAAAGTAATAGTGATGCGTTGAGTTGTCGTTCAATCAGATGAATGAAGAATGAGTGTAAATAGTTAATCATTTCAATAATAGAAAAGAATAATATTTCTATTTTACAATAGAATCGTATAAAAGTGCTTTGATATAAGTTATTTACTAGTAGTATGTAACTACAGTCAGTTTTAGATAGCTTATTACAAAGCGCGGCACGGCGCTGCCTACAATGCTGTTGCTGCGTACAATGTCTTGGACTAAAGCTAGAATACAAGAATTGCTAACAAGTAAAAGTGTTTCATTTGAAGTAACAATGGTTAAAGCAAATCTTACAGACATTGTACGGCAGCACAAACGAGAACATTCCGACAAGTATGTTGAGGACGAGATGGCAATGCAGCATGGGATAATTGTTTTACGTCTGCCCCCGTACCACTGTGAGCTCAATCCCATTGAATTAGTATGGGCGCAGGCTAAAGGATATGTTGCAAAAAATAATAAAACTTTCAAAATGGCAGAAGTAAAAAAACTTTTTGAAGAAGGACTTCAACATATCACACTGAAAAATGAAGTAGCTGCATTGCTCATATAATTAAAGAAGAGGATAAAATGTATGGTCTCGACAACATGATCGACAATGTTTCAGACAGATTTATAATTAATGTCACCGAAAGTGATAGTGATGATTTCTCATCTGATAATAAATAAATACGAATTATGTATTCAGCGTTGTTTATTATTTTCATTTCCTATCATGTATTGTTATATTTTATACATCTATAGTTTCAATTACATTATGTATTGAAAACAATATCGGCAGATTTGAACACTAACTAACTACTAAACAATCCAAGCAATTTTATTCATTTAAGAATTTTTCAATCATTCACTTTGTCGCTACACTATTTTTTTTTCATTAAAAAGTGACAACACAGAAAACGTCAGTTGACTTCGTCTAATTAAAAATACGACTATAGTGGAACAGTGTAATAAACACTAATTTATTATAATTATACAATACTGTATGCAAGAGGTAATACCTGAAATTAAATTAATGCTTAAGAAAACATAATAATAATTACATGAAGTGAGAGAATAAATAATACTTAAATATAATAGGTCAGATATCTAATTGATTTTTTTAATAATACTAGATCCATTATAGAAACATGTATATTAAACATAGAAGAACAAATTATAGATATAAAATATAACTTTATAATATATATAAATATTTATATATTTATATATAAAGATATTCATAAAAAAAGACAATAATATATGTATTTATACATTTTGAAATGTCTTGATATCTTTATTAGGTTTAAGTAACTATTGTTGAATCCAATAAAGCATTGACATATAAATTATTTATAACAGGGTTCATATTAACTTGCAAAATGCCTATTGTTTATGAGAGACACTTAATACAAGAAAATGAATTTAGTGGAAAATCCATCCATTAACCTACTAAGATATTTCTTTGTAATTTTATGTAATTAATATATAATAAATATTATATCACTTTATAGTTGGCATAGTGGTGAATGGATGTAAGTATTTAATTTGAATTTACAAATATTAACATAATGAAATATTTAAAAATTATCAAAACATACTTTTAATCAAAATAAATAAGAGAATTCAAAGTAAATGACTTCAGAGGATATTAATTAATATTATTTCTATAAGCTAATAATTTATGTATTCAAAATTAATTTGTTTCGAAAAATTAATTCGTTGTTTGGAATTTAATCACAATAGTAAAGTATGAGTTCGTAATATTGTCCTAGTATACAATCGTTACAACATCGTAGTAGAAAATAGGCCAGTACAACTTCAAGGCGACTGGGTATGCGCGCGCTCACACTTTCTACAACGGCAATGAACTATTCACCGCGATCCTTGAGCCCAGAGGCCTTGAAGCACAGCCCTGGTAAGCCGTTCAAGGGCACAACTTGTTTCCATAACACGTAACGTAAATTGTGACCACATCCTACCTCCAGGGTCCGGATCTCCTGCTGAGTCAACTCCGCACTGGTCGAGCATTGTGTTCTCAGACCCTCTAGTCTATCCGCCGAAACGTCGATCATCGACTGTATGGTCTCCATCATCTGAATTGCATCACGGATTCTCTTTTTTTCATTTTCGTTCTCCGCATCCATTACAAATATCACAGCACTAAACTCGATCCACTAATCACTACTTATAAGTAAAAAACTCCTTATTCATTATAAAAAATGAATATGAATATACAAAACATTGCAGGTGTTGTATTGCCGATACAGCGGCCATGTCCGAAGAAAATCTATATTCTTGTCTATGACGTCCCGATGTCGCGCCATAGACAAAAGTTTGACAGCTGTTATCGCACACTTCGGTAGCTTCAGCGATTTTTAAAATGGCAACTGCATGCGATTATGACACTTATCTAGTCTATGACTTTTATCAATGGAGTGAGGACGTTTGTTGTGAGATTTGTTTCCCTATTATTTCGCCTTCCGTCGTTTTTATTCCGTGTAATGTAATAAATTAGTTAGAAAAAAATCTTTTAAACTTCACAGTTAAATAGTGATTGTGGATTTTTTTTCTTAGAGTTTAGATGTAGAAATTGTAGGATGTTTCTTAAACGTATATTGGTGCCTCTGTTCTGCCTTGGATTAGAAGGTAAATAAATTTGAATAAAAATTTTCTGCAAGTACTCGCAAATAATTAATTAATTTATGAGCTTATAATTTTTTCGCTAGTTCCTTGGGCCCAGAGCGAAGAAGTTGAGATTCGGCAAGTTGCTGCAGACAAGGGAACTAATGTTACGATACCCTGTGGCGGTTTGCTGCAATTACAAAATTCTAACGTACAGTGGGTTTATAGAGGCAACCGAACGCACCATCAGATACTGGTGAGATATTAAAAATTTTCATATTAAATTTAAAGATTACATAAACAAAATTTAAAATATAAACCTCTTTTAAATAACACATTACACGATATTATTTAATAACAACAAAAACTCTCTAGTATCTCGTATTTATTATTAATATGGTTAATGAATATTAAATAATTCCGCACGTTCGATGAATTAACATTTTTTTTATCAATTTCAATTAGCAGTAAAGTGAAGTTTTAAAGGTCACGCGATTGTACAATATTTAATTGTTAAAAAAATATTTTGTAGGAAAAATACGATTCAGGGATAAAATTAATCCTAATTTTATCCTCCATATTATTCGAAAGCGAGGACGGAGTAAGCAGGGACTAAGGAACGGAGTGTCTTAACACTAGGTTTTTATGGTTCCTGCAGTTCCCTGTGCCTACTCTGCCATGTGCGGGATAAAAGCGTGAAGCTAAAAAAAATATATAATTCGGATGTTTGAGAAATAGTAGTCGTAATACATTCTACTCTCTAGGAATAAGTGGCACTGTCCAATTTCCTGCGAAAAGTAAAAAAAATAAGCATAAAATCTTACTAGTTTTGCATATTACGCAAATGCTCAATAAATGCGAGACAAATAATAAAAAACAAATGAACTGACTTGTAGTCCTCCCCATCGGTTTCGATGACGGCGACCCATTACTTTCTGGCGTGAGCCCTAATGTGACTTGCTAGACCAAACTTCGTCTTGAATATTCGGCGACAGGTGTAGCAGTAGAGTTGACCTTCCGAATTGTAGGTGTAGTTGTAGGAGGGTTTAGGTCTTTCTTTTAGCATTTGACGTTTTTGGTCCAGTAATTCGAGTCGATTTCTTTCGAATGCTTCAATTTTTTTATAAATTGTTGAACGCCAATGCGACCTTTGACCAGCAAGTTCCTCCCAACGTGTAGAGTCTATATCACAGGCATTAAGATGTCTCTTTATAACGTCCTTGTAACGAAGATGTTGTCCCCCATGCTTTCGCTTACCCTCTGCCAACTCTGAGTAAAAAACTATTTTTGGCAAACGATGGTCCTTCATGCGAAATACATGACCGCACCATCTCAGTTGTCGCTGTATGAGTAGTGCCTCCATACCATGCTCACCAGATCGACGCAGGACTTCAGTATTAGAAATGCGATCTCGCCACTTTATTCTTAAGATTGATCTTAAACATCTTAGATGAAACGTGTCTAACTTCTTAATATCTGGCTTGTAGATGCACCATGTTTCTGAGCCATATAGGAGAACAGGTAGAACTAATGCTCTGTAGACATTAATCTTTGTATCGAGCTTAAGATCATGGGATCTCCAGACACGGTTTTTAAGATATCCGAATGTGGCAGCGGCATTTGCTATACGCTGTGGTATCTCAGAAGCAAGTGTGTTGTCATTCCTAATGTTACTTCCAAGGTATTTAAATTTTGATACTTCCTCTAGTGTTATCCCATCCAATTTTAAGGCGGTTTTATCTCTAGTTCCGTTTCGTGGTGGTTGTTTCAATACTTGAGTCTTGGAAGTACTAATTACCAGGCCAAAGCGTAAACAGGATTTATGGAATTGTTCTATATAAGTCTGGAGAGCTTCAACACTATCACACATAAAGCATATATCGTCGGCATAAAGTACATCCAATACGGACATATTTCGCACCTTGGATTTTGCCCTAAATCTCGATGTGTCGAATACGCCTTTTTCAATCCGAAAGTTTAGGTTTATTCGTTCGTTACAATGTTGCAGAGCGTCTTTCATTACATATGAGAAGTAAATGGCAAAAAGAGTGGGTGCCATGACGCAACCTTGTTTTACTCCATTTGTTACTAAGATATCTTCAGAAAGCTCGTTTTCATGGATAACTTTCGCTTTCATGTTATCATGAAATTGGCGTATTAAGTTAACAAACTTTCTTGGATACCCAGATTTTTGAAGAATAAGCCAGAGTGCTTCACGTGGAACTCTATCAAACGCTTTCTATAAGTCAACAAAACACATGTAGAGAGGACGTTGATGTTCTAGACTTTTCTCTTGGAGTTGCCTAACAACAAAGATAGCATCAATAGTACCTCTGTGAGGCCGAAAACCACATTGAGTCTCAGACAGAAGGTTTTTTTCCGCTAGTTCTACTAAACGGGTATTCAGTATATGTGAAACAATTTTACCAGCACTTGAGAGAAGAGATATCCCACGATAAGAACTACAATCGGAGATATCTCCTTTGCCTTTGTATAGTTTGCATATTATTGAATCCCTCCAACCCTGCGGAACCTCTTCATTATCCCACACTTTTAAAATAAAATCGTAAAGTCTGTTAATAATATGACTTCCACTGTATTTGTATACTTCGGCAGGTTGAACTGACTTGTACAATAATATTAACTTGTAGAAATCGGAATATTACAGTCCTACATCCTGACAAACAACTCGTGTCAAAACACTACGTTTTCCGCTTTAATTTCGATTTCTTCAAGATATTTTCTCTTACCGGAGTGGGAAATTAAAATGTATACTCTTATAAGAATAATTTTGTAAGAATACATTGCTATTACTTCGTAATGAAATACTTAAATATAAATGCTTAGGGTTGTTTTGTTCGACACTTAACAGCTGTGTAAACTGGTAAAATGTTGGTACATTTTGTACATCACTCTTGAAAAAAAAATTGTATTCTTTTAAAAAAAATCATGTAGTAGTAAGTAGCTTAAGAAAATAAATGCAAAATATTTTTGAATAAATTTAAGTCCATACACTTGATAAGGCGTTGAAAATCTTTAATTAATACATATTGTCCCAACTTTTACTGAAGATTGAATATCGGGAGTGTCTAACAAGGTTCTGTATTTGCACCCTATAATTTTTTCTTTCATTATAATATTAATATTAGATTTAAGTTTTAAAACATTAAATAACTTACCTTCCAAACAGAAATATCTAATATATAATTACGCGTCTTGCGTTGAGTAATTAGGTAATATCGTTTCTATAAGTAACCAAGAAAATCAAAAGGAGGTAGTTTGAAAATTCTTTATTCAAATTCTTTAAATAAAGATAGATTATTTAAAGAATTATATTGCTAAATATAACAATCTGTTATATTGATATGATATTTTTAGTCTGTGTTTAAACTTCTTTATTAATTACTACAATTCTATATTGATATCACTGGGATTTGTTTGCTGTTCTCAGGAATTGCTGTTTCATATGAAAAAAACTTATCGAAAAACAGAATAAGATATTATTTAAAACTATCAACTAGTTCTCATACATCATACCCACTACGAATATGCTGGCAAAATACATAAAAAAATCAACAATGTACAGATATAATTATTGTGATATATATAATATGTTTTATAAATTATAATATAAGTTACAAAATATTGGATTGTTCTACGAAATCTGCCATCACAGCTCGCGATTTAGCAAGACCCGCTATTTAAATTTAATATTTGTAACATGATTAAATGAAGTTCAAACACGTCGTTAAAGTATTCTAGAAAAAAAATCAAATGCTATTTGATAAAAATTCCATAATGATGAAATAAAAATTCCATAAATAGTAATGTAGAATTAGAACAATAGTGTTGTGACCAATCAATATCTAACTCGCAGACGTGTTGGCTACTCGACTTTTACACTAATACGATTGTCAGTGACTTGGTTGAAGTAATATATATATATATATATATATATATATATATATATATATATATATATATATATATATATATATATATATATATATATATATATATATATATATATATATATATATATATATATATATATATATATATGTATATGTATATGTATATGTATATGTATATGTATATGTATATGTATATGTATATGTATATGTATATGTATATGTATATGTATATGTATATGTATATGTATATGTATATGTATATGTATATGTATATGTATATGTATATGTATATGTATATGTATATGTATATGTATATGTATATGTATATGTATATGTATATGTATATGTATATGTATATGTATATGTATATGTATATGTATATGTATATGTATATGTATATGTATATGTATATGTATATGTATATGTATATGTATATGTATATGTATATGTATATGTATATGTATATGTATATGTATATGTATATGTATATGTATATGTATATGTATATGTATATGTATATGTATATGTATATGTATATGTATATGTATATGTATATGTATATGTATATGTATATGTATATGTATATGTATATGTATATGTATATGTATATGTATATGTATATGTATATGTATATGTATATGTATATGTATATGTATATGTATATGTATATGTATATGTATATGTATATGTATATGTATATGTATATGTATATGTATATGTATATGTATATGTATATGTATATGTATATGTATATGTATATGTATATGTATATGTATATGTATATGTATATGTATATGTATATGTATATGTATATGTATATGTATATGTATATGTATATGTATATGTATATGTATATGTATATGTATATGTATATGTATATGTATATGTATATGTATATGTATATGTATATGTATATGTATATGTATATGTATATGTATATGTATATGTATATGTATATGTATATGTATATGTATATGTATATGTATATGTATATGTATATGTATATGTATATGTATATGTATATGTATATGTATATGTATATGTATATGTATATGTATATGTATATGTATATGTATATGTATATGTATATGTATATGTATATGTATATGTATATGTATATGTATATGTATATGTATATGTATATGTATATGTATATGTATATGTATATGTATATGTATATGTATATGTATATGTATATGTATATGTATATATATATATATATATATATATATATATATATATATATATATATATATATATATATATATATATATATATATATATATATATATATATATATATATATATATATATATATATATATATATATATATATATATATATATATATATATATATATATTTTTTTTATTAATTTGTAGTAAATAATCAGATCAAATCATCATCTTTACTTTTGAACATGTTATAAATTTTATCAATCTTGCTGTACTGAAATTCGCGAATAAATTAACAAACTCGACACTTGGCAATCCGAAATTGCTCGTTAAAACTTCCATCTCGTTACAATGATCTTATCCACGCAGTGCTTATGACAATTCAAATAAAAATTTTGCTAGTTTAGTTAGTCTATAAGTTAAATTCTTCATACATAAGATATTATTGATTAAGATATTATTTTTTATTTAGCAATCTCCATAGAAATATCACCTGTTGAGATATGTAGGAAAACTGAGAGTTAGTTGTGAGAGGATACAATAATTACTTAATATGGTAAAATCTTATTAAATTACCTGAATTTTAGAATAAAAATGCTTTTCAACGCGGCTGTGACTGGATGGTTTCGAATGTTGCCGATAAAAAGTATAAATCAAACACGAATGACGTTCAATCCGAAAAACCTCTGCCTGTAAAATTGCATTTTCGTATACCACCCTGAATATTTTAACTACAGATAACTAATATATCAGTTTTTCTATTTAAAATGTATACCAATAATATAAGAATGAGAGTTTGTTTGTACTATTGTTTTAACGCGCTTATCTCAGCAACTATTGGTTCAAATTGAAAAATTCTTTTTATGTTCAATAGTTCATTTATTGAAATAGGCTATAGCCTACAGGCTATACAGTATCACACTATAGCTAAAAAGAGTTGGGTAATTCATTTAAAATATTTTTCATATATTGTTGTTTTATAAAGAAAACTTTTTATTGTTAACCTCTTTCAAGGTTCTAAAGTATCTTACTATTCACGCCTCACACCTAAACAAACTTGCTGACATTATATTTGCTTATAATTTAAATATGAAGTAAGTAAACCTTATTTCTGTATAAATTTTGCTAACATTACAATCATAATATATAACACATATAACTAAAATATATGGATGTAAATATGAACTTGCTTTGAGGTGACAATATTTCGAGTTATATCCAAAACATGACATATTCTAAGCGCCCGGGGTAACCGAGCACAGCTACACGTCATAGTAGATTATGCCGGATCGATTTACGTGAATATAGGCTGTAGGTTATAGTCTTTCTTGATAAACGGACTGTGCGAAACAAAACGATTTTTTAATCCGAATTAGTAGTTTCTGATTAGTAAAATATTATTTCCGATTTTAATTTATAAGTATAAAGGTTCCAGACGTTTGTAGTCTAATATTCTACTTTTTAATAATATATTTTAAATACACGTGAACGATACCTTGTTAATTTTAAAATGGTATGAATTAAAGTCGATTGCCTAGCTTAGCTAGAATAGATAGATCTTTAAGGAACTAAAACAATTTGTGAGATTGTTATAAATCCTTTTTTCTCCTTTCTTTTGATTTGTATCTGTGCAGAAAGTACTGGAATAGGTGGAATTCCACGATAAAAACTTAAAACCCTATACGTTGC
Organism: Dione vanillae; assembly: GCA_037178615.1. Lineage (NCBI taxonomy): Eukaryota > Metazoa > Arthropoda > Insecta > Lepidoptera > Nymphalidae > Dione > Dione vanillae. The sequence goes on along the minus strand of JAZFAU010000138.1, from coordinate 366,306 downwards.
TCAGCAACCTAGTGGAAGTTGGAGCAACTTGGATCATTAGAGTAAGTTTTATAACAATCGATTCAGCCGTTCTTGAGATTAGCCTATACAAACGATACGACAGCAACCTGTAAAAACTTTAAAAACTTTTATAATAAATTTATAAATAACTACATGCACTTGAAACGTTTTTGTCACAAATATACACTAAATTGTATTATATGTGTAGATTAATATTTTTTTATAAAGCGGGTAAGACACGTCTTATTAAGTTAATATATAAATAAAGCATATTTGATTATTCAGTATTAAAAACACAATCATTACAGTCGGAGGGACGGACGGGCGGGTTAAAAGGGGCGGTCGTAAAATGAATTGCCGTCTTAGTTTGATGGATTGAATATTAACGTGCCATTATTATATATATATTATTTTGTATAATTATACACTATTATATATATACTATAATGTAAATATATACTGCCTACCGAGAATAGAAGTATTTTAACACTAGGTTCCTACGTTCGTTCTGCCTACTCTGCTAATTGCGTGATGATGCGACATATAGGCCATTTATAAAAAAATATATTTGAACTACTATCTAGTTCCTGATATAAGCGTGCACAAACAAACTCATCAATTCTATAATATTAATATAGAATGAACATAATAAAACATCTAAGAGAATCATTGCTAACAGACAGACGGACGGTCGTAAAGTGAATTGGTCGATGTCTTAATTCGGTGGAATTACTATTTATAGCGCTTCACATGCGACGGTCGCGGTGCATTTACGAAGTCAACTTACTGTCGTTTGTTACACAAGTGTCTTTCCTATAATAGATTTTCCTTGGAAGCAAAGATGTGGCAAGCTCATTGATTATTTATACTATTACGTATATTTGAAATTGAAACCAAGAATAAATGTTGGATTATTCAGGACAGTGTATTTTGCGTTTAATACAATGAAAATTATAAAACAAAATATAAATAACGATAGCGATAAATATATAAAGATACATATTTTTTTACTTATTTAACTTAATTACTGTAATACTTTTCATTAAAAATAATCCAAATCATTTTTTTTTTAATTTCTTAAAATATAATTTAATTATTGAAGAAGGAAAGAAGCAGTATTCGTACGATTCGTTATATAATTTCCAAATGTAAACACCTACCTGAATAATTGAGGACCGTTGTGGCGCAGAGGCATAAACATCTGCCTATAAACGCGACGGTTTGATTCCCACTCGGGGAAGATGGTTTTTTCTATTGCCAATTTCTTCGCTCTGGAAACCAGGCAAAGCCCGGCGTTGAGTTCCGCCACTCAACACGCAATGCCACGAAAGAGGCGGAAAGCGGGGACGAAGAAAGCAGAGACTAAACAACGGAGTATCTTAACACTAGGTTCATATGGTTCCTGCAGTTCCCTCTGCGCCTACCCTGCATTATGCGGGACAAAGCGTGAAGCTAGAAAAAGAAATAAAACGCAAGTGTCACTTTTTGATTAAAGGTTTTGCGTCTGTTGATAATTTGTGTTAGGCCACCATTACGTTCTTTAATACTGTTTTCAAATATTATTTCATTCTTTTTTCGTTTTTATTTTGAGTAAAATATACAGTAAAATCGTAAGTGCTCTCTAGACGAGACTAAAATCAAAAGGCCACGCAAAAGATCAATGAAAACGTCAAGTAATCTTTGAATTAAAATTAAAACTATGTTCACTTATAACGTTTTGTCTGTCAGATAACGTCGCTGTCAGATATATATATATATATATATATATATATATATATATATATATATATATATATATATATATATATATATATATATATATATATATATATATATATATATATATATATATATATATATATATATATATATATATATATATATATATATATATATATATATATATATATATATATATATATATATATATATATATATATATATATATATATATATATATATATATATCTACCTGTACCTACATATATATAAACATATAACATATGGGAAAATGGATGGCATATAGATATACACATACCGCATCGAGCTGTTACTGCGGCAAGCGTGCGTGCGTGCATTGTAATGTAAATAGATTACCAGGACGTCATACGCGACCAGGAGGTTAACTCCCGGAATACATATACAGATAATAAACATTGATTATCAATCGACACGCACGGCTTAATTCTTTTCAGGAAATTTTTACGTTTGAAAAAGCCTTTTGGTAGTAAAAGCTTTTTGGAGCTTTTTAAAATAATTACCACCTATTTGTAAGTTCATTTAGAGTTAGCTGTGTTAATAGTTTCTTTGTTTTGACTGAATATAATATTCCTTAATACTTTTAAACAGGCTATCGAAACCCAATGGTTGTCGATTCAAGTTCTTTAGAGCAATATATTTTCATTTCTTTGCTTTAGTAACACAAATACCGGCGTGTATCTCCTTCACTCAATACGTAATGTTTCGAACTGGGTAAATAAAAATGAAGTAATGGTTACCCTTGATATATCCTGCTTTATACGGTATGATGCGTGAAATTGAAGATAGTTTTAATGGGAAAGATTGAAATAAAATAGGAGGGAACGGAATAAAATAACTAGAAACAGTGATATGTGTACTGAAAAGTATTCATAGATTACTATGTGGCATAACCCACTGTTATAATTAGTCTAATTTATTATGTAAAAGAAATTGTTAAAAAAGAAGATTTTAAAATAATATATAATTTTTTTTAGCTGTATGCTTTATGTCGCACTTAGCAGGGTAGGCATAAGGAACCGCAATACCTGTGGGAGCCTAGTGTTAAGATGTTCCCGATTTCCTTTTTTCCGAAGCATTGCGTGTTGAGTGGTGGAACTCGATACCGCACTTGACTTGCCTACCAAAGCGTATATATATATATATATATATATATATATATATATATATATATATATATATATATATATATATATATATATATATATATATATATATATATATATATATATATATATATATATATATATATATATATATATATATATATATATATATATATATATTTATTTAATTTTCAATATGAAGGTAGGCAATGGAGTTATGTCAATCGGGGCAGTTGCTTCATAGTCATACTCATATCTATCATACATAAATATATCATTGAACTGCAATTTTCATAACGCTATTTTTAATAGCATTAAATTTCAAAAGGTAATTTGAAAAAGTTTGTTCACTCAGTAAGCTTCTTCAATGGTAATGTTGTAAAACGTACTTTTACAAACAAAGCCAACCTTTGAACGCCGACGACGTTTATAAAGCACAAAGTTTCTTATCGTATGCTTTTGTGTAAGAATTTCCATAATAATCCGATTAATTTGAAAATCTATTTGTGTAATACTTTGTTCCCTACTAGACACTATTTTATATATATATATATATATATATATATATATATATATATATATATATATATATATATATATATATATATATATATATATATATATATATATATATATATATATATATATATATATATATATATATATATATATATATATATATATATATATATATATATATATATATATATATATATATATATATATATATATATATAAAATGACGCTGTTCCTCAGTTTAAGTCAATGTGGCAACTTGCCCCCCTTTCTTTTAGCTTCACGCGATATCCAGCATATACTAGCACTTTGTATTACCAATCCTTGACCAAAGAATTGAATCAGCTATCTCGTCTCGTAGTTATTCTTCGTCTTTAATATTCTGTTATTATATTAATATATTTCAAAAAAACTATCGTTCATCAACTATCGTTAACTAAAAATAACTCATAAGTACATACGACCAACCAATAAATTATGCCTTTCATTGAGTTTCACGCTTTATAATTGCAAATAGCAGGGTTGGCAGAGGGAACTGCAGGAAGTATGAAAACCTAGTATTAAGACACTCCGTTCCCTGCTTTCCGACCTTTCGAATCGAGTAAATCATTTCATTAAATGTAAAAATGCATAAATACTAGAATTATATACTAAGTTGAGTAAGTGAGTTCCGCCACTCAACACGCAATGCCTCGAAAAAGGCGGAAAGCGGGGACGGAGAAAGCAGGGACTAAGCAACGGAGTGTCTTAACAATAGGTTCCCACGCTTCCTGCAGTTCCCTCTGCCTACCCTGCCATGTGTGGGATAAAGCGTGAAGCTGAAAAAAAAAAAGAACCAGTAGCTCCAAAGGACCAGGCTTGAACCAGGTCGTCACGTGATTGAGAATTGCGTATAAAGTGGCCCTTCTGCTCGGATGCCATCTTATTAATTAAAAAGTTAAATTTAAGAAAGACCTAAAGAAAAGAATTGCATTACATATATATTAGATTTAACACAAACGACTATAAAAAGATTTTTTCCAACCAAAGTAAATTATGCTTACAGTGACCTCAAAAATTAAATCGACTCGGCGTCTTTTATCAATCTGTGTCACTTTCGTTTTAGTTTAGATCATTTTATGTATAAATTTTGTATGTTTGGTAGAATATCAAGTTTTTATAGTAACAGTTGTATATATACGTATATTAAATAATAAAATTTGTATGTACAGGGACGGAAAAAAAGCAGGGACTAAGCAATGGAGTGTCTTAACACTAGGTTCCTATCACTGTCACTTTTTCAATGACGGAAGATTTTGAGAATTCAATTGTAATTTAAGATGCTAATTAATTAGATTTTTTACATCAATAGATCTGCACAAATATCAGTTCCGCCACTGAACACGCAATACTACGAAAAAGGCGGAAAGCGGGGACGGAGGAAGGAAGGACTAAGGAACGGAGTGTCTTAACACTAGGTTCATACGGTTCCTGCAGTTCCCTCTGCCTACCCTGCAATATGCGGGATAAAGCGTGAAGCTAAAAAAAATAACCAAAAAATTAGAAACAAACACTTTTATAGGCGGCATGTAAAGTAAAAATAAAAGCCAAAGGACACAAGTACTAAACCGTTTTATATGTGCGTTATACCTTTTCTCGCTTTTAGTAAATATAAAAGGAAAGCCGCTTAGCTCGGCATACGTCGACGCCCATTTGCATATGCTTCAGCCGACTACAGTGGAAACGATTACTTGAAACGGTTTTAAAGGAGTTTTCATTCAATATTAGTATATTTTTGCATAGTAATGCTATTTTTATCACTCTATGTTTTTTATGTTCTCTTTTTTAAATTATTTGGCCTATGTATACATATTAATTAATTAAAAGAAATGTTAGTAATTGTATAAAATTTAGTGTATACGGTCGTAGGTTCAAATTTTAATTGGGAAAATGTTTTATTAAACTCTTATAAAAAGTAAAGAATTTGAATTAATTTAGGTGTCCCAAAAATTAATTCTTGGGACACCTTAATTTTACGTCCATGGTTTCATCTGTCTTTTAATGTCCTCAATGTTCGCAAATTTGTTTAAATGTAATGAAACAATTTCACTTGGACTATAAAGTTTCATTTTTGTAAATAACTCTAATATTTTTTTATAAGAGAAATATCTCGAATATAATATATGAAATTCCATTAAAGTATGTAAATTTGCTACAAAATATGTTACTTTAGTAAATATATATTTTTTTATTTTAGTTACTTAGCACTAAAGACTTTAGTGGTTTGGTGAAAACATTCTGAGTACTAAGGTTCGAGGTTCAAGTACTTTTTCAATACATGTGGATTTGACGAAATTCTTTAATTCTTTAATTTATATTATTTTAATGTTTTATAAAAAGAAGGACCGTCGTGGCGCAGAGGCGCAACGTCTGTCTGTAACGCGACGGTTACTGGGTTCGATCCCCAGTCGGAGAAGATGGATTTTTCTATTTCCATTCGCTCTGGCAAACTAGGCAAAGCGCGGCGTTGAGTTCCGCCACTCAACACGCAATGCCTCGAGAACGGTGAAAAGCGGGGACGGAGAAAGCAGGGGCTAAGCAACGGAGTGTCTTAACACTAGGTTCCCATGGTCCCTGCAGTTTCCTCTGCCTACCCTGCCTTGTGCGGGGTAAAGCGTGAAGCTAAAAAAAAAACAAAAAAGAAACTAAATTCTTAATATTCTTTATTTATTTATTTGGCCTGGGTCGTATCTATACTGAAAATTCCTTCTAATCTTTAAAGAAAATCTTTTAAGTTTATCACTTCAAGCATTCAAAATAACACAATTTTAGTTTTATATATTTTTTTAAATACTTTTTTTTACTCTGTTGAAATATATTAGAATGACATAACTGTGTGTGGAAATAAAATCGTTTCAAGTTCGTACAGTAAATAAAAATAAAATAGCTAATAAATAATATAGTCATATTTAAAAGGACAACTGTTGAGTTTCTTACCGGTTCTTTTCAGCATAAATGTCTTCTTAACCGGTAATAGTGACATGTTAATTTGACAATTGAAAAGCGCTTGGAAAATGAAACAATACCTAGATTTAAATTGATTAATTATTTTGTTTTAAATTAATAAATTACTTGAATACCCCAATAAAAGGTTGTTGGGGTTAAATTAAGTAAGTACACATGGTATATAAGTAACATATAAAAGACATACTAAAAATGATTTCATCTCAGCAGGAGCCTGAGTGAGTAAATTGCAATTTTATTCCTATCATTAAAACGATCAACGGAAGGATCTATTCACATTTTATTGATATTGGCGTTGCTTTCAACGTCAACCGGCAGTAGGTAAGATTTAAGACACAGTGATTTATGTCTTACCTAAGACACAAAGTGTCATGTATATCTATATGTATATTTTTTTTTTTTTTTTTATGTTAGAGGGAGGCAAACGAGCAAGTGGGTCACTTGATATTAAGTGATCACCTCCGCCCATTGACACCCATGAAGCCCAGGGTTTCAGGGGTGCGTCGCCTACCTTTTAAAAAGGTGTACGCTCGCTTCTTGAAGGTCCCAATGTCGTATCGGGTGGGGAACACCTCTGAAGGGAGTTCATTCCACAGTGTGGTCGTGCGTGGAATAAAGTTTCTTTTGAACCGCACGGTGGTACTCCGCCAATCATCAAGGTGGTGAGGATGGTATTTTAATTTGTGGCGGGAGTTACGATAGTGGAAATCCGCAGCCGGTATTAACCTAAATAGTTCTTCAGAACACTCCCCGTTGTACATACGGTAGAAGATGCACAGTGATGCGACATCTATCCGCAGGGCCAGATGGTCGAGCCGCTTAGTGAGATTCTCGTCATCAACAATCCGAACAGCCCGACGTTGGACGCGGTCAAAAGGAAGAAGTTGGTATTGGGGTGCCCCAGACCAGAGATGAGAACAGTATTCCATGTGCGGCCTAACTTGGGCCTTATAAAGTTGAAGGCGATGCGCTGATGTGAAATACCGTCTCGCTCTACTAATGACGCCAAGCTTTTTGGAGGCTAACTTGGCTTTATCCTCCAAATGAACGCGGAATTGAACGTCTCTGGAAATGTATATATATATATATATATATATATATATATATATATATATATATATATGTATGTATGTATGTATGTATGTATGTATGTATGTATGTATGTATGTATGTATGTATGTATGTATGTATGTATGTATGTATGTATGTATGTATGTATGTATGTATGTATGTATGTATGTATGTATGTATGTATGTATGTATGTATGTATGTATGTATGTATGTATGTATGTATGTATGTATGTATGTATGTATGTATGTATGTATGTATGTATGTATGTATGTATGTATGTATGTATGTATGTATGTATGTATGTATGTATGTATGTATGTATGTATGTATGTATGTATGTATGTATGTATGTATGTATGTATGTATGTATGTATGTATGTATGTATGTATGTATGTATGTATGTATGTATGTATGTATGTATGTATGTATGTATGTATGTATGTATGTATGTATGTATGTATGTATGTATGTATGTATGTATGTATGTATGTATGTATGTATGTATGTATGTATGTATGTATGTATGTATGTATGTATGTATGTATGTATGTATGTATGTATGTATGTATGTATGTATGTATGTATGTATGTATGTATGTATGTATGTATGTATGTATGTATGTATGTATGTATGTATGTATGTATGTATGTATGTATGTATGTATGTATGTATGTATGTATGTATGTATGTATGTATGTATGTATGTATGTATGTATGTATGTATGTATGTATGTATGTATGTATGTATGTATGTATGTATGTATGTATGTATGTATGTATGTATGTATGTATGTATGTATGTATGTATGTATGTATGTATGTATGTATGTATGTATGTATGTATGTATGTATGTATGTATGTATGTATGTATGTATGTATGTATGTATGTATGTATGTATGTATGTATGTATGTATGTATGTATGTATGTATGTATGTATGTATGTATGTATGTATGTATGTATGTATGTATGTATGTATGTATGTATGTATGTATGTATGTATGTATGTATGTATGTATGTATGTATGTATGTATGTATGTATGTATGTATGTATGTATGTATGTATGTATGTATGTATGTATGTATGTATGTATGTATGTATGTATGTATGTATGTATGTATGTATGTATGTATGTATGTATGTATGTATGTATGTATGTATGTATGTATGTATGTATGTATGTATGTATGTATGTATGTATGTATGTATGTATGTATGTATGTATGTATGTATGTATGTATGTATGTATGTATGTATGTATGTATGTATGTATGTATGTATGTATGTATGTATGTATGTATGTATGTATGTATGTATGTATATATATATATATATATATATATATATATATATATATATATATATATATATATATATATATATATATATATATATATATATATATATATATATATATATATATATATATATATATATATATATATATATATATATATATATATATATATATATATATATATATATATATATATATATATATATATATATATATATATATATATATATATATATATATATATACATATACATATATATATATATATATATATATATATATATATATATATATATATATATATATATATATATATATATATATATATATATATATATATATATATATATATATATATATATATATATATATATATATATATATATATATATATATATATATATACATATATATATATATATATATATATATATATATATATATATATATATATATATATATATATATATATATATATATATATATATATATATATATATATATATATATATATATATATATATATATAAATAATGTTTTCATACAAAGATAAACAGCTAACAATCATAGCTAAAAGAGCTTCCGAAATATATAAAACTTTCAATTCGTTTTATTGAATTATTCATTTTATTAGAAAGCCAAAGAAAATCGTTCTCGGCTTCCTTATGGGTGCATTAAGAAAAGCTATTTGAAATTCAATGGGGCATTTTTAGAGATTTTTCAAATGCGATGTCTTTTTGTAATAAAATTTCAAGTGTGAAAATTGTTTTAAGAATTAAAAACTTCTTGACTTTCTCGTCCCTATGAATATCAACAATCATTATATTACTAAAAATAAAATATAGAGACTTGATTGATTTCTGTCACAGTGGCCATTCATTCTCCCTGTACATTACGGGATACAGCTGTACCCATATAATAGAAGATCTCCCCTTAGGAGACAGGCACTCAGACGGATAAACGAAATTACTAAATTTATTATAGGCATTATAGGCACTATAAGTAGATTTGCTACTGAATGTGTTTGTGATCATTTCTAATTTAATCTAAATTGGACTTATTCTAGGGAAAAGTCTAATACTTCTTTTTAGCATTATTTTCGAACTTATATAGAAATTCATTAAAACTCAGCTTTTGTTTATTTTTTAGCTTCATGCTTTATCCCGCATATTGCAGGGTAGGCAAAGGGAACTGCAAGAACCATATGAATGTTAAAACACTCCGTTGCTTAGTTCCTACTTTCCGCCTTTTTCGAGGCATTTCGTGTTGAGTGGCGGATCTCAACGCTCCGCTTTGCCTAGTTTCTAGGGCGAAGAATATGAAAATAGAAAAATCTGGAAATAGAAATAGGAGAATCGAACCCTCAAACCGTCGCGTTTACAGGCAGACGCTTACGCCTCTGCGCCACGACGGCCCTCTAAGCTTTTATGTTTAAACATTTACCGTCGTGGCGCTCAAGCATGCAGCAAACGCGACGATTTGTGGGTTCGATTCCAACTCGGAGATGATTGATCTTTCCATTTTCAATTATCTTTGCTTTGGCAACTGAGCAAAGCGCGAGCTACACGCAATGCCTCAAGAGAAATGGAGAGCAGGGTACGGAGTGTATTAACACTAAGCCCCTATGGTTCCCACGGTCCCCTCTGCCTACTGAGCCAAGTGCGGGATAAAACGTGAAGCATAAAAAATGTTTAAATTCGTTTGCAGCGGTGATTACGGATACACTGTCACAAAAACTAAGTTGACATAGGGACGGCCAGACGGACGTAACAAATTTGGAGTTCCGGTTTTTCTATTTGGGAAAAAAACAATTCATGTATAGCGATGTTTATATAAAGTACTTAAGTTAATTAATTTAATTTATTTATTATTCATTCATATAAAACGGAGTCCCAAACGCTGCGGTCCCTGCATACCTCTTTCGCCTTGTCCACTGTCATTAGCCTCTTCATACATGCTCTCCGGAGTCTCTTCCTCTTGCTTTTTACGTGACCTTCCTCTAGAATTGTAGGTACTGTGTTTTCGAAAGTCAACCAAAGTCTCCCTTTACCTCTCTTACCACTCACTTTTGCTTCATATATCTTTTGTCCATTCTTTCATATCTCATTCCCTCGACGTGCCCAAAACATTTATTGTTATAATTTTAATTAATAGATATTAAAATATTAATGCATTACCATAAAATGCTTCAAAAATGGATACTTCTATCAGTTGTCTATAATTATGGCCTATAGTTATACAAATACTATTCATGATTGCAATAAAATATTATTCTCATTTGTTAAGTTAATTCTACGACAAGTTTTCAAAAGGAAATAATAAAACTGAGTATTGCAACAAAGTAAGTTGCACTTTAATAAACATGAATCCGGCTCCACTTAGCTCGGGCTTTTTTAATTTGTACTGCGGAAAAATAAAAAACATTTATGTATCTATTAAAAAATAGATAATATATTAAAAAAATAGAAAATATAGAGAATATTTATCTGCTTCTCCAATTAAGTATTAGGACTCTCTATTCTCACTTTTTCTGCTAAATTAGAGACATTGATTGACGGGTCTTACCAGAGAGAATAGTTTAAAATGTTTCATCCCCCAATAGTGAATTGAACGCACATCCATCGTGTTTATACTCAGACGCTGTCACAGTGCCACCTCTCGTTTTCAATTGTACTATTAATTTATCTAAGATTAGTTTTCAAGATTCATAACCTAATTTTTAAGTAGTAAAGACATGCAAATATGAAATATTAATAAATTTTAATGATATATTCATAGATATATGTATATGTATGTGTTAAAGCCCAAAGATATATAAGATATTGAAAAAAAGCTGCTTTTACTCAATTACTCTTAATTTTTCTCAAAAAAAGTAAATATTATATTACTTAATTAAAAACAATAATATCGATTATAAAGCGTATAAAAATAGCATTTATAATCCGACGCAACAGTTTATTTTTTAATGGGTCTTATTAAAATGTGTAGAGCGTAACGAACCGTGCCAAGACATTTGAAGGACTAATAGGTACGTGATGTCGAGATAATGAATTTGAAACATTTGTAAAAATGTTTAATTTGATCTGTGATCAAGATAAAATTATAATGGGCTCTATTATTTAGGCGTTATATATATACAAATCTTTACTAGTACTCTTATATCGTATAAAACAAATTCGTTTTCCCCTTTTTTATTTAAAGTGTTTAAAACTATTTTATGTATTTATATATTAAAGCAGTTTTCTCTAATACACAGTGATTTAATAAAAGGTTTATATATGTCTGTATGTATGTATGTGTACGACTTCAGAATACTAAGTAATAAGTCTACTTGCCCACAGCGACGGAAATTACTTCATAATTGTGAAGTTCACGCCCAAGTCTTGAGCGAAACTTAAGAGAAGAACTGAGAATCGAAAAGAAAATCTTTTTCTTTTAATAAAAATAAAGCCTGCGAATGAAGTTGAAGAAGAATACTCGTTCTCTCAAACAAATGGAAAAAAATTGTAATGGAAAAGTTTGTCGGATAGGAAATTAAGCGATCATATCGTAAAATATCATATCATAATAGAAATAATAGCGCAATTTGTATCAGAGCAATCTGGATAGTGGCTAACGTATTTGTCCTTGTCTGACTTTTATGTAAGATGGAAGACGTGATAACAGGAAGTGCTTATGGAGAATTGGTCTTTGAGAATAGGTGCTGGTAGTGTAAACTATTGATTGGTATATATATATATATATATATATATATATATATATATATATATATATATATATATATATATATATATATATATATATATATATATATATATATATATATATATATATATATATATATATATATATATATATATATATATATATATATATATATATATATATATATATATATATATATATATATATATATATATATATATATATATATATATATATATATATATATATATATATATATATATATATATATATATATATATATATATATATATATATATATATATATATATATATATGAGAATAGAGAGTCCTAATACTTAATTGGAGAAGCAGATAAATATTCTCTATATTTTCTATTCACATATTTCCCTGCCCTAGCAATTTAAAGCGCAGCGTGGAGTTCCATCACTAGGGAAGTTATGTGTTGAATTATGACGTAAAACTGAGAACACAGTGTTCTGAATAAAAACACTAGAGTCTCTCTCATTCTCTATTTCTGTATCAAACAAATCATTGAGAGTTAACTTACTCGAATGTCAAATAGTTTGTTTCTATATTTAAATATATTTCATCTAATCATTATATAACATTTTGTTATATTATTAAGTATATATGGATGTATTTCTATAATACATTATATATTGGAAGACTAAAACAACAAGTTTTTATTCAGATTATGGCTCGCACGTGTTCTCCATATAAGTGCTCTCTCTATACTTATCAAAAGACTAATGCTATTATTAATAGCTATTTATAATTCAATGTTAATAATTCAAACGCAGCATATGTTACAATTGAGAATAATATACTATATATTAGTTAATATTTTGTACAACGTACCATTTTTCAATATTTTGTCTAAATTGAAAATGTGTCGAGAGACACATCCAATTTCCTATTTTCAATTTCAGTTGGGATGTGAAGAGCTAAGTATATCTAAGCGAGCTCTGTAGGTTTATTTATCTACACTTTTACTTACTGGAGGTATGTACAGGTACATATATGCTCAAGTTAAGTTAGCTGCACTCTAAATCCTGATTTGGCAGAAACCTATTGTTAAGACACGATGTCTACTTTTTAAATTTCTTGTTGTTTCTTTATACGCTTAAACACACAAATATGATACCTAATGATGCAACAATGAACCTCAACCCAATCTGAACTAAACTGGTACACACTGTTAGCTAAATTGAAGATAATCAACGCTCCATTAGGCGTTCGTCTCTGTAGCGAATTATTGGAACATGCTGGAAAATAATTGTTCATTTTAAATTGAATTGCAAATTTTGTTTTTATTTTAGCTTCATGTTTTATCCCACTCGTGGCAGGATAGCTAGAGAGAACCGCAAGAGCCGCAGGAACCATAAGAACCTAGTGATAAAACACTCTGTTCCCAGCTTTCCGCCTTTTCGAGGTATTGCGTGTTGAGCAGCCGAACTCAACGCCACGCTTCCCTAGTTTCCAAAACGATGGAAAAGAAATAACCCCTCCCGAATGGGAATCGAACCCACATATCGTGTTACAGCGTACATATGTATATTTTCATAGGCCACTGAATGATTTGGAAATATAATAGAATAAATACAATAGGTAGGTGCAGTCAGTAGTGGACCGCCTAAACTATAAATAGCATGTATAATATGCTATGTTTATAGTGTCGTTTCTTTTGTGGCCGTGACAAAGTATGCCGGACCCGCTGGTTGTACTTGTAACTTTTACAATGAGGTTAATTAAAGACGAAATTTTGATCCGCTTTAGCGCATTAATGTAGTCTGACCACGAATAGTATGGGTTGGATTGTCATTCGGGAAAATACTTTGTTTTTTATTTCTTCGCTCTGCTAACTGGACGAAGCGCGATTTTCAGTTCTGCCACTCAATATTTAATGTCTACTACTAAGTTCTCCACTTACGCTGTAAAACTAAATTAGGATAAAGAAATCAATAAATTTGTAGCTAGAATTTCCAAAATTTGTTTTGACTTGCCTGGGACCTCAAATAACGATTAACATATAGTTTTTTAAATTTTTATATCTTATATAAAATGTCTGGCTTTAAATCTACCCTGTACGTACAAATGTTGCCGGCGATTAAGAAGACAAACTGCCCTATTTACTTTGCTATCTACAAAAAATCAAGTGGTCTGTTGGTTCTTCTTTGAATTTGGGAGTCCCATTAATATATGTATGAATACACTTATTCAAAATTTTTCATTTTATATATATGCAATTAAGTTATAGAAGACCGTCGTGGCACAGAAGCGTAACTTCTGCCTGTAACGCGACGGTTTCTGGGTTCGGTGCCCAGTCGGGGAAGATGGATTTTTCTATTTCCATTTTCTTCGCCTTGGTAAACTAGGCAAAGCGCGGCGTTGAGTTCCGCCACTCAACATGCAATACCTCGAGAAAGGCGGAAAGCGGGGACAGAGAAAGCAGCGACTAAGCAACGGAATGTCTTAACACTAGGTTCCCACGGTTCACGATAAAGCGTGAAGCTACAAAAAAAAAGCTATAGTTTTGTGAGAAACATGTATTACGTAATATATAATGCAACCTGAAGCAATTCAGACATATGCTAGATGAATTTCTAGTAAAATTAAAAGAAGATTAGCAAACTAAATGGTGACTAATAATGAAATATGTCAATTTAATATTTAATTCTATCAAAGTAGCGGCATAACGTCGGACTTTGATTTCCATTGGCAATGAATTAATTATATTTCTTTACTCTGGAAGCAATAAAACTCTCGGGATTTATTTACTCCTCCTCCCTAGAAATGAAACAAGCGGAGAACGGAGTGTCTTTACATGCATTTTTCTTTGTATTCTCTTCTACTAGTAGGTTATTCACGCACATGCTCTTCGTTTTAGCTTCACGTTAACGTCATAGGTTTTAGGGATGATAGAGATGGAAATATTTTTTGGTTAAAAGATAGATTTATGAGATCGTCAAAAAACGCGCGCAAATATTTTTTAAGAAAATTTAATTAGCTAACGTGTAAAATTTATTTAATCAATTATCAATAGAAATACAGTTTTGACTAATCCGCCTTTTCGAGGTCTTTAAAATGGTACCAAAAGTAAAATACTAGATCAAAAACTCACCTTTCTAAGTGTGCGCAGTAAAAACGCTTCCACAAATAACTTTATAACGGTATATGTATGTGTGTAAAGCTAAAAAAAAAACAAGAGAAATATCTTCTAAATAAGTAATATCAACGAAAGATACTTCTCAACCAATTATCACAAGAGTAGCGACAAATAGTGAAAAGCCACAATTATGTTTTTATCACTTCAATCAATCGCGTCAATTGGATTAGTCTTCGCAAACAAAAGGGCACTCCCAGACGTACTAAAGCGTAATGAAGCAAACACGGCTATCGATTTCGTCTACGTAAATGACATTGAATACAAGTTGATGAATTTTCCGACAGTTTTGTATTATTTTAAATAAAACAATTTAAACGGAATATTCGCGTATATTGACATTTTTTGGAAACCCGACGTTTCGAACACTTTGCAGTAGTCCGTGGATACTCGGTTTAAATTATTTTATTTAAAATGTATAAAAATCGCAAAAATCTTATTAGTTAGTACTATTTATTGTCTTATTAGTTTTGTACTAATTTATCAAATTATCAACACAAAGTAAAGCTATGTATGAACAAAAATGTTGATATGTGGCATATTACTGATGAAATCAATATTGTTCATTTTTGTTACTTGTTGTGCTTACAATATCCGTAAAGAACTTTTTTTTTATAGCTTCACGCTTTTCCCCGCACATGGCAGAGTAGGCAGAGGGAACTGCAGGGAACGTGGGAACCTAGTATTAAGACCCTCCGTTGCTTAGTCCCTGCTTTCTCCGTCCCCGCTTTCCGCCTCTTTCGAAGCATTGTGTGTTGAGTGGCGGAACTCAACGCCGCGTATGCTTAGTTTGCCAGAGCGAAGAAAATGAAAATAGAAAAATCCATCTTCTCCGACTGGGGATCGAACCCAGAAACCGTCGCGTTAGAGGCAGACGTTGCGCCTCTGCGCCACGATGGTCCTTAACTTGTTACTTGTAATAATATTAAAAGCTGTAAATTTATGAAAAAAATTAAATAGGCGTTATTTTATCTATAAATTGCCTTTAAAGAACTGCGCATTTAATAATGATCACTAATTAAAATTATAATGGCTGTTTCATAAAAAAATACCTACCTTTATGTTAATGAGATTCTTGTAACTGAAGTTCTTTTAAAAATAACGTAATTTAGGTATAATTTGGGAAATGTAGAGAATTTAAAATATCTAATTATAATTTAGTTTCTTCTTTTTTTTATTGTTTCATTTTTTTCTATGTATGTACGAACCTCTATTAAGGGAAGTCTTAGATGATAAAGACTAAAAATGATAAAGTTATGTCAATTGGGGCTGTTGTATGCAGGCAACGGTCCGTTTTGAAGGGTATTACTCTAAAATATTGTTACTGAGTAGTTTATGTTATTTACTGTAACTACGCAGAACATCTGTCCGAAAATGCTCGAAAAATGTGGTTTAAAGTTTCTAACAATACATAATATAGTTAATTTTGTATTCTGGTGGTTGTTTTATAAGATTATAGTTCTTTTTTGCGTCTTGGGACACGTCTCAGTCTTCGGTTGCACGCAAATTCGGACGTACTTATATAATAAGCTGAATTAGTTCTGTGCTTCACCATCTTTCAAGTGTTATTTGGGACCTTTCTTCATAAAGAAATTTATAATAAATTACTAAATATATTGACATTCATAGATAGATAGATATCATCCATACCTCCATACATCTTTATATTTTAGTTCTCTAATATTTACTTTCATACATTTCTTAATAATTGACTGAAATGAAGATTCACTAAGCTTTATAATTGAAAAGCATGTTAAACAAAATCGTATTATGTTAATAATAATAAAAAAAAACAATATTATATGTAGCAAACTTCTACGCTCACGGTTCACAAGAAAAATCTGAGAGGCCTCATTTATGAAAATAACCACTCTAACGCCAATTTACTGCCATTTGGGTTATGCTCTAAACAAGATCATTTAAAGTCATTACCCACAACTGTCAGACTAGACAGTGTCATTGACCTGATTACTTTAACCAGTGTAGTTCAGTATGAAGCTTGGTTTGAGACATTGCGGCAATACTCGTAGGATCTTAATGAGGACTGAAGTATGGAGTGAGTGGATCGGCATTAATTGCTTCTTGTATTTTTTGCGTTCTACAGTCCTGACTTTATTGTCTAATTGAACTTATTTCAATTTTTTTCAGCTATACGCTCTACTATATGTATGGATGAGTAGGAAAAGGGATCTTAGTATAAATACACTTCAACCTCCGCTTTCGCTCTATCAAACGTTTGCAGTTGACTATCAAATAGATTGGTTTAAAGAGATTTTTTTCTTAAAACTCTCTACAGAGAAATATTAACAAAGTAATAGGTAAGTTGTAAAAACCATATAAAATTTTTACGCACCGTGGTGTAGAACGTATGGCGTTTGCCAGAGTAATTGAACGGTGTCTGTTAGGCACAGGTTCAAACCCAGTTGCGTTTTATTTTTAATTTATTCTTGAATCACTTAAAGAAAACATATAAAAATTTGAACGCAGCGGGACTCGAACCCGCGACCTCCTGCGAACCGTGCAGGTTCGAGTCTCGCTGCGTTCAAATTTTTACATGTTTTCTTTAAGTATTTTTTCTATCCTCAGTGTGGATTAACACTTTGAAAATCATAAAAATATTATTCTTAAAGTGTTTAATAATAAAATATTTAATATTGACTTATATAGTCGTTTTGTAGAAGTAAATTTAAACTCCATAAGGAACTATCTGAATACAAATGTTTCTCACAATGTCTATTTTCTTTAAGTTAAAAACTAATTGCAAAATATCTAAGCTAATATCACATCAAGTAAACGGATATCTGTTCATATGAAACATTTCTCTTATTTCCCTAGAGAATGAAGTGACCCGAATTCTTGAACGGATTCCATGATTTGAGGCTAGCATGGAATTTGAGGGACTTCCCATATATTAATACTCACTAATACTTGTGAGTAGGTTATAGGTCGACGACGAACCAATCTGTTTATGAAAGATTTGTTTTTTTATTTTTTTTTCTTTGTATAGCTTCGGTACATATCCCGTGGCAGGGTAGGCGGCCTTTCGATAAATTGCGTTTTAATAATGGCACTTAACCCTGCGTTCTGTCTAATTGTTTACTTACAAGATAAAGGCGATTTAAATATAAATGGCAATTCTTTGTTCTCTAATGGGAATCGAATCCACTACGTCGCGTTATAGTCACATGTTGTACCTCTGTGTCTATATCTGTAGTATTTAATAAAATAATCATTCTATTAAATTTAACATCTTAGTTTTTGAAAGAAGAAGAAGAAGAAGTCTCTTCTAATCTTCGGTTCTTGGGCGTAACAAACTTTATGTTACACTGCCATTTTTTTCTGCGTATATTAAGCCACTGTTACTTTTCCTGAATAAAACATTTTCATATATCTGTTTAAAAAATGCATATGGGATGCTTATGCTTAAAGGACATTTTACAAAATATGTTGATCAAATATTATATTCTGGCTGCCAGCAGTTAAAGGCTGCTCCGTATAAATTGAACTGGAGAAAAGCCGCACTCGTTGGTCCGATAAGGAGTGTCGGCAGTAATTGTCCAATAAAACACCACAATCAAACATCGCTTAAATGTTATTTACATTTCTTTTCTATATTTCAAGTTTATATACATTTATTTACTATTTAGTACCTAATGGAAAAAGATATTTGGTACCTAATAGATTATGTTAATACAATTTTAATTTTATAGTTAGTGAACTTATATGTCATACACGTATCCTATTCTGAATATGTAAAATGGGAGTCTCTATGTACGTAGTGGCACAGCTACTCAATGTAAGCACGATGATTGTCGCTTCGATCTCCAATCAGGGTAGAATATATTATTTTGTTTTCCCCCTCTGTTAACAAGACATAAGCGCGGCGTTGAATTCCGCCACTCAACACACAATGTTTAAAAAATTGGGCGGGAAGTGAGATATACTTAGGTTCTCCATTTAACCTCCATTTAACATTTGCTATATATGGGATTAAACGTGCAGCTACAAAAACACTTAATGTTTTATCGAAATTTTTATTTATTTTTTCCTTTCTTTTCACGTCTAAACAGGTTCCGGGAATGCATTGCTGTGTGGAAAATTGTTTAATTTTTTTATAAAAAGTAATAGTTACTAGAACAGATCGCTCAACAAAATATATTACATAGAAATGTCTATCTAATATATATGAAAGAAGTTAGCATTTTTTTGAAGGCTATATATATATATATATATATATATATATATATATATATATATATATATATATATATATATATATATATATATATATATATATATATATATATATATATATATATATATATATATATATATATATATATATATATATATATAATATATATATATATATATATATATATATATATATATATATATATATATATATATATATATATATATATATATATATATATATATATATATATATATATATATATATATATATATATATATATATATATATATATATATGTATATATATATATATATATATATATATATATATATATATATATATATATATATATATATATATATATATATATATATATATGTATATATATGTATATATATGTATATATATATATATATATATATATATATATATATATATATATATATATATATATATATATATATATATATATATATATATATATATATATATATATATATATATATATATATATATATATATATATATATATATATATATATATATATATATAATTTTTATCACACACGTATAATTAATTGATAGTAATAACGTATTATAAATAATCTGCATAACAAACCGAACAAATTACAAGCAATCTTAATTCACATTTTACAGTTTTACGCCGTTTTAGTACAAAAAGTGGAAACGAGATATAAACAAACCAATCTTAAGCTCTCGTGGAGGCAGCGTTGAAAGTCTCCACGGCCTTGACAGCATTCCTTTGTTCAGTTCCTCGACACGGTAAAAGGCGAACGACGTCATCAGTCGTTGATGCTTTCCTGATTGCTAAGTCGCCTGCACAATGTCAATAGATTGGTATTAGTAATTATTTAAGATTTTATAGATTCAAGGTTTATCTTTTAAATAGATAGGTACGAGTACTATTTAATCTTTTGACGAATTTATAACATTTTCTGAATAAAACTTAATTCAATAAATGTTGACGCAGAGGCGAAGCGTCTGTATGTAAACGCGACGATTTGTGGGTTCGATTCCCATTGGGAGAAGATGAAACTTTTCGTTGTCAATTTATTTACTCTGGCAAATAAGCAAAGCGCGGCTCTGAAGGCGGAAAGTGGGTGACGGAGTGTTAACACTACATTTGCACGGTTCCTGCGGCTCCCTCTGCTTCTATAAAAAGTTATGACATGCTAAACTATTTTAAAAGTTTAACAAAAATGTTTAAAGCTATGTCTAAACTCCAATTCAACTGAATTTTCAATACTTAATTTTACCTCCTGCCTATCTACCAATATAAATATGTAAATAAACAAAGATTCCGAAGTCAATAAATTTACTTATAATTACAATAATAAGTGCTCTTTGAAAATGAAAAACAAAAAAAAACTGGATATATAAGGTTGAATTTCCGCAAAAGAAAAGACTGGCGCATTGCGTAATGCACGTCCACGAGCAACTTGAATCTCTACACGTACCCACCCGTTTCACAATAATGCAGATGCGTAAACATTTAAAGAACACATATAAAAGTTTGAACCCAGCGGGATTTGAACCTGTGCCTTCTTGCGAACTGTGCTGTTTCTATCCTTACTATGGACTAACACTTTAAAAATCATAAAAATACGTAAACATTTTCTTTAAGTAATATCTAAAAACAATTTAATTCTACAACCAAATAAAACTATACGTTTTCATCAAGTGCTCTCAACTTTTCTTCGGCCAAGACTCTTATTTGTTTTTCATTATTTCTCGCAAAACGCTCAAGATCTTAGGTTAAATAGACTCGATCCTATTCACAAGATGCCGGTGGAGTGGGGTCGCGTAGCTCCCCAAGTCCCAACAAGCCCGCTTCGATTGTCCTCAGCTCGAGTGATTTTCTATAATGCAATTTAATTTTCAATGTTGCATTTAGTGATTTAAAGTGACGTTTTTTGTTTTATTATTAAATTTGTCATTTACAAAATATAGGATTATTTATACAAATGCCTATCTTTGTTTGTTTTACTTTTGATATACCAGTATATAGTGTGTATGTATATATATATATATATATATATATATATATATATATATATATATATATATATATATATATATATATATATATATATATATATATATATATATATATATATATATATATATATATATATATATATATATATATATATATATATATATATATATATATATATATATATATATATATATATATATATATATATATATATATATATATATATATATATATATATATATATATATATATATACACACATACGCCGCTCATTGCTGTTTCTACAGTACTTTGCATTTATTCGTTAGGGAGAATTAATTGGTATCGAATTGACTAACTCAGAGAGGAAGTTCAATATTGACTTCGTTTCCCTTATTTACCCGAATCTCCGTTTACTTCGTAACGAAGGCGTGTGAAGGTGTGTACTAATGGACGTTTTTAACTAAACCATTTAGTTATTTGGTTCGAATATCAGTCTTAGTAATTATTTATATTGAGTAGTGTCATCGTATATACTTATAGTTATGAGATTAGCAATAATTCTTTTACAAGAATGTAGTCGGTTTCTTTATTTAACCAAAATAAGTATATATATTTTAAAAAAGTTTGGTTTTTAGTTAAAGAGTTACCACCAGTCGTCACCGTTATATTGACACCTCGTCGAGACTTTAAAGGAACTATTTATTGAGATATCAAAGAAACTACCTAATTAATTGTTAAGTAACAGATCTGACCTGATCTAATATGATGGATTTCATTACAACAGTGTAATTGTACTAAAAAGGCAAATGAAGTAGTTGCACTTAGAAAAGCAACTTGAACCTAATATTAAGTATAAACCTAATATTAAACATTACTTTCCCCGTTTTTTGCCTTTTTGAATTTGAGTTGGAACTCAACTATTCTATAAGTTTCGCCTATTGGCCATTCGCCCTTTAATATATTGGTTATTATAATTTTAATGAACATACCTCAAAATGAAATCTAATCCACACAATCAGTGGTTTCAACTAGCGCTACAATGACATAATATAGCGTCTCGCGCCTCTGTATGCGATTTTGAATTATGATTCTATATGTATATGTGTATGTATATATATATATATATATATATATATATATATATATATATATATATATATATATATATATATATATATATATATATATATATATATATATATATATATATATATATATATATATATATATATATATATATATATATATATATATATATATATATATATTTATATATGGACAAAGGGTCGCGTATTGCCTATAGATACAGTCCATTAGGCTGATCGCTTTCAACTTTACCTGAATGCTGAGTAAACAGCGAGCTTTTTGAAGCGTTCATTTTGTTAATGGAATTGCTGGGGCCGTTGCATTTAATTACCTTCGGGCACAAAGCTATATAGGAGTTTGAATAAGTTGGCTTGTGTTCATTTATTTTTGATAATAAATTTATTACGTATATTTTTTATGTTTAAAAAGCTCTTTAGATGGTACAACTAACAATCAAGTATATTATATTTGGTGGCGTAACTCAGGTATATTTTTTTTAACCTTCTTTTATTTCAAGCGGTATCCCAAGGGACAGGCACATTTTCTGTCATAACCTTTACATTACCAAGGCTATTATTATGTTTAACATTTTACGTAACATTCTTTCAATATCATTGATACTATGCTGTAGAGAATCAACTGATACTCGGATGAGTATCAAAGACATCATATTTCTTTTGCCACCAACTCTTGTTATATATTTAAAAAAGTTTTTCTCATAACTCCATCCTTGTAAGTTCTTTTTCATTATTGCTTTGACACTCACTGGTATATGACTTTTTAATTTGGATTAAAATATACTCATATACGCTTTAACCCGAATTGAGATTGAACCTGCAAAACCACAATATTTCCATAATATTCTTCATGAAATATAACATACCTTTAAAATATAACATCATTTTAAAATGAGCTTTTACTTTTATAACGATGAATATATATGTTATGTTAGTATGGAAAAATGTATAGTACCATTTTATATTTATATTAAATAAACGTTTATATCTAAGTAAAAACATATTTTATTGGATCAATAATGTTTATTAGAATAAAACAACTTAAGTTATTTTCATTTTTAGATTTATGAGTGGACTTTTCAATAGTAAATAAGTCATTACGAACTTGTTATTCATAGAACTGCTTATATCATAGAACATATTCAGCTGATTTATTCAATTGCCTTTTTTCTAAGTTTATGGGAGTGTACATCGAAAACTGTAAACTAATCTATCTTATATTATTGAAATCAGAAATAATCTCGTGGCACATCACTTCGTGGTCCTGTGAAAGCCTACTTGATGGACATATTCCTTGTTAAAAAAACTGAGTTCTGGCTCTCGTTTTACTAAGAAGGCGGAAAAAAACTGTTAGTGAATTCTCCGCTTAGTTCAAATTTCATGATTGTAAAAGTACAATTTATATAATAAGAAATAGTGATACAATTTATTTATATATATAGTGATTTTTTCTATGATAAAATTCAAATTTCAAAATTATATATCATATCATATTGTTATATCGTAATTAAGTTCCGATAATGCGGCTTTTGTCATACAAAATTCGTTATAACAAAGTATAAACGTTCTTATCTTTTAATAACGTAGACATATAACTGGACATTATCTTAATCAGTAACTTGTTTATTTGGTAATAGTTTGACCTTGATATCATCCTGAAATTTTGAGAAAAATGTCCTGACAAACCGACGTACATTTTTTCTTTAAAAAATCCTTCATATTGCAATATTTTCCACCATTTTTAAATTGCTTGAAATGAACTGAAATAACATAAATGTGAAGCAAGACTCAATAATCTATTCATGACGCATCTACAACGGCACTGATGTGAAACGACTAATGAATGGGCGACAGTCGACAGCCGATACATAATGGATGCACAATGTTGACAACTAGCTTATAGATAGCGTTCATTAAATGAGGTGGGGGCAATTTATGAAATTAGCTTATAATTTTGTCATTATTCGTTGTTCGTGGAAATTAGTTGAAACTAGTGAGTTAAGTAGCTCATGCACTCGGTTACTTAGTTAGTTTTTCAATAAAACGATTTGAGCGAATCGCGTATATTGACGTTTTTTGGATACCTGACGTTTCGTTGGTGGTCAAGAGTAGAGGTCTACCCGTGACTACCGATGGTCTACTACAGTGTTCGAAACGTCGGGGTTTTAAAAAGGGGCATTATCTCGAAAAGTCAAAATCCGTTTAAATAGTTTTATTTAAAATGTGTAAAAATGGCAAAAATCAAAGATCTTGTTAGTTTAACATTTTGTAGGGATGGTAAAGTTAGATATCTTTTTTTGTTAAAATATAGTTTTTTTTGTGACTGACTAGAAGCTCGTGATATGCTTATCAAGCAAATCTAATTGGCTGAAGTGTTCGATTTGTTTAATCAATTATCAATTGTACTATTTAAGTTTGAACATCGGCTATATTTATCATTAATCCGCCTTTTTGATACCTTTAAAACGGTACAAGAACTAAAATTCTAGGTCTAAGACTCGCCTCTCTAAGTGTGCGCAGTTAAAACACTACACAAAAATAATGTATAATAATGATTTGGTAATTTTAAAATATTATCATTTTAACAGCAGTCCTTGAAATTAAATATGCATATTATCGATATATATTTGTACCTACATATTATAATGCGCTTTCGTTACTGAGCAGCTGCCTGAAAAACAACGTAAGCTATACATTCAGAAGCTTCATATAGAAACTTCTAAATGTATAGTTGATATTTGGCATGCTAGGTAGGTGCCTTAAGTATTGCAGCATCACTAAGAGACGATTTCCTGAAATTCTCATGTGAACGAGGTAAATAAAATTTTACGTTTAATAATCCCCAAGGTCTAATTCGCATCCAAGAATTCGTATAAAGTAAAAATCACGTGTTCTTTATGATTTCAGCGTACTTTTCACGTGAAGAATCCAATGAAATAATTCCCCAGAGCCCTAAACGTACATATAAATTATACGCCAAATTATCTAGATTTCATTAATAAAAGCATTGTATTGCTAGATAACGATATTTACGTACTATTCACGGCAAATAAAGCTTAAAAAAGCTCGGCTTCCTAACAAAG
Source organism: Dione vanillae (assembly GCA_037178615.1). Lineage (NCBI taxonomy): Eukaryota > Metazoa > Arthropoda > Insecta > Lepidoptera > Nymphalidae > Dione > Dione vanillae. The sequence continues at coordinate 340,291 of JAZFAU010000138.1, read as the reverse complement.
CTCTGGGTATAATGAATGAATTGTTGACTGCAACAGTCAGACGAATCATAGTGAAGTAACATGTACAATACCGGCTTTTACCTTCACGATGATTAGTGTCTGATAGCTTGCTCTTTTAAAAGCTAAGCTTCCCATAGTAATTGCTTAGAGTGACTTTTAATATCTGCATGCTATGTAACTAAGCTGAGCATGCATGTGTAAGATAACTTCTGAAATATTACTGCCTATAATATTCGTGAAGACATATGTATACTGTTGGAATGTTGTATCAAAATTATAAAATATTTATCTGTGGTACGGTGACAATTGTAATTCTTTTTAATTTGAAAATAAAATAAATGAGTTACTGTTTGCGATCTTCACGTGTTTCAATAGGTTATGGGCTTATCCAGAAATTATCAGTTATTTTGTTCAAAATAGATAATTGGAGAAAGTGAAATCGCAGAAACATGACTACGAATTATATTGCCAGTGTTCCTAAATTAAAAGGAAGGGAGAATTATGCTGAATGGAGCTTCGCGGCTGAAAATTTGTTGGTGCTCGAAGGGATGGACAAATACATCAAACCGACGCCAGATTTTGAAATCAAGCCAGTGGACGATGCAAAAACGAAGGCGAAGCTAATATTAACTATAGACCCGTCTCTGTATGTGCATATAAAGAACACAAAGAGCTCGTCAGAATTATGGATTACATTGAAAACTATGTATGATGATTCTGGTTTCTCAAGAAAAATAACGTTGCTAAGACATTTGATATCCATACGATTAGAAAATTGTGATTCTATGGAGATGTATGTAACTCAAATAGTCGAGACAGCGCAGAGGCTAAATGGCACGGGCTTTATAATTACTGATGAGTGGGTCGGCTCGTTATTATTAGCAGGTTTGTCAGATCGTTATACACCCATGATCATGGCAATTGAACATTCGGGTATTTTGATAACTGCTGATGTCATTAAGTCAAAATTACTTGACATGGAAATGACCAGTGACAATAAAAGCGCGGAAACAGAAAGCGCATTTGCCGTGCGAAATAAATTTCACTCTGGCAACACTAAGCCAAAGAAAGATGGCGGTCTCTCTACGTCTAGTAAGAAAACAGTGACAGCAATGACAGATTCATCTTCGAAAATAATAACATGTTATAAATGTAAAGAAGATGGTCATTATCGAAACCAGTGCCCGTTATTAAAAAGAAACTATAGCAAATGTGTCTTTAGTGTCGTTTTCCTGAATGGAAAGTTTAACAAAACAGAATGGTACGTTGATTCTGGCGCGAGTGCTCACATGACGGCAAACAAATCTTGGATTAGAAACATGAACTGTACACCATGTTTACCTGAGATTGTGGTAGCAAATGAATCTAAAGTGCCAGTTGTTTGTTACGGAGACGTCGACATTGTTTCTAACTTAAAATTTGACATTAATGTGAAATATGTGTTATGCGTGCCTAGTTTAACGACAAACTTGTTATCTGTAAGTGAGCTCATTAAAATGGCAATAACGTTAGTTTTGATGAAAAACTCTGTTATATACGAAAAAAAAACAATATCGTGGTAGCCATAGCTGATTTGTCGGATGGTGTATATAAACTGAGATTACATACACAGAATTGTATGTTAACTACACCAGTAATAAGTGGGAAACTATGGCATAGAAGGCTGGCGCACATCAATAGTCAGGACATGAATAAAATGAGAAATATGGTTGATGGATTGTCATACAAAAAAATTTTGATATAAACAAGTCTCAATGTACAATTTGTTGTGAAGGAAAGCAGGAAAGATTACCTTTTTCACATGTGGGCGAAAGAAGCACTGAGACACTACATAGAATCCATACAGACCTTTGTGGACCGATGGAAACTAATTCTTTGAATGGTTCAAGATATTTTATACTATTCATAGATTATTTTATTATAATGACATTTGTATATTTTCTTAAAAAGAAAAGTGAAGCATTTACTTATTTTAAGATATTTAAAACAATGGTGGAAAATCAATTAAATAAAAAAATAAAAATACTTATGTCAGACAATTGCCTAGAGTACACCAACAAAGATTTTCAGAATTATTTAAAGCAAGAGGGCATAATTCATGAAAGGTCAAATAATTATACACCTGAACAAAATGGTCTATGTGAGCGTGCCAATCGTACTGGGGTAGAAAAGGCTAGATGTCTATTGTATGCTGCAAAGTTAGATAAAAAATTTGGGCAGAAGCAGTGAACACTGCTGTCTATTTAAAAAATAGGTCCATTGCATCGCAACTTCATAAAACTCCTTATGAATTGTGGTATAACAAAAAACCAGACCTAAGCCACATACGTTTGTTTGGATGTAAAGTCATGGTACATGTTCCTAAAGAGCGTCGTTTAAAGTGGGATAAGAAGTCTGCAGAGCACATATTAGTTGGCTATGGTGAAAATGTTAAGGGTTACAGACTGTACAATCCAATCAAAAAAAATGTTGTAATCAGCAGAGATGTTATCATTATGGAAGAAGATTCAGATATCGAAGAAAAAAATCAGGAATCGGCTATCTGGATTCCTAATGAAGAGAAAGCTGATGGCATACAGGAGGAGGTGAATACAGATTCAGTGGGGGAAACATTACAAAATGTTTCAGACTCAGAAGACTACCATTCAGAACCTTCTCTATATGAGGATGGGAATGAAACATTGACTAAAACTCCAACTAAAGATGATTTAATACAAGAAGTCCAGATTACATCAACTCCACAGCAAGAGTCAGAATTGCCTAGCAAGAGAGCCAGAAAACAACCTGATAGGTATGGTTATATGTGTCTTTCCAGTACTGTTTCCGCATCTGAAGAAATCGGATTTTCTGAGGCTCTCGCAGGGCCTGAGAGTGAACAGTGGAAGCGCGCTATGGCTGACGAACTGCAGTCATTTAAAGACAATGATGCTTGGGAGCTCGTTGACAACCCAGGTGATCATACTGTTGTAAAGTGCAGGTGGGTGCTCAATAAAAAGTTTGATGTGGACAATAATGTGAGGTACCGGGCTAGACTTGTGGCTAAAGGTTTCTCGCAGAAACCTGGTATTGACTATACAGACACTTTCTCTCCAGTTGTTAAGCATTCTACACTTAGATTATTATTTGCTCTCAGTGTTAAGTTAAATATGAATATTGATCACCTTGATGTAACTACAGCTTTTTAAATGGTTATTTAAAAGAGACTATATACATGACAGTACATGATGGGTTTGTGAACAAAAGTGGGGGAAAGGTTTTAAAATTAAAAAGAGCAATTTATGGATTAAAACAGTCTTCTCTTGCATGGTATGACAGAGTTAAAGACTTACTTTGTAACTTGGAATTCAAAAATAGTCAGTATGAGCCTTGTTTGTTCACAAAGTCAAATGGTACAACTAGAATTATTGTGGCCCTATATGTAGATGATTTTTAATATTTTCTAATAACTCTGATGAAACTAATAATTTAAAAAGTGCTTTGAGTGCAGGATTTAAAATAAAAGATTTGGGACCTGTGAGAAAATATTTAGGCATGAGAATAAATGTAGACAAAAATAAAAATGTGATAACATTAGATCAACAACAGTATATTGAGCAGTTAGCTTCTAGATTTAAAATGTCAAATTGCAAAACATATAAAACTCCAATTGAATGTAAATTGAATATTAAAAAGGATTATGTACTATCAAACATAATAAGTTTCTGCATAAATTGGGAATCGTACCAATATGATTTTATTTGTTTATTTTGATAAGTGGGGGTGTTGGAATGTTGTATCAAAATTATAAAATATTTATCTGTGGTACGGTGACAATTGTAATTCTTTTGTAAAAATATCAGCTATCATATTTTCAGTACATAAATAGAAAATCTTAAGTCTAAGTCTAAGGTGTCACTAGCCCAGTCACTGTCCACAAAACCCTGTAACTTGCTATCATCTTTACAAAATCTTAAACAATAATTTTTTGTATGTAACAAATACTTTAAAATACGTTTTGCATAATGCCAATGAGTATAATTATAACAATTATTAAACTGGCTCAAATAACTAACGGCATAGGAAATGTCTGGTCTAGTTAATACTGCTAAATACATTAAAGATCCAATTAATTTTTGGTAGGGAAGATCAGACACACATTGATCAGCCTTTTTAATACATATGCCTATAGGTAGGTGTAGTTTTTTTTTTTTTTTTATGGGAAGTACAAGGCAAACGAGCGGTCGGGTCACCTAATGGTAAGTGATCACCGACGCCCACGGCCCTGTGTTAAGGTGGACGTAGACGCGGTTTTTGAAAGTATAGTAAGTAAAGTATGTGTGTGTGTGTGTCAGTGTGAGTGTAAGAATTGACTTAACTTCTTTCGGTTTCCATGATATATTTGTTTCTAAAACAGGCTTCAATAGCCTTATATTTAAAAGTTGTTACATCCTTTAATATTACTTCTACATTAAAATTAAAAGTTAAGCAAAAGTTAAGTTTAGAAATTATTAAAATAAAATATTTTATTCCGAAAATATACTGTATTTATGTACAAATGTAAATATGTATAGGTATTTATTAATTACCACTCATGTTCTAGCTTCATCGTTTACCATTTAATTGGGAAATTAATCTAGTCTTAGTAATTTAGTATCGAGCTCGGCGCTCAGCCTGAGTATCGGCAGCGGCAGCTGTATAAAGAGAATGCGTTGTTCAAACGCGATTAGAGTACGACAATGATCTATTATGAATGTACGAGATAATAATTGTTTTTATTTAGATTACATGGAAAATTTATGTTAGGTTTGTGTGACAATTGTGTGAACTAAGAATGATATATGTCGTCGAATACAGATGTTTACATTTGGAAAATTAATAAATAGTAAAGTAAACGAGACGGTTCGTAGGTTTGATTTCCTCTCAGGGAGATTGAAATAGTTTCCTTATTTCGCTCTGGCCACATGGCAAAAGCGGCGTTTAGTTCCTACACCTAACACGCAATGACTGAGCAGGGGGAAAGCGAGGAACGGAGAATCTTTATACTAGGTTTATTGAACCTACTATTCTCTCCGTACGGGGTACAGGTGAAGGCAAGGAATAATAACTATGTAACTTAAGTAAGTTTTTATTTTGGCATATACCTACGGGGAGTTTGGCTCTCTGACATTACTTTAAGGGTTACATGTTCTAATTGAGTGACAGTTGTTCTTAGTGTTGTCACTATAGCAGTAACCTATCTTGCTTATACACCCTTAAAATAGACGAAAATAAAACAATGATAAATTAAATCATTTTTATAAATATATCTATGCAATTATATTATTTACCACATTTAATTTAGTTCTTCCGCATTTTATCGATATGTGAGATGTGAATATGACAAAATAATATTGTTAGGAGGACCGCGGTGGCGTAGAAACGTAAGCGTCTGCCTGTAAACGCGACGGTTTGTAGGTTCGATTCCCACTCGGGGAAGATGGATTTTTCTATTTCCATTTTCTTCGATCTGGAAGACTAGGCAAAGCGCGACGTTGAGTTTCGCCACTCAACACGCAATGCCTCGAAAAAAGCGGAAAGCGGGGACAGAGAAAACAGGGACTATATGCAACACAGTGTCTTAACACTAGGTTCGTATGGTCCCTGCAGTTCCCTCTGCGCCTACCCTGCATAATGCGGGATAAAGCGTGAAGCTATAAAAAAATAATGTTATTATAAACTCTTTTCTCAATAGTGTAACGTCTTATAATTTTTAAATGGCGGAAGAAAGATGCGTTTATTAGGGAAAAGTAGGCACATCCCTTGAGATGAAGTAGAGATATTAAAATAATTCTCTTTTCAATAAAGAAAATGTATCTACATTTTATTGTTCTTTCGATTTCAATTGATTCGATATTTTATATTTCTAAGTGGTAATTCTAGTTAGAAATAATTGTGTATTTAAAATTAAAATAATTAACTTACTTATAGAGATTTATATAATTATAACGTGATGGAACTCAACAACGTTTTGTGAATAGGTAAACAGAGAACAGAGTGACTTAAATCTAGACACTTAAATCTCTTTGCTTATGCTGATAGTAATACCTAACTAAAGACATAAACTTAGGAAAAGTAGTTACTAAAAAGTTTAAGAAGGGCTTCTTCTTAGGTGTGATGGACTTCCGCGAGGTGAAGCCTGACTCTTATAAGACACTAAAAAGTTTGTAACGAAAATCATACTTTTGTAGTAAAGATAAACAATCCAAATTATTACAACAAACAAAAAGAAAAGTAATTACGAATTGACAGTGTATAATATATATATATATATATATATATATATATATATATATATATATATATATATATATATATATATATATATATATATATATATATATATATATATATATATATATATATATATATATATATATATATATATATATATATATAAATAACTAACTACTACTAACTAACTATAAGGGCTTCATAATTTAATTAATTTAAAGATATATATATATATATATATATATATATATATATATATATATATATATATATATATATATATATATATATATATATATATATATATATATATATATATATATATATATATAATATATATATATATATATATATATATATATATATATATATATATATATATATAAATATATATATATATATATATATATATATATATATATATATATATATATATATATATATATATATATATATATATATATATATATATATATATATCTATACATATATATATATATATATATATATATATATATATATATATATATATATATATATATATATATAACTTTAAATTAATTAAATTATGAAGCCCTTATAGTTTGAAAGAACGTCATATTTTTTCAAAATTGAATTTGTTACATATTTTTATTTATAACTTCTAGAATTCTCGTGTACGTAGTGTAATATTCAGGATACGACGAGGATATTACATTCTCGTAACTTCCGCTCTAACACTGTTATTATATATTGGCGTGAGGAACTTTTAAATCTATTGTTATTAATATTGGCGTAGCACCTGCACCGGATGCACCGGAAATCTTTAGTTTAAGTACGTTTTATTTTGCAGAGCAGATTTTTTTACACGATTATATAAATCTCTATAATTAAGTTAATTATTTTAATGTTAAATACACAATCTTTACAACTAAAATTACCCGTTAGAAATAAAAAAATCGAATCATCAATCGAAAGAACAATACAATGTAGATGCATTTTCCTTATTGAAAAGAAATTTTACTTTAAAATTCCTTTCCCCCATCTCGAGGGATGTGCCCCCTTTCCCATAATAAATGCATCTTTCTTGTTCTACTATTAAGAGGAGAGCTCATAATAATATTATGTTGTAATGTTTTTTATGTCATGTAACGAATATTTCATACTAAATCTATATAGTATTTTATTTGACTTTTATTTTATTTGTCTTCTAAGGTAAAATGGCGTGGCGCTGATATTTGCCTGAAAATGCCTTGAGTGCCCGCGTTACGGGAAAAGCTTGACGCTGACAAATGTTTCACGGAGCTACTTACAGTTCCAAATAATCAGTCAATGTTAGAATAAATTATTTGAAGTGCTTAAACCTACGTTTCAGTTGAGGCTACAGCTGTTAAAAACGGTTTAGTTATAAAGTTATAATAAATAAATAGTTATAAAGGTACATAACAATTTACGGCGCTAAGCGGAGAATACAGTGTTTTGACATTAGATTCATTTATTCATGTTACTAGATAAGAAGATAATAATTATATTCAGTTCCGCCGCAAAAAAAGGCGGAATCCCTAATAAAGAAGATAGAAAGCGAGTAACGGAGTGTCTTAACACTAGGTTCCCACGGTCCCTGCGGTTTCCTTTGCCTAACCTGCTATATGCAGGATAAAGCGTGAAGCTAAAAAAGTTCAGGAAAATGGTTTGGCCCCCATTCAAAGAAATAAATTATTTTAATGGAAATGGAAAGCGAAGAACGGATTATCATGAGCTGTTTATGAATCGTTAAAGGTTTAGCTGTCTTACTACGTTAGTGAGAAGCTTGATTTTTTTAATATCTTATAGCAATTTTTCCCACCAGTACCATGGACTTGATCCTTGTCACCTAAATTTTATTAACTGTTTTTTTTTCATTTTTTTTATAGTTTAACTAGCTTATTGTATGTGTTTTTACGTCAAATGTTCTTTTTTCTCCTTATCTTTATTTATGGCGTTTCGAACTTAGGGTGTTTTATATAGATGATTTTTATATATTATTATGTCAATGAAAATGTTCAGAGGACTGTCTGGGCGCAGAGGCGCAACGCCTGCCTGTAACACGACAATTTCTGGTTTCGATTCCCACTCAGGGAAGATGGATTTTTCTATTTTCCATTTTCTTCGCACTAGCAACTAGGCGAAGCGTGGCATTGAGTTCTACCACTCAACACTTAATGCCACGAAAAAGGCGGAAAGCGAGGACGGAGAAAGCAGGGACTAAGCAACGAAGTGTCTTAACACTAGGTTCCTATGATTCCTGCAGTTCCCTCTGCCTACCCTGCCATGTGCGGGATAAAGTTCGAAGCAGAAACCATTACATCTTGCTTATTCTAAGCACTTCTTTAGAATTTGAAATTATAATCGTGAGAACGTATCGTTACGCATATGTAACTAGTACAAAAACATTTAATAAAGAGCAATTTTCTATTTCTTAGTGTTCGGCTAATCCGCTGTAGTTCTATATCAATTGTTTTAGGTCATATTTATATATCACTGGACTTCATGTCTTACTATTCTTATTACGGCAGCATTTCAATATTTCTTATAATTTAGCTGAATTGCCTTCGATTCTACATTATGTGTTACATTTTTTAAATAAACCTTAGTTTATTTCCTGCCTAGACCTACAGTTATATTAAATACAAAGCAATATAAAAAAACACTAAAATCTAATAAGATGATCTAAAAATGAAGCATCGTGTACAAATAAGCAGACAAACAAATATTCTATTAAAATTTTTACATCCCTACATATACTTTTTTCAGTATGCAATGTAGGCAATTGTTCAATGTTTCATTATAGTATATATTTCATCAGTAAACTCGTGTAACGTTTCCAATTTGTCACGGATGTTCCCCTACAACACAATCTGAGTCACCGCAAGCTCCCCTCTCGTTGCATCGCTAAGAAATGTGATCTGGAAACTTTTCAACTAGTCGAAAATGGTTTCGTATATGGTTTTTAAGACTGTTTGCTCTATTTTATAGAATATTTAATACGTAGATTTTATGTGCTAATAGTGGTTTTATAGAGCCATTATATGACAGATAATATTTGAAATAGATTATCTTTATGTATTATTTGTCGAAGCGTTTTAATTGCTTATACTTAAAGGTGTATTTTTGACATAGAAATAACTTTTTGGTAGTGTTTTTTTAAGATGTTGAAAAGGCGAATTGATGGAAAATATAGCCGTTGTTCGAACTTAAACTGACCAAAAAGTAAAACTCAAAAATTCTCCACGACGATCAACAAAAAACACTTGAGTCCTCTAATTTGTAATCTGCTAATGCATTCTTAAAAAGATTTCTATCTTTACAATCTCTAAAAATCTAATAAAACGAAATGCATGTACGCCAGTAGCACACTAGTATTTCTTAAATAGTCTAAGAGAGTGTCTTAAAGTATCGATACTCAATAATCGATGTGTGTTTGTCGATAATTCTTATAGTTCTACAAAGCAGTTTTATATCGATCTAAAGAAGAGCGGAAAAGTCTTGTCCAGTATAAAAGTTTATATAGTTTTCTATGTTATTTATTTGTTTATAATAATTCTCTTATATTTAATACATACAAATCACATTTTCGTTACCATACATAATATACGTAAAAATATTTTTTAAAGTATATATTATGTGGAGATTTTAAATAAATATATTAATAATTGTTATAATTTAATACTAAAATAATTAATTAACATTGCATTTAAATCATTAATAAAGATCAACCAACGTGCATATAAATGATAAATAAAAAGGGTTTCCTTGCACGCATCCCCAAACATGATTAATGCTGGCAGGGGGTTGGAAATGCGCCCTTTGCCGGTTGAGTCACGCACGTCCAGACGTAAAGATTTAGGGGCTCGAATTTATAAAGACATGACAAGACGTTGAAATTTACTATGAAGAAATATAAAACTTTATGCATAGGTGAATAATCTTTTTTTCGTCAAACGAGATGACCATGGTGCTGTGGGACACATCCTCTTTACCATGACTTTACTTGGGATTATTAACTTATTACCTTGTTGGTGTAAGACGAAGATTTTGTTTGAGTTTCGCTAATTAATAAATAACACTTTGATTTTGTGCTTGGAGAACATTTTGCCGTTTATACAGTTAGTGTAATAATTACTATGAATGATAATTATTTTTTTAAGTAAAAGTAGGTCACTGTTAAAGAGTATTTTAGTATGTTAATGTTGCTAATCCGAAGATAAAGGAAATGAAATGGATGTAAATATATTTATTTTCAAAAACGCTAAAATGTTATTCTATATATATAAAATTGTAAATTGACTGATGTGTCTAAAATGAACGTGAAGCCAAATACCATATTTAGAGACGAACTATTACGTTGCCGAAGATTTGAGCCTATTTTTAAACTCAAGAAAATCAAAGGAAGCTTTCCTGCAAAATTTTATATGTTTAAGAATAATACTATGCATTTTATGAGGCAAGCTTTCATTGGTCATTCTAAAGTTACTTGTATAAACTCCGAACTCTCTAAACATTTAGTACTACTCGCTGGGGAACACTTCAGTTTTATGATACTTCTTCGAAGCTATTTTTCTTATCTGACCGCATTTTAAAAGCACTGAAGTCAGTGTATTTTATATATTGTTATCTTTTGTTTTTAATTGAAATACGGAACTGAAACTAATTTAAAAACATAAATTTGTATACTAATAAAACTCACTAATGAAGTAAATTAAATTCAATAATGTTTCACTTTATTATTGTATTTTTTTAGCAGTAACTTAAGCTTAGGCTGAGTAGGGAAATCCTGACATAAAATAACCTGTTCCCCACTTTCCGCTCAACCTTCAGTACATTGCCTATTGAATTGCGGATTTAAGGATCGCGTTTTGCTTTCGAGAGCGAGGAAATTGAGCTGGAATCGAACTCACGATGACCTTACTTTGTTCATTGTGAACTAACAATGTATTAAATTAATTAAGCTTCACGTTTGTAGCTGGGTAGGCAAATGGAACCGCAGGAACCTAGTGTTAAGACACTCCGTCTCGCACTTTCCGTCTTTTGACGCATTGCGTGTTGAGTGATGGAACTCGATGAACTGCGGCTTTGCCTAGTTAACAGACTGAAGAGAATGAAAATAGAAAAATCCATCCTCCCTCAAAAAAGCGTCTTAATACGAAAATAGAAAATTTGAGGACCGTCGTGGCGCAGAGGCGCAACGTCTGCCTGTAACGCGACGGTTTCTGGGTTCGATCCCCAGCCGGAGAAGATGGATTGTTTTATTTCCATTTTCTCCGCACTGGCAAACTAGGCAAAGCGCGGCGTTGAGTTCCGCCACTCAACACGCAATGCCTCGAAAAAGGCGGAAAGTGGGGACGGAGAAAGCAGGAAATAAAAAACGGAGTGTCTTAACACTAGGTTCAAATAGTTTCTGCGGTTCCCTCTGCCTACCCTGCCACGTGCGGGATAAAGCGTGAAGCTAAAAAAAAAATATTTAAGTACTTACTTATAAGTAAAATACTATATATATTTTACGAAATTCAATATCGAGTACTTCGTTATCTATATCTGTCCTTACTCCAAATGACTACTCTCATTCAGCCTTCTAACGTTGTCACCTGAAAAGTGACGTCATCAGTGTAAAAGTGAAACCACTTCATTCAGGTCACCGGCGTCATTAAGGAGAAGTGGCTTTCGTCGACGTTCAGCGATACCACAAAGCTAGTTCGTCTAATCTAAGTTATTAAACGAACGCTGCTTGTTCATGCTGAAGCTTATTTCTAATATAGTAAAGCTGTAAAAGTTTTTACAGCTTATATAATTGAGCTTCAAATTAATCATTTTAAAGTAGTATTCCATGATATGCAAGGATAAATGTTTCCAAAACGAATTTTAAAACGTAAATGTTCGAGTCGTATCTATTGGAGTCGTTACCTGCTCGAGCACCTAGTATGTTAACGCTTAATATATATATATATATATATATATATATATATATATATATATATATATATATATATATATATATATATATATATATATATATATATATATATATATATATAATATATATATATATATATATATATATATATATATATATATATATATATATATATATATATATTAATTTTTGCTTCACGCTTTATCCCGCACATGGCCTGCCATAGGCAGAGGGAACTGCAGGAACCATAAGAACCTAGTGTTAAGACACTCCGTTACTTTGTCCCTGCTTACTCCGTCCCCACTTTCCGCCGTTTTCGAGGCATTGCGTGTTGAGTGGCGGAACTCAACGCCGCGCTTGCCTTAGATGCCAGAGCGAAGAAAATGGAGATAAAAAAATCCAACTTCTCCGACTGGGGATCGAACCCAGTAACCGTCGCGTTACAGGCAGACGTTGTGCCTCTGCGCCACGACGGTCCTCATATATATATATATATATATATATATATATAGATATATATATATATATATATATATATATATATATATATATATATATATATATATATATATATATATATATATATATATATATATATATATATATATATATATATATATATATATATATATATATATATATATATATATATATATATATATATATATATATATATATATATATATATATATATATATATATATATATATATATATATATATATATATATATATATATATATATATATATATATATATATATATATATATATATATATATATAGTATATATATATAATATATATATATATATATATATATATATATATATATATATATATATATATATATATATATATATATATATATATATATATATATATATATATATATATATATATATATATATATATATATATATATATATATATATATATATATATATATATATATATATATATATATATATATATATATATATATATATATATATATATATATATATATATATATATATATATATATATATATATATATATATATATATATATATATATATATATATATATATATATATATATATATATATATATATATATATATATATATATATATATATTTGCAAACTTCATGAAAGTCTCTTATAGCAATCATCGTTGGGAGCAATTTAAGTAGTATAATATTATTAAATGTTTGTTCTGAAATAGCCAACAGTCTGAGTCCGCGAGGTCGAGAGCGTCTCTTCAGCTGCCTCTCATTCATATCTTTTCCATTTTAATATATTGAGTTTTATTTAGTTCGTATAATTTTTGTTAATTAATATTTCTTTTCTTTGTGTTTTTTTAAATATGATTTTTAAATTTTAAAATAAAAAACAGTGTATTATTTGTGTAATTATTGTTTATATAAGTAAAACTAAGCTTATTAAAATTCCATACATTTGTAAACCTTAAAACAATAACGAAACGACATAACCTTTAAACATGAGTGACTCATGCTAACATAAATTTTGCCTTATATAGTAAAATACCCCTGCTACACAATAACTTAGGGCCTGGCTATGAATTCATATAAGACAGGCCTAAGCAGTAAAACTTTACTAAGTAGTAGTTTCATAAAACACTAAAAGTTGTGAAAATAACGTAATTATATTTAAACACATTACTTTTATTTGAATTGCTGTTAATAACATAACCTAATTTGACATAAGAATTATTACTTTAACGTCACTTTTTATTAATAAAAATGAAGGATATAGGTAATAGGTACCATTATAACATGAAGATACACAATAAACGTATTTCATTTAGACATTCAAAAGATATTATATATATATATATATATATATATATATATATATATATATATATATATATATATATATATATATATATATATATATATATATATATATATATATATATATATATATATATATATATATATATATATATATATATATATATATATATATATATATATATATATATATATATATATATATATATATATATATATATATATATTAGGTGTACAAATAAGTTTCCGCGGTTTGTCAAAAGATGGCCCCACCAGAAGGTTTGGAGAAATTGTCAGATGTAAAACGTAATATCCCAAGTTTCGTCATCCGGCAACACCATAACCTTAAAGTACTAGTGATTCCGTATCAGCATCACGTAATTTTTTTCGTTCAAAAATGTCAAGTTTTGTGCCCAATAAGCATCATTTGCGGGAACTTTTGATTTACTTCTTTAATTTGAAAAAATCTGCAGCTGAGGCGCATCGATTGCTTCTAGAAGCATATGGTGAAGCTGCTTTAAGTGAGAGAAGTTGTCAGGAATGGTTTCAAAAGTTTAAGAAAGGTGAGTTTTACGTAAAGGACAAAGAACGCAGTGGAAGGCTGAAAGTGTACGAAGACATGGAATTAGAAGTACTATTGGAGGAAGATTCGTCCCAAACGCAAAAAGAACTTGCACTTACATTACAAGTGACTCAACAAGCAATTTCACATCGTTTAAAATCGTTAGGAATGATTCAAAAACAAGGAAATTGGGTTCCATATGAACTAAAGCCGAGAGACGTTGAACGCCGATTATGCATGAGTGAAATGCTGCTTGCCAGGAATAAAAAAAAAGAGTTTTTTGCATCGTATAGTCACTGGTGACGAAAAATGGATTCACTACAATAATCCAAAGAAGAGAAAGTCATGGGTTAAGCCCGGCGAACCATCAACATCGACAGCTAAGCCGAATATTCATGGAAAAAAACTTATGCTGTGTATTTGGTGGGATCAGCTTGGTGTCGTGTATTATGAATTGCTGAAACCAAGCGAAACCATTACTGGAGCTCTCTACCGAACACAATTGATGAGATTGAGTCGGGCACTTAAGGAAAAACGCGCCCATTACTACTCTAGACACGACAAAATTATTCTTTTACACGATAATGCTCGTCCACATGTTGCGGCGCCGGTAAAAACATACTTGGAAACACTCAACTGGGAAATTTTACCCCACCCGCCGTATTCACCAGACTTAGCCCCTTCCGATTATCACCTGTTCCGGTCGATGGCACATGGTCTGTCTGAGCAGCGCTTCACATCATATGAAGACACCAAAAATTGGGTAGATTTGTGGATAGCGTCAAAAGATGAAGAGTTTTTTCGACGGGGTATCCGAATGTTGCCAGAAAGATGGGGAAAAGTAGTGGCAAATGATGGAAAATACTTTCAATAAAACGTAATGTACTGTTCCTTCACAATAAATTCCAAATTTTTAATAAAAAGCCGCGGAAACTTATTTGTACACCTAATATATATATATATATATATATATATATATATATATATATATATATATATATATATATATATATATATATATATATATATATATATATATATATATATATATATTAGGTGTACAAATAAGTTTCCGCGGCTTTTTATTAAAAATTTGGAATTTATTGTGAAGGAACAGTACATTACGTTTTATTGAAAGTATTTTCCATCATTTGCCACTACTTTTCCCATCTTTCTGGCAACATTCGGATACCCCGTCGAAAAAAACTCTTCATCTTTTGACGC
The DNA here is from genome assembly GCA_037178615.1 of Dione vanillae. Classification (NCBI taxonomy): domain Eukaryota; kingdom Metazoa; phylum Arthropoda; class Insecta; order Lepidoptera; family Nymphalidae; genus Dione; species Dione vanillae. The sequence goes on along the minus strand of JAZFAU010000138.1, from coordinate 324,529 downwards.
TATCCACAAATCTACCCAATTTTTGGTGTCTTCATATGATGTGAGCGCTGCTCAGACAGACCATGTGCCATCGACCGGAACAGGTGATAATCGGAAGGGGCTAAGTCTGGTGAATACGGCGGGTGGGGTAAAATTTCCCAGTTGAGTGTTTCCAAGTATGTTTTTACCGGCGCCGCAACATGTGGACGAGCATTATCGTGTAAAAGAATAATTTTGTCGTGTCTAGAGTAGTAATGGGCGCGTTTTTCCTTAAGTGCCCGACTCAATCTCATCAATTGTGTTCGGTAGAGAGCTCCAGTAATGGTTTCGCTTGGTTTCAGCAATTCATAATACACGACACCAAGCTGATCCCACCAAATACACAGCATAAGTTTTTTTCCATGAATATTCGGCTTAGCTGTCGATGTTGATGGTTCACCGGGCTTAACCCATGACTTTCTCTTCTTTGGATTATTGTAGTGAATCCATTTTTCGTCACCAGTGACTATACGATGCAAAAAACTCTTTTTTTATTCCTGGCAAGCAGCATTTCACTCATGCATAATCGGCGTTCAACGTCTCTCGGCTTTAGTTCATATGGAACCCAATTTCCTTGTTTTTGAATCATTCCTAACGATTTTAAACGATGTGAAATTGCTTGTTGAGTCACTTGTAATGTAAGTGCAAGTTCTTTTTGCGTTTGGGACGAATCTTCCTCCAATAGTACTTCTAATTCCATGTCTTCGTACACTTTCAGCCTTCCACTGCGTTCTTTGTCCTTTACGTAAAACTCACCTTTCTTAAACTTTTGAAACCATTCCTGACAACTTCTCTCACTTAAAGCAGCTTCACCATATGCTTCTAGAAGCAATCGATGCGCCTCAGCTGCAGATTTTTTCAAATTAAAGAAGTAAATCAAAAGTTCCCGCAAATGATGCTTATTGGGCACAAAACTTGACATTTTTGCACGAAAAAAATTACGTGATGCTGATACGGAATCACTAGTACTTTAAGGTTATGGTGTTGCCGGATGACGAAACTTGGGATATTACGTTTTACATCTGACAATTTCTCCAAAACCTTCTGGTGGGGCCATCTTTTGACAAACTGCGGAAACTTATTTGTACACCTAATATATATATATATATATATATATATATATATATATATATATATATATATATATATATATATATATATATATATATATATATATATATATATATATAATATATATATATATATATATATATATATATATATATATATATATATATATATATATATATATATATATATATATATATATATATATATATATATATATATATATATATATATATATATATATATATATATATATATATATATATCCACATCAATTTTCCATCTGCTCACCATTTTGCGTGGTAAGAAAGAATAAAAATAATAGTAAATAAATCTCCTTCCTCGCATTCTCCATTTTTAATGTGAAATAACAATAAAGGAATTTTTAGTTTTTAATATGACATTCTCTATAAAAAATATGAACGTGATTCAAAGTGCTTTCAATTTACATACACGACGCTTTTCAATTAACGCCCTCACGCGACACGCCTTACCACAATAAAAGTTTTACCCTCGGACTAACCCTGGTTCTTTTATTATACCTGCAGGTATACAATAATATTCTATTTTTATATGTGGATTTCTTGAATACTGTGCAAAGTAAATAAAAAAAACACAAATTTTTAAGTATTAAGGCTTCACGCTTTATCACGCATATTGCAAGGTAGGCAGAGGGAACTGCAGGAACCGTATGAACCTAATAATGTTAAGACACTCCGTTGCTTAGTTCCTGCTTTCACTGTCCCCGCGCTGTTATTATTTTAACTTAGAACTTAGAAACTCCATTAACCGGAGTAATTGTTGTAAGGGGGTTTGTATAATTGGACGTACATACATATGAATAAAATCCAGTAATCGAGTTTTAAGCATACATATGTAAGGACATAATGCTATACATTTATTATTAAAGAAAATCAATGTTTATTTAGAAATTTAAATATCGTTTAACTGAGGGCCGGATAATCGAGTTTTTACTGTATCTACAAATCAAAAGAGCATAATTGTAATTTATGTATTTACTGTAAAAAGAATAGTGCAACTAATATTAAACTACCAATCTACTATCTGTGACTTTGCTGACGTGTTTACGTTATGTTACGTTTATATGTAAGTAAACACATATAAACGTGACGTCGTTACGTCGTTAAAATATGTTTTTTTAGCTTCACGCTTTATCCCGCATATTGCAGGGTAGTCAGAGGGAACTACAGGAAACATGTAAACCTAGTGTTAAGACACTTCGTTGCTTAGTCCTTGCATTCTCCGTCCCCGCTTTCCACTGTATAAAAGTAGTGGTCTTCATTATTTGTGAATGCACTAGATTCTATCAACAGCCAATGCCAAGATGTTTAAATACGTAGTAAATTAGACGATTATTTAGTCATTTGTATGATGATAAAATCTTATGATATTTATTTATAACTTTAATTTAAAATTCAGATCTTATAAAAGTCACGAACGTTCTATTGTAGAGATGAAATATTATCAAGGATCTAGCAATTAACTTAAAACATTAGATCATAATTACCTAAAAGTAATTTAAATTAAATTGACTTCGAATTCTAATACTTTTATCAATGCATTATGCATAACTTTCTATGAAACTTAGACAGTTCCTTAATTAGTCATATACATACATACATGCATACTGAGAGCTTCACGTTTTATTCATAGCGAAGTAGTACGAGAGAACTGAGCGTCAAACGCTGCGATCTCCGCATACCACTTTCGCCTCGTCCACCGTCATTAACCTCTTCATACATGCTCTCCGGGGACTCCTCATGCTTTTTGCGTGACCTTTCTTCCAGTATCTTTGATACTGCGATCTCTTACAACTCTTTTCACTCACTTTTGCTTCATATATCTTTTTCACCATTCTTTGATCACTCATTCTGTTAACTTACTCAAACCACCTGAGCATGCTCTTAAAAGTACAATTTTACTTCATTTACATTAGTACAAAAGTTAATCCTCATTCGCAAATATGATCTCATTTCAACATAATATGATATATATGTGATTATATATATCATAGTGAAAACCTCCTTGATTTTAATGTATATTAAAAAAATATGTATAATTTTAATTATTGTAAGATTCCTGTATCTATTACTATACTGCGAGACCTATCCTTTAACTAATTCCATATGAAAATGATTTTTATATGTAAAAATTATTGGAGTATTCCACTTCACCCCTACCAACAGATTGCTTGTCGGATGCAGGCTGTTCTATCGCTTCTTATACTCGTACATCCACCACTTGAATATATGGAGGTATAAAAAGTTTGATGAGAAATATACGATATAGATGACGATTGGTTTTAAGCGAAAATATTGTTTATTTTGGTACATTTTTAATACATTGGAATTCATTACCATCTTATATATTATAGGTGTGGACAAACCGATCTAGTTCAAATTTGGCTGTTCTTGTTTTTTTATTCCGCTTTTATTTTCTTATTAATTTTATTATAACATAAAATTTGCGGTTCAACATTCATCACTTATCTCGAAGATTGGGAGGAAATTTTGGGAACACAGTTCCTTAACACTATCTCTACTACATCTAGCTCCATTTACAGGTTAGTGTAATTTATTAGAAAACCATACATAAAAAATATAATTTAAATTTATATTTAAAATAACATTTATATGAAAGGCTTTATAGCTATTACTTCTGTGAAATACAGTGTCTGAAATATATCCAGGTACAAAGGATGAATACCTGTAATAATACAGTTGGCCAGTCACTTTACTATGCAATAACCATTTGATCGCGTGAATACTCATTCAAGCGGTGGCCTGAAAAATTCAGCTTTTTCATCGTCATTAATCATCCTTTTATATAACGAAACATTAACTTATAAATAGATCAGATAACGTGTTTTTTAGTTTATTTACATATCATTGAAGGTGCCATAGTATTGCTTTGAAATATTTGATTCTATGCAATGGTCATTGGATCAAATTCTATCAATATGAACCTTTGTAATTCAAAAACGTTAAATTTGTTTTCGTTTGAACTCGAGAATCGAAAGAACGGAATATTTTTTTTTGTTTTTACAGCGTGAAGAACGGAATATGTTATCACTTAAACTCTGGTCATCTACACAGATCGTGAAATTTGCGTATACATTAAAAAATAAAGAAATATATTTGAAATGATCCCAATGCAGACGCTTTGATTATGAAGAAACTTTTTACACTTAGAACTTCCAGTATAAACTTTACACGACAACGATTATAAAAAAGTTCAAAGTAAATTTTCTCTACAGTGTCTGAATAAGAATGTTTTAAAATATATTTTGTACTTAAACATTATCGTCCAAAGCCCTAAGCCAGAGCTAGTAAAAGATGTGTGGCATCCGACTTTAATGGCTTCCCATAAATTGTTTACGACTAACACGTAAACGCCCAACAACCGCACGGCTAATCTACGAAAAATAATGTTCTGAAGGAATAAGAAAATGTATTTTCATTTTATTATGTCCATGGGGTTAATAGTTTGTAAAATTTTGCACATGTTTTGAATAAATATCATATTTTCAAACATTTTCTTGTTTTATATAGTAGAGTAGCAAAGGAGTGCTAGTTTTTTTTTTTAGCTTCACGCTTTATCTCGCACATGGCAGGGTACGCAGAGGGAACTGCAGGAACCATGGGAACCTAGTGTTAAGACACTCCATTGCTTAGTCCCTGCTTTCTCCGTCCCCGCTTATATAGATTAGCGGGGAGTGCTAGTTTTAGATACTAGAACTCTCTTTTTCTAATTATCCATTTTTTAACGTTTACATTTATTTGCCTTCTCAAAGAATGTACAATTAAATCACTTGCAGAGAAAATTACCAAAGAGTAAGAAGACATCCATTTATCAATCTAAATGCCTAAGTGATTTCTACATATTTACCAGTATATTAAATATTTAAACGTTTTCCGCGGTTTCACGCTTTATCATTAATGACTAATGACGGCGTAGGCATAGTGTCTAAATATTGCGCTCTCCACTTCCGTAGAACTTGAATATGAAAATAACTCACTCCCCCTAATTCGGATCGAAACGCAACTATTACGTTTACGGTCCACAACTGTCCTTCAGCGTTAATTTGGCTTCAGTGTGACAGCGTCAATGTCGTTTATATAGAATAGTTATTACAATTAAGCTTTAAACTGTATTTTGCATATAGCCGGGGAGGCACAGAAAGCGAGTATTAGCACTATCCGCTTTCCGTTCGATTTTCAAAAGTGATAGTTATAAGTATTCCCCAGAGAGAAATCAAACCTTCGACTGTCGCGAGCATGGTCCATGCCGCTACGTAACGACGGCCGAAAATAAAATCCATAATATTATTATTGATTATATTTAAAGCTTTAACTTGTTAAGCTAAAATACGTTGATTTTCTTCTAAAATAAATTTCATGCTCCATCGAAAGGAAAAATGAATAAATAATCCTGAACAGACCGACTTTTTTAAAATAGATTTAGGTAAGAACCTACCTGTAGTGTACACGTAGAATCAGAGACACTCAATGTTTTTAGAAATATTATGTCACGAGAAACGTTTATTATGTCGCGAGAAACGTTTATTATGTCATGAGAAACGTTTTTGAGATGTGCATAAGAAGATGATTAAACAGTTGCTTAAGAGGCTACGATGAAATAAAACATCATCAACTTTGTATCATACAGTGTTCATATAAAACTTGATCATATTTTATTTTACAAACATGTGTTGTAAAGACGCAAAATTCATGATTTGTTATATTATGATTTATATAATAAATCATAAATTTTGTGTCTTTAAAGCATATAAATATTTATGATTTAATTTTTAATTTAATGAATATTTATGATTTAATTTTTTAATTGATTTTCTTTATTCATGTAGTAGTACAAGTACAAGTATAAGTATATGTATGTATATGCTCAATAAAATTATATCGTTGTCTCAAAATTGATTTTGCGTCCGACCATAGTAAATGTTTATTGTGTGCCATTCTACATAGAGTATACGTCTAATACATACCTAAAGTGGTGAATCACATTGTGCTTAAGTACAATGCTTATATTGAAAACTTTCCAGACTTCCGTTTCTTTGAACGGAAATTTAAGTTATCAGTTTGACTTGTATCTTTTTGTTTTGCTTTACGCTTTATCCCACACATGACAGATAGAGGGAACCGAAGAAACTATAAGACCCTAATGATAAGGCACTCCGTTGCTTAGTTCCTGCTTTTCGCCTTTTTTCGAGGCATTGCTTGTTGAGTGGCGGAACTCAACGCCGCGATTTGCCTGGTTGCCATAGCGAATAAAATGGAAATAGAAAAATTCATCTGCCCCGAGTGGAAATCGCGTTTGCAGGCAGACGCTACTCTTCTGCGCCACGACAGTCCTCACTTGTATTTATTGAACTTGATAACATTTGAATATGATTATCTATTGAAGTGTTTAGAACACGTGTGGTGAACTCTTGTACAGTTTGTCCTCAGAAACTAAAAGACATTGTGATGATTCCTACACTTTTATTAACAATTATGCCAATATTTTATTATTATCTTTACATATTATTTATTACATATTATATTACACGAAAATATTATATATATTTCAATTGAAAGCTGGTTATTCAAGTGTATTTTACAAAAAAAAAAACAAGAAGACATTAAAAAAATTAATTAGTAGTTTATGAAATAAAGAAGTCTAAGAATATTATGTACTAAAAAAAATAAGATTTACTAATAATGACAACTAAAACCAGTTTTAAACTTATTTGCTTTAAGAGTGCACGAGATATTTTTTTTAGCTTTACGCTTTATCCCGCACATGGCAGGGTAGGCAGTGGGAACTGCAGGAACTATTGGAACCTAATGTTAAGACACTCCGTTGCTTAGTCCGAGGCATTGCGTGTTGAGTGGCGGAACTCGACGCCGCGCTTTGTCTAGGTGTCAGAGCGAAGAAAATAGAAATAGAAAAATCCATCTTCCCCGACTGGGAATCGAATCCAGAAACCGTCGCGTTACAGGCAGACGTTACGCCTCTGCGCCACGACGGTCCTCAAGAAAATTTTAATCAAATATATTGAAACATGAATAAAAATATACTGAATTTTAATTTTTCAACGATATATTTGCATGCTATAAAGCGATTCGGTCGTCACGACCCATTCTTTACGATTTGTCACCCTATAGAACAATAAATCTGTTAGCTTTGTGTCATCGTTCAATATTAGTTCTAAAGAATTATACCTATTGTTTACGTTAATTGTCAGGAATTTCATACATTTTTCAGTCTTTTGTCTTTGAAATTGTTGAATTTGTATTGTATATTATCTAAAAGACTATTATAGCAATGTTGAAATATGTTATAGTATTCCTTAAAGGTTTAAGTTTGTAGCAAATTAAAAATATATATTTTTATTATTTTACTTTCTTTTATTGTCTAGACTGAAAATATGGAGTTATTGCGAAGTATGGTGTTGGTAACACAACATGTCTTCTCATAGGACATTGAGTAGAAATCTGAGTAAGTTACGACTCTGACTCTAAATTACGACTGACATTCTTACTGCCTGTAAAACACAAAAAGATTTTCTATCTATTCACTTATACTTGTCGGCGTGGCCAAACACTGACTTAGTTGCTATTTGAAATTAAATTAACCTTAAATTTTTATAACATGAAGGAGACGAGAAGGTGCTTTGAAAATAATATAAAATCGACCCTCACTATTTAATCTACGTCTAACTGTAGTCGAAATTATTATGTTTCAATTAGTTTTCGCTTATTTTCCTCTAGGATGACAAGGCCCGGCGTTGAGTTCCGCTACTAAACACACATTATCTTGAATATATATGAAAAGAACAAAAGAGAGAGAACGGAGTGTTAGTAGACTCTCTCTCTCTCCTGATATCCACGATAAAGCAAGTAACTGTAAAAAATACAAAAAACTTAACAACCATGAGAAATTTAATAATTATTCATCTCAGTACATCTGTTGTCTTGAAAACTTTAGCGAGCTTATAAAGGCATGAATATATATAGAAACATATTGTATAGAACTTTGCTCTACTTTATGTAATAACTTTCTTGTTGTTAGATGTTATCAAGGTGCAGATAGGAATTGTACGCTACGGTACTAAGTCCAATTTCATTTTAAAGAATATTTTAGTTTAAAAATATTTTTGTCTTCTTTAATTGGTTCTATCAAAATTATTTTTATTCGTCTATACTGGTATTTATTTAATAAATTGGGTAAAATGAATGGGGTAGCGTGGATTTTTTTTTAATTTCTCACAGTATCCCGCATATATATTGCAGGGCACACCAAAAATCCTAGTCTTTAAGTAGCTTTCCTGCTTTCCGCTATTTAAGAGATGGCGTAGTTGCTCTTAATGGGAATCGAACCGACAACTGTCGCGGTTACGCCACTATGGCGATAGCCGTAAATTAAAAAAATAGAATTGCAGAATATTTATAAAAGTATGAAATTAACATACATTAACTATTTTATTTTATCTCTAAATTATTAAAATTTAAGACATTTTTCTAATTGCGAATGCAAGGAAGTGTTCGGTTCTTTTTTATAGTAGAATCGATATGTAATTTGTCTAGTCGGTCTAGTATCAGACCGGTAGCTGTTAGTTCTTTGTTCTATTTTGCTTCACTTCTATTTTAGTTTTGTGGTGCAGTTTCAATTAGAACAGTAACAGCTGTTGACGAATAACGAGTTTTATATATGAATATATAAATTAGCCTCGCGCTTTATCCCGTTCGTAGCAGTCGTCCGTAGCAGCAGGGAATCGCAGGAAACATGGGAATCTAGTGTTAAGACACTCCGTTCTCCACTTTCTGCCTTTCGAGGTATAGGTTCTTGAGTGGAGAAACTCAACGCCGCCCTTTGATTTACTTTGCCATACGCCTTGAAAGGTAATCGAACCCACAAACCTTCGCTTTAACAGACACATGCTGCGCCTCTGCACCACGATGGTCCTCAAATCTTATAGCTCTTCTCAAAAATTATTAAAATATGGAAAATGGTTTGGAATGTGGAAAAATAAAATTTGCATTTCAGAGGCACCATTATAGTATAAAAAACATAAACTGAAAAGTGCAACCGGGAACAAATAGTAGTATTTATATGCGTTCGAATTCAATAATGCATATCATATAATGTTATGATACGCTCTTTACATCTCGACCTTTGAGCAACTATATGTCGGATAAAGAAGCTTTCTCTCAACTAGATTACATAAATCTATACATGTTACAAATAAATATGTTAATTAAGTATTTTTAAATGCTTATTATTATTTGCACGTTATTAAAATATAAATATATATGTTTTTTTTTTGTCTTTTCGTTTGTCCGGACGTATCTATGGAACAACTGAACTGATGTTCGTGAAGCTTTTACTAGAAGATATAGGAACTTGTAAGGCATATAGAAGATGTATACGAATTTATCCCATACCAATATCTTACGCCAAATTGAAATAACGTGTATAAAATAAAAATCTACTTTATTCTTTATTTCTTCGTAGGTAAAGTAATTCAAAAGAAAAAAAAATTAATATTGCAGATTAGTAAATCCGAGCGTATCGTTCAAGCGAACAAAGCTGCGTGCGTAAAATAATACAACGTTAAATAATAACTCTACCAAATAAAATTTTTCAATGAACTTTTCATAATAAAAAAGACAATATATAAAAGCTCTAAAACACCGGAAGCGGAACTAAGCAAACTATTTGCTTACCACGACGAAAAGCATCCCTCGGGAAATCCCTCGGGATACGTATTACAGTTCGGTTGAGTTTCTCAAGCGTCCTTATAACGAGAACCCTTTGTCCTGTGCCACGTAAATAGGCTGTTGCGTTCCTTTTTGATGTGTCACTGCGCTGCCTTTGATTGCGGAGAAATGATGGTTTATCGAAACTTTTATGTAAAAGTCTTAATAAAAACATTATAATCCTATTGAAATTGAAATAAACGTTTTAGTGTATTATTTTTTTATGATTAGTATAAATTTGCTCTGTGTGTAGAAAACTTTATAGTTTTTGAAAACTTTATAGTTAATATTATTATAAGAATCGTTTTAATTATTATAATATAATAATTGATTAAAATCTTAACTTACTTGCTTGCTATTAGTAAAATTTTTCATCTTATATTGTTCAAGGTAAATAAGACACGAATCAAACTGAAATTATTATCTTATTGGTTGTTTTTAAGATTATCGGCCTTATTCATAAAAAGTTATAGCACGCTTAAAGACTCGATATAGTACAGTTGTCAAAAAACGTTATTCATAACAGCATTTTAGTGCCAATCAGTTCTATACACCTATCATAAAGTTATAGAACCGAGAACCCTACTATAAGAGTGTTTTGACGTCCAAAGATGGCCGATTCATATAACAGCTGATTATAGCTCATACTAATATGAGCATTGATATGACGTCGTCGAGTCGCTTGTCATCAAGAGTGTCAATTTCAGTTTCGTAAACAAAACAATATAACAATTGACATTTTGTTCGATATTTATTAACTATATTTAGTTATTAACAAGTTTATTAATAATAAATTCTACATAAGAAAGGTGCACAGAATATAGGTAATACTTGTCCACGTCTAAACAATTTTCAATTCTTTGTCGTTTTACTTCTTTTGACTTTATTTTTTAAAAATTAAGTAAGTTTATAAACTAAAATAAAATAAACATTCGTGTTTTTGTGATAACAACGACGTAAATCAAGCCGGTATATGTCAAGCCAGATCCAATAATATATTTTTGTACGTAATATTATCTGTGGTCATACTATGTCAATGCGTTTGTCACTTATCATCTGTGGATTTACTGGTATTTTCGGCAACAAGTCGACCGACTTCAGTATAGTGGCAACATTGTGAACGTATAAATCAAATTAGTGACACTTTAGTTAAAGAAGACTTATAGAGCGTTTATGAATACAAACATTTATCGAACGTTCTATAAGCCTAAAGAGCGTGTTAACTAAAGTATGCTTAAAACGTTTTATAAGACTTTTTTATGAATAAGGCCGTATGTATTTAAGATGGCGGAACCTAAAATTGCATTTATATTACAAATAGTTATAAATTTATAGTTATAAAAAACCTATTTAACTAATTGTTTAAAACTCAGGTTATACACACTTATAAGAGTAATATTTCTATGGATTCCTCTTAAAATAAAGTGGGAAATGCTGATCGAACGTGAAAACGAACCGTTGCGAATTATAAAATATTTTTGTATTGCAAACTATGCAATGCTTATTGGGAAAGGTTTTAGCGATCAGATTTACCTCATACACTTACAATATAAGTCTATGAGAACTGCATACAAATTGGCTGACACATGCTGTTTCTCAATGTACCTGCGAAACGCCAAATTGTAGTTTTTGAGTAGTTTCAGCGAGTGGAGTCGACCATATTGATCGACGTTCAAGGCAACGCCACCGCAAGGCCGATGCCTGTATACCTACATATATGTATGTAATTTTATATAACTACCTGTAAATTATTTACTTGTAATCTTTTTTTTCATTTTTACGTCCACAAATTACCGTGATTGTGATAGAAACTTTAAAATTATATATATATATATATATATATATATATATATATATATATATATATATATATATATATATATATATATATATATATATATATATATATATATATATATATATATATATATATATATATATATATATATATATATATATATATATATATATATATATATATATATATATATGTATATATATATATATATATATATATATATATATATATATATATATATATATATATATATATATATATATATATATATATATATATATATATATATATATATATATATATATATTTATGTTTTTTATGTCTTCACGTCTTATTCCGCACATAGCAGGCTAGACAGAGGGAGCTGCAGGAACCATAGGAGTCTAGTGTTAAGACACTCCGTTGCTTAGTCCCTGCTTTGCGCGTCTTTCCTTCTAAGTGATATGTAAACGAAGCAGAACCTCATGACGAAGTTATTTGTTCTCGACATTCGCGAATGTCAATGTGAAGCGAATATTCAGTAATTCTTTTAAAATTGGCGCTAATTGTTACAAGATAGCACTTGGGTTGTCCGTTTAACTTCACGCTTTATCCCGCATATTGCAGGGTAGGCAGAGGGAACTGCAGGAACCATGTGACTCTAATGTTAAGATGCTCCGTTGCTTATTCCCTGCTTTCTCCGTCCCCTCTTTTCGCCATTTTAGAGGCATTGCGTGCTGAGTGGCGGAACTCATCGCCGCGCTTTGCCTAGTTTCCAGAGCAAAGAAAATGGAAATAGAAAAATCCATCTTCTCCTCTTAGAAATCGAACCCACAAACCGCGTCGCGTTTACAGGCAGACGCTTACGCCTCTGCACCACGACCGTTCTCTCAAAAAGATTGTATTTTTGTTATTTTATAGTGCAATAAAGAAATTGTTTCGTGAGATATAATGAAAACTGATTATGTGATTACGAGGTTAAGTTACTATTTTCTGTCTTTAAAAATACAAAAAATAACTGATTTCGATTTTATTAACGTATCATCGTCGTTATCGTCGGTATTTTTATTTTTCTGCCATTACGACGAGTACGAATGTGTAAAAATGTACAAATATTCGTTAACAAATGAAAATAAATAAATGAAAATCTTCCAACTGGTTTAAGAAATTGAGCCATACATTCTTATCGTAACTACTGTATTTTCTAAGGATCATCTTTTGACTGGAGAAATTGGTATTTATTAAAAAAATAACTGGATTTTAAGTAAAGGTGGAAAGATAATTTTAAAATTTAAATAATTTGTTTCAGTCGGACGGCGGCCTGCTTCTCAAACAAGTGGATGTAGACGACGAGGGCCTGTACGAGTGTAGCGTGGAGAACGAAACAGCGTACGTTGATAGAGTCAATCTCACTGTAAGAAGTGAGTATTTTTATATGATTTTTATTAGTTTTTATAATAAAAAGCTTTAATATTTTTCCCGCCTTATTGGGGCATTGTGGGTTGCGGGAAAATGCAAGTGGAAAATCCACCTTCCCCGAGTGGGATACGAACCCACGAATCATAGTGTTTACAGGCAGACGCTGCGTCTCCTCACTTCAACAAATACTTAGTGTTATGACACATTGGTACCCAATTTTAGAGACGAATAAACTCTGCACTTTATTTATTCACAAGGTAGAAAAAATTAAATAATTTGTGCCTACGAGTGGGATTCAAAATTACAAAGTCAGTTATTGTGACGACTGCGCCATCATAGCCATTAATTTGTTGCCTTTAAACTACACTGTCTTACAAGAGCGAACAATAATAAATTATCCACAATTGGGAATCGATCCTACAAAAGCTTTATTTACGTTCATATTCTGCACTACTGCGCCTCAACGGTAAAAATAATAATTAAAAGAATAAACAACTATTTTTCACGACAATTTAAAGGTAGATTTATGTATTTAATGTTTCATAATGAGAGTTGTGTTGTTTTCATAACTTTGGAATGAAGCTACCAAAAAATTCCGCTTGAATTTTTAACACGCAAAAGTACTGTTCGACTCGGTTTATAAATCTGAAATATGTACATTATTACATACATAGGTGTTGCTGAAACTTTGCGGTATTCTCTTGCTACGTGCATAGCATACTTTGATGACCTGTTTTACTTATTTCTTTATAATACTTTTACCTATAAGTAATTAAAAAGCATCACGCTTAATCCCGCTCGTAGCAGGATATCCGGGGAACTGCAGGACTGCTTTCTGTCTTTCAAGCCATTACGTGATGACTAGCGCAAATCCCCGAGTGGAAATCGAAGCCACTAACTGTCGCGTTTACAGGCAGACTGCGCCACGACGGTCCTCACGAATTCAATAATTTAAATAAAATACTATAGTCAATATTTCACGTTTTATCCTATATACTATAGAAGGATAGGTGGAGAGAACCTAGGATTAATTTTGTGTCTTTTAAATGTAGGGTGAAAAGGCTTATTTTGGATAGACATGTACCACCTTCGTTTTCACGCTTACGCTTATATATTAACAACTTTAAAAAAAAACTCCGTTCTCCTTTTTTACCAGAATTCCGTAGAATCTTTTCTTGTTAACCTAGCAAAGTGTTTGAGTGAAAATAGTTAATTTTTTTAAATGGAATAGAACTCGTTACCACCGCGTTACCAACTGAAAAAATTAAAGAATTAAAGTGTAATATAATTTGGTATACGCATTCTTTATTTCTATAAAAATAGTTGATCATACTATTGTGTTCGTTTATTACGTAGTCATATTGTCAGCGTCGTCCTTCACCTGTAATCTATGTGCTTAAACTAAAATGTTTGCTGTTATAACGTAGACTTAGGTTGTATTTAGCACATAATTTTGTATACTTATAAAGTATACAAAATATGTGCTAATATATATATATATATATATATATATATATATATATATATATATATATATATATATATATATATATATATATATATATATATATATATATATATATATATATATATATATATATATATATATATGTACGCTTGCATTGCTTAGTCCTTACTTTCTCTGACTCCACATAATTCAATAGAAAATAATTAAAAATACTTATATTTACATATTTACAATGCTGGTGGATTCAACACAAGAACATCGACGAGGCGAAAAAAACCTCAAGCGGATCTCAATTCATTCTTATTTAAATTTTAACTTATTTCCTTGTTCTCAAACTGTATTTTTCTAAACACAATATCTATACACATAACAATATATAATAAAATATTAACCGAAACATAAATTGGCGGTCGCATGTAGCAGTGCAATAAATAAAGCACCTCGCTTTAACTTAAATTTAATATATACATGTCTACTTCACATGTCTACATCACATTGCCTACGTAGCACAGTGTGCAGTGTGATAATTAAGTGGACTGTTGTGACTTCAATTCCCGACTATGTAATTTTATATTATCATTTACCCGCTCTGACAAAAAGGAAGACAAAGCTCATTGTTTAATTCCACCACATAGTACGTAATATCTGGTCGTAGACGAAGGAGTGTCTTGACTGTACGTTCTCCTTCTTTCCTTTTGTTTTGCGGGATAAAACGTGAAATATTGTATTGAAAACAATGAAAACCTAGAGCAAAGCTAGTCCGATTACCCCTTCCAATATATTTCAAAACGTTTCCTATGTAAATTACATTAAGTTAAAAAGGGTAGACAGGTCCATTATAAACAAGTAGAAACCTTATGTAAGCAATTCTTACGTAATAGATAATTAAATGATGACAGTTACCTCTAAATACTTTTAAGTTATCGCTCGTAACACGGCACGCGAAATCAATTTAAACAAACAATTTAATGGCATTCAACACAATAATCCCGACACGACTCTACGAGCAATCTGGTAAATTGGCATCATTATGGAAACTCTACACTGTTTTATAATGACAAGACTAGATTTATTATTTATTACGTGATTTAGACCTCAAATGAAACCCAGTGATTGTATGTGTGTGTATGTATATGCATATGTATATATATATATATATATATATATATATATATATATATATATATATATATATATATATATATATATATATATATATATATATATATATATATATATATATATATATATATATATATATATATATATATATATATATATATATATATATATATATATATATATACATATGCATATACATACACACACATACAATCACTGGGTTTCATTTGAGGTCTAAATCACGTAATAAATAATAAATCTAGTCTCGTCATTACAAAACAGTGTAGAGTTTCCATAATGATGCCAATTTACCAGATTGCTCGTAGAGTCGTGTCGGGATTATTGTGTTGAATGCCATTAAATTGTTTGTTTAAATTGATTTCGCGTGCCGTGTTACGAGCGATAACTTAAAAGTATTTAGAGGTAACTGTCATCATTTAATTATCTATTACGTAAGAATTGCTTACATAGGTTTCTACTTGTTTATAATGGACCTGTCTACCCTTTTTAACTTAATGTAATTTACATAGGAAACGTTTTGAAATATATTGGAAGGGGTAATCGGACTAGCTTTGCTCTAGGTTTTCATTGTTTTCAATACAATATTTCACGTTTTATCCCGCAAAACAAAAGGAAAGAAGGAGAACGTACAGTCAAGACACTCCTTCGTCTACGACCAGATATTACGTACTATGTGGTGGAATTAAACAATGCGCTTTGTCTTCCTTTTTGTCAGAGCGAGTAAATGATAATATAAAATTACATAGTCTGGGAATTGAAGTCACAACAGTCCACTTAATTATCACACTGCACACTGTGCTACGTTGGCAATGTGATGTAGACATGTAAAGTAGACATGTATACGAGTATATTGAATTTAAGTTAAAGCGAGGTGCTTTATTTATTGCACTGCTACATAAACCCGCCAATCTATGTTTCGGTTAATATTTTATTATATATTGTTATGTGTATAGATATTGTGTTTAGAAAAATACAGTTTGAGAACAAGGAAATAAGTTAAAATTTAAATAAGAATGAATTGAGACCCGCTTGAGGTTTTGGTCGCCTAGTCGATGTTCTTGTGTTGAATCCACCAGCATTGTAAATATGTAAATATAAGTATTTTTAATTATTTTCTATTGAATTATGTGGGGACAGAGAAAGCAAGGACTAAGCAACTCAAGCGTACATATATATATATATATATATATATATATATATATATATATATATATATATATATATATATATATATATATATATATATATATATATATATATATATATATATATATATATATATATATATATATATATATATATATATATATATATATATATATATATATATATATATATATATATATATATATATATATATATATATATATATATATATATATATATATATTTAGCACATAATTTTGTATACTTTATAAGTATACAAAATTATGTGCTAAATACAACCTAAGTCTACGTTATAACAGCAAACATTTTAGTTTAAGCACATAGATTACAGGTGAAGGACGACGCTGACAATATGACTACGTAATAAACGAACACAATAGTATGATCAACTATTTTTATAGAAATAAAGAATGCGTATACCAAATTATATTACACTTTAATTTTTTAATTTTTTCAGTTGGTAACGCGGTGGTAACGAGTTCTATTGCATTTAAAAAAAATTAACTATTTTCTCTCAAACACTTTGCTAGGTTAACAAGAAAAGATTCTACGGAATTCTGGTAAAAAAGGAGAACGGAGTTTTTTTTTAAAGTTATTAATATATAAGCGTAAGCGTGAAAACGAAGGTGGTACATGCCTATCCAAAATAAACCTGTTCACCCTACATTTAAAAGACACAAAATTAATCCTAGGTTCTCTCCACCTATCCTTCTATAGTATATAGGATAAAACGTGAAATATTGACTATAGTATTTTATTTAAATTATTGAATTCGTGAGGACCGTCGTGGCGCAGTCTGCCTGTAAACGCGACAGTTAGTGGCTTCGATTTCCACTCGGGGATTTGCGCTAGTCAGCTAGCTAGCTAGCTAGTTTTGTTTTGCGGGATAAAACGTGAAATATTGTATTGAAAACAATGAAAACCTAGAGCAAAGCTAGTCCGATTACCCCTTCCAATATATTTCAAAACGTTTCCTATGTAAATTACATTAAGTTAAAAAGGGTAGACAGGTCCATTATAAACAAGTAGAAACTTATGTAAGCAATTCTTACGTAATAGATAATTAAATGATGACAGTTACCTCTAAATACTTTTAAGTTATCGCTCGTAACACGGCACGCGAAATCAATTTAAACAAACAATTTAATGGCATTCAACACAATAATCCCGACACGACTCTACGAGCAATCTGGTAAATTGGCATCATTATGGAAACTCTACACTGTTTTATAATGACAAGACTAGATTTATTATTTATTACGTGATTTAGACCTCAAATGAAACCCAGTGATTGTATGTGTGTGTATGTATATGCATATGTATATATATATATATATATATATATATATATATATATATATATATATATATATATATATATATATATATATATATATATATATATATATATATATATATATATATATATATATACATATACATATACATATTCAGAACGTATGTTATGAATTGTGAGGAAGAACGACTTAAAGGGTTCTACCCTATAATTTATTCAATATTACATCACATCATCATATGTTTATATCAATTGCAAAGAATATTTAAAATATATAATTTTCAAGAATTCGAGCAATCTAGGTTACATTTCTAAGAGGACATGAGCGTAGTCACTCTAGCACAGTAGTGTCGAGTCGCACGGTATGAAGGTCGCGTAATAACTGTCATTATTCACGTCCACCGCATCCTACTCTGCGATACATCACAATGTGGCTTTAAATAGATAACCTACGGAATATACTGAAATATTTTTAATATTATTACATACTAAATAGAAACAATGAATGCATTGTGATTTTACATATAAGTTATAGTAGAGTACAGTTTATTGTGTGGAAACCTTCAAAAGATATCCAAACCTTGGGGTACCAAACCAGGTCATGTGGAGCTGTTCCTTTACCTATTTCAACGCAATCATATACGATTTCTTATTGCCATATTTGTATGTAATTCTCTTTATAAAAACCTTTTGACCTACTCCTAGAACTATAAAATTTGACGTAAAATTAGAAGTTATAGTACAAATAAACTAAGTGAATATAAGAAAAGCCTTTACAAAATTTTGACTGGATTTTATTTAATGCTAAATGAGAAGATACGTCCGGAATGATAATATTGTCTTCTTTTATAATTGATTAACATATTTTACCTCTAAAAGACAAAATTCAGCATTAGTCCGGCCACGAATCGTACAAACCCAAAAATTAGGCGAAAAGTGAGAACCGAAATATCATAACAGTAAATTGAATTTATTTATTATAAGTAAACGGAATAAAGCGTGAAGTAAAATAATAATATATATGGTTTGTATGTCATCATGATCACTGTTTCTTCTTTCACGCAAAAAATACGAAACTTTTTTTATATTCTCATAAATTTGAGTGTTTTTAATCTCTTAAAGATGTGTAATCTTTCAGACCTATAGCATTACAAAAATATTTATGTTTATCAATGGCTATACTACAATAACCGTTTATCTTACGTTACACTGTCACACTCTTCCAACTGTTTAAGGCATAGGTGATAAGGTTGTCAATTACTCTATCTAATCATCTGAGTTCTGGTCTTCCAATTCTACGCTTGCCATCAGGAATAAAGTTGAGCGTACGATTCAGCTTAAACTTTGTACTAAATAGAAATTTAGCTTCTATTGTAAGCACATTTCCATTTCTTGGACAAATGTGTATAAACGAATTATGACGTAATTTATAGTCCTTCAAGGTTACATATGATGTAGAATTTATGGCAAACGAATGCAATTCACTTTATTTATAACCGTAACTTGTCTAACTTTTCATTCCCAGTTTATTTCAATAGTATCAATGTCGCTAATAAGAAATGTATATTTGTGGCAAATTAAAAAAATATAGAAAGTGCCGCTAAATTTCTTGCGCTGGTTCTTCTCAAGTATGAGGCATTAACTTTAGCAAGCTTTGAATTATTTGTTTTAAAAAAAGCTTCTTATTTTTAATGAAATTATTTGACTTTGACTGTTGACTTTATTGTGTACTCGGCCACTAGTGCACAACAGTTGGAGGTTTGCCTTTGTTATATACATTACACATATAATTTTTTTCTTTTTTTTTTTAGCTTCACGCGTTGTCCCGCACATGGCAGGGTAGGCAGAGGGAACCGCAGGGACCGTGGGAACCTAGTGTTAAGACACTCCGTTGCTTAGCCCCTGCTTTCTCCGTCACCACATATAAATATGTTTTATTATTTAAAAGAGAACAAATACACTAACATTTAGAAATCCTCTTATGAAGTACTTTAAACTTGATAAAATAGTCAATTGGAATTGTTGTAGAAACTAAATCAATAAAGCTTATTTTAAACGACATTTTCACATTGAGCCCCTTTCAGTGGAAACTTATGATTCAATAGTGGAGTACCGACTTAACAGATTGTCATAGTAAATGTGTTATAGCAGAAAAATATACATATTAGTAATATGTAATAATGATTTCTTTTTGTTTTTCTAGCTTCACGCTTTATCCCGAATATTGCAGGGTAGGCAGAGGGAACTGCAAGAACCATATGAACCTAGTGTTAAGACACTCCGTTGCTTAGCTCTTGCTTTCTCCGTCCCCGCTTTTCGCCTTTTTCGAGACGAATTGGTGTTTATTTTTATAAAGACTATACATTGTACATGAAAGGTTTTAAGAAAATCTACAAACTTCAAAGCTTTAAAGCTGATTCCACAAACTTATTTGTCACAGTTTAACAAAATGAGATACAATTTCCGTTCCATCTTCAAAATAATGAGATGGCCTGATTTCGTAAATTTACAAAGAGATTTAGACACAATTCATTTGGAAAGCGTCGGTTTGTATACACTAGTAGATTTGCTTTATATATATATATATATATATATATATATATATATATATATATATATATATATATATATATATATATATATATATATATATATATATATATATATATATATATATATATATATATATATATATATATATATATATAGATATATATATATATATATATATATATATATATATATATATATATATATATATATATATATATATATATATATAGATATATATATATATATATATATATATATATATACATAAAAGCTTTTGTTTAAGCAAACCCTTAGCATCAGATTCCCTATATCTCTCTCTATCACTCTCCCTTCTCTTGTTTTATAGTTGTTATTGTATCCTAATACTAAGCTCTTTATTAAAAAAGCTATATTGTAAAATGTGTTAAATATTAACGATTGCGATTTTTATGATTAGTATGTAAGAGACTTGCGTTAAGCTTTATAAAACTTAAAACTATGAAATAATGTGAAAGCTCGTGTTTTCATATTATAGATATATTTTAATGTCACGATTAATTTTAATACCATTATAAGTGTTTAATTTGGAAAAAATAATTCATGTTGATAAAAACTATAAAGTTTGTATACGTTTGATTCATGAAATAACGTAGAATTCTTCTTTAATAGAAAAAAAATATTGTATTTTTCTAGCTCCAAAATTTATTCCGCATAAGCACAGAGAGTATAGTGTATTCATACGAAACGCCTGATGTAATTTAATAGCAATAACCTGGCTAATCACATAAATATTCGTATAGATTTAATTTTGTATTTTTTATGAGTATTTAAATTATAGCACTTTGAAATCAGGGCTGTGAATTACACGTGTCCACACATATTTTGTTTTTTTTATTAATACATAAGAAATAATCTGATACAGAGGGCATTCCATTGCATGGTGTTAATACACTTCGTTCTTCACTATTTATCTTTCCAAGCTTTGCGTGTTAAGTTGCAGAGCTTAACTCTGCGCTATTTCTAGATGCCACAGAAAGAAAAACAAATGAAAATGAGAAAATCGAACCTATAACCGTCGCATATACATATAAATACTATGCCACGGGAGGCTGTTTGTTGAAATTTATTATACTATATAAATAATTTTATTTTTAATGACTCGAAACATTATTTTTATTCAAAGTAAAGTATACGTATAGTAATACTACAGGAGATAAATGACTACTAGTTCGCCTGAAAATTTATGAGTGCTTCGCGTATTAAAATATTTATACACTTATATATGTATTTAATATTTAAGTTAAACAGACTTAACATTGAATGCTAAGTATATTTAGTGTATTGTATTGCATTCACAGTAATTTATTTCTTCTACCATCTCTATATATTCTTACCAATATCGAGATATTGTTAATTTGCGGAACTGAACGCCACAATTTGTTTTGCTGAAGCTAGGATATAAAAAAAGTATGTGAAGGAGTCGAATTCACAACCATCGTACAGTCAAACACCTTTTATCTTGATTTTTATACACAAGTACACTTGGCACTAACAATGTACTCTCAACTTATGATTCCATTTATGTGAGATTCAATTGTAAAGTTACAATATGTTTTGATCTTTTTCAGAGAAAACGTATTAATTTTTAATTCTTATATCTTCTGTGCTATTAATTTATTGAGTATTATAAAATTTATAAGGATGTTATTAAAAAGAAAACATTTCTTAATTAATTCCTCTTTTACTGGTTTCTAGCTCTTAATAAATAGTACAAAGTCTAGATGATACTTTACATATAAAAGCTGCCACGACTTTAACTTTTGGTAACTGAAAACTATAATAATATATTATAATAAAATATATATAAATGAATAAACAATACTTTTGAGGAATTCGGCAGGGACCAAGCAAGGGAGTGTCTTAACACTAGGTTTCTATGTTTCCTGCAGTTCTCTCTGCCTACCCTACCATGTGCGAGTTAAAGCGTGAAGTAATTCCTATATATTATAAATTTATCTTCAATCTACCAACCAGTCTTTGATTACACCATAATGCCCTCTAAAGTACGACACATTGGCGTGTCTTTACAAAGGTTTAATTAATATAATAAATCTAAAATAAAACAATTATAAATAATTATTTAATTCCGTTGTAATAACAACAGGAAAACCTAAACTATTACTAACAATAGCCGTTTCCTGAATTACAGCGATTACAGCCTCCATCTTGACAGGTTCTGATATTCTGATAGTGTATACTCTTACATAAGACAATAACATGTTCTTGTATATTTTGCCGGATGTGAATATTTTATTTTTTATGTTTTTTTTTATTTTTCTAACTAGCATAGTATAGTTTTTTCGCGTGTTGGTTAAAAGATTCTTATTCATTTAAGATTCTTATCCACCACAACACGCGATCTCTCAAAGGCGAAAAACAGAAAATGGAGTGTCTTTACACTAGTTGATTCCCATGGTTCCTTCTGTTTCCTCGCCTATCATGCTATGAGCGTAAAGATAAAAATAATAAATATATTAATATAAATAACCAATAAAAATTCAATTATCATTGAAAGGATATAATGAATACAGAAATCTGGAAACATTGTGTTGGTTGGAAAATAAATAATGACAGATTTTTCTCTCTATCCACGAAAATTAGCTTTTGACTATGAAATTGAGCTTTTGTAAAACTTTACATAATTCCCAAAGAGCTTTCAACTTACGAATTAAATAATGTTATAAACGTTAATTGCACTAATTCCAACAGCCAATTAGAGATTTTAATGAGGTATTCATAATTCCCCACAGAAGCCATCCCAAGCTTTATGGATGAATAATACATATCCTGTGGCCGAATAATTTACAGCAGCGGCGCCTTGATGTCTACCTGCTGTATATTGGACTGTATAGTTTTGTTTATTATTCCGTGCATAAAGTACTTATATAAGAAGATCAGCTTATTTTTTTTTTCAAACATTATCCTAGTGTTATTATTCTCCTTTCTCCGCTTTAGCGGACGCGGAGAAAGCAAAGACTAAGCAACGGAGTCTCTTATCACTAGTTATTACTTATGGTTCCTGCAGTTCTCTCTACCTACCCTGCAATATACGAGATAAAGCGTAAAGCATATATATATATCGCATATATGTATACAGTTTGTGTTATATTATATAATACCAGCGATCTTCTCCCGTCTTCGTCTACATGAACTACACTATTATTTATTAGTAAAGTGAATTGCATTTGCTCATAGCAAATCGCAGTCCATGTGTATGACTTATATGCTATATAACTATAAAATTTCATCTAAAATCGCTCAAAAGCTATTTTTATAGAAAACCGGGAATATTTATTTTGACAGGCTCCTTTCATGTTTGTAACATATATATATATATATATATATATATATATATATATATATATATATATATATATATATATATATATATATATATATATATATATATATATATATATATATATATATATATATATATATATATATATATATATATATATATATATATATATATATATATATATATATATATATATATATATATATATATATATATATATATATATATATATATATATATATACAAATATATATATAATATAATTTATATTATATAAAAGACAACATAATATGTCACCGAACTGACAGTTATATTTTTACAAGTACTATTTTCTCTCGGGTATTGTTGAGAAATGAACAATATGAGCAAATGCGAGCGTACATATACATTATGTGTACGTGAATACATATGTACGTATAATAACATTTTGTTTACGGCATGAGTAATATAGAGATGCCACAATTGCGTTGTATGCAATCTGTATTCATACAAACAATCGTTGTCGACGAATTTAAATTGTTTTTTTCTTATTTTGGCAGTGGTTTATTGTAACATATTAATTTGTTAAGTTATTAAATGAAATAAAAAATATTTTTAAAGTAACTAAGTTTTTAAATAATATATCAAAAATCCTTCGATAATCAATTTTGTTTCATGTTATATAATCCAAAAGTATTTGTATGAATAGACTTAAAAAAAATTATTAGAGTTTTAAATAAGTTATTGTTATAAGAAAGTCTGAGGACCGTTGTGGCGCAGAGGCGCAGCGTCTGCCTGTAATCACGACGGCTTGTGTCAAAGCTCGGCGTTGTGTTTCACCACTCAACACGCATTGTCTCTAAAACGGCAAAAAGCAGGGAACGGGGTGTCTTAATACTAGGTTCCTATGTCTCCTGTGTGAAGTTAAAAAATAAAAAATCTTCACAGTCGTCCATTTGCAAATGTACAGTAGTTGAAGTTTCGATTTCGACTTGGAATTATTTATTGTTATTTTCCCGGAATTTCGAATCCCGGTGGGAAGTGGAAATAATGGTGTCATTAATTCCAATTACTAGGTAGCTTGTATTAATAAGAATGTTAATAAAATGTTATATAATACTTTATTTTTATATTCCTCTCCATTTTTCCAAATTTTCTTTAAGATGTTTTTTTAAAAAGTGTAATTTAATTTTCACAGCGTTAAACGCTGTGATATCGTATTATAGTAATAAATTTACAAACGCTTTACACTGCAACAAATACGGTCTAATACAGTTTTAAGCCAAAAGAAATAACTTCAATAATAGAGCTGGGATATACTCAGCAAAAAATTACACAGTAATCCAGAGGAATGAGCAAAAACTTCTCGCATCAAAATCGCTGTTAATATAGACGTCTTATCTACAACCCCTTGGCAATCATGGAGCTTTTAAGGAAGGGTCTCGTGTCACACGACAAGAAAGATTCCATTGAATACAAGACACGGTGTGGAGAAAAAACCATGGAAAAATGTTCTCTCCATAGTGTATTATGAAGTTGAATGAAACTTGAGAGATGGATTTATAGTCGATTGTTATTAGTTTTGCTTGTAATTTATATTTGTCTTGTGTATACTGGGTGTAGATGTAACCCCCATCTTAATTTAACTAGCCTTTATAAACTTGATAAAATTATAAAACAGTGATATTGTCATTTTTTTTGGAAATCCGGCGTTTCTTACACTATGCCACGATTTCCTTCGTCACTACTAGCAGGTAAACTGAGGTGGCATTCGTCTGTCATTTGGTAAAATTATTTATATCAAACTACCGTCATCAGTTTGTGAGTTGCCTCGCGCACCTCTGACTACCCGTGTCAAAGTGTTCGAGATTCAGGGTTTACAAAAAATAGTAATCTACGCGAATTATCTCTTTAAATTGTTTTATTTAATACCACGTTAGTATTCTCCCTCCAATATAAACAGTGTATCAGTGTTTATAAAATATACATATTTGCATTTTTACTTATACAAATATATGTTGAACATATAAATATAAACATGGAATACGAATCACAGTTGATATATTTCCTTTCCAATTTCCGTATATCGTTGGCTGTGAATTAGATACAAATTCCGAGCTAACTTCCATACTTCCTTAATAAAATGACCACTGTTGCGTTATATAAAACGCAAAAGTTACCTAATATATTAGGAGTAAGAGATCAATATGATTTATAATACGTTTCACGAAGAATCAAAGAAATTTCTAAAAATGTACGAAATTTTTGAATGAAACATTTTTTTATAGATAGCTAGCACATAGCACATAGCAGGGTAGACAGAGGGAACCGCAGGAATCGAGTATCAACACGCTCCATGCCTTGCTTTCAGCCTTTTTTAAGGCATTGCGTTTTAAGTTTCGGAATTCCACGCCGCGCTTAGCCTAGTTGCCCCATTAAAGAAATATAAATGAACGAATGCATCTTTCCCGATTGGAATCGAATCAGCTACAGCTCTGCACTACAGCTCTTCTTAACAAAAACTAAAAATGTGAAAAGTCACTCACTGATGTACGTAAAAGTTGATACGAGCTTAACACTGGTGAAGTAATTTAATACCTACCATTAACTAAACCTACCTACCGTTTATTTAAATTATTTCATTTATTTCAGGAAACGAGAGTTAACAATTGTTATCCAGTACCTAATTGTGACATTGATTTTTTTTGCCTTATCCCGGATATGGTAGTACCTTACCCTACCATGTGAACAGAGTGAACCGCAGAAACCTTAGGAACCTGGTGTTAAGACACTCCGGTCCCCGCTTTCCGACTTTTTCGAGGCATTGAGTTTTGAGTGGCGGAATTCAACGCAGTGTTTTTTACTAAATACTGCGTTAAATTGGAAATTTAAGTAACAAAACAACGTTGCCTTACAAAAAAAACAAATATTTTTGTAAACAACAATGTTTCCAAATAAACGATTATGTAGCAATCAATGATTAGGCAATGTCATTGCTTTTTGTTGTATGCAGAGTCCGTTTCTGGTAGTATTTAAAGAGACAAGGACATTGGGTAAATATACCTAAATGAATAAACGATTTTTGATTTTGATTTTTAAAAAAACGAGGACCGTCGTGACGCAGAGGTTTAGCGTCTACCTGTAAACGCGACGGCTTGCGGGTTCGATTCCCACTCGGGGAAATTTTTGTATTTCCATTTTGTTCGAATATTTTCGTCTAATATTTTTTCCACATTAGTAAATTTCTCCGCACGGCACGCACAGACCTATTAATGTTATGATGATGCTTTTAATCGTAAATAATTCGTCTCACATACCCTATAATTCTTCATGACTGCTACGTTGTTATCATTAATTATATTGTCACTATTCGTTTTGCAAGCAGATTTTGCGGTCGTTCTCGTTAGCTTTAATTACTGCTTGCCTCAAAACATCTGCTTGCTCAATTGAATTACTCCCAAAAATTAAGCCTTCATGGCTTATATTTTTAAATAAAACTCTTTAACTACAAACTTTGAGCTATAATATGTTTGTATACCTCTGGAGATATATTTCTAAATTTTTTTTGATTTTCTTCTTGTTCTTCGTTCGGCACTCTTGGCAGAGCGTGGTCATCATGGTTAGGTTCCTTGTTTAAGGTCCTCTTGGAAATGTAAAATTGTAAGAGCAAATATGCAAATAGAGGACCGTCGTGGCACAGAGTCGTAACGTCTGCCTGTAAACGCGACGGTTTGTGCGACGGGGAAGATGGATTTTTCTGTTTCCATTTTCTTCGCTCTGGATACTAACACGCAATGCCTCGAAAAAGGCAAAAAGGAGGGAGTATCCAATGGAGTGTCTTAACACAAGGTTCCTATGGTTCCTGCAGTTCACTGCCATGTGCGGGATAAAGCGTGAAGACACAAAAAACGTTACAGACATTTTTAGTATTTTAAGAATTATAATAAAGGTAAATTTGCAATATGCAATGTACATACTATACATAATGTACAGTACCAGTACCAGTTAAAAAAAACTTGGACAACTAATTCTCTTGACTTTGCCTATCCTACTTCATATGTACCTACTTGATATTAACTAACATCAATTAAAAAGTTTGAGTAGCAAGGTTTTTTCGTTTCCCTTCAATCAACTAAAAGGGTATCTGAGAGGCAAAGGTTAAAATTATACAGCCATTTTATAACTAAAGTTTTTTTTTTTAAATTGCACTTACAAAGGCCTGTTGTAAAAAGTTATAAGAATGTAAATATGCATAAAAAGTTCATTGCTTACTAGAAAATTGGTTTTTTACTACTGAATAGTAACCAACAGGTAAATGGATATTCTTACAGTAGTCAGTTACTCCTTGTTTTTAATATCAGTTATGATGACAAAATTTTCATTTGAAAAGCCGCTGTAGCTTTACGCTTTATCCCGCTCGTAGCAGAGTAAGCAGATTGAACTGTAGAAACAGGTAGGAACCTAGTGTTAAGACACTCCGTTACCTGCTTTTCACTTTTCGAGGCATTGCGTGTTAAGCGGCGGAACTCAAAGTCGCGCTTGCCTAGTTGCAAGACTGAAGAAAATAGAAATGTAATAATCACTCTCCTCGAGTATCCTAATTTAATGTGTTTGCATTATTTTCATGTATCTCTAAAAATAAAGAAGTATTACGTAATATACATGCAATAAAAAATCATAATTACTTTTTTAAACTTCATAAGAATAAGTTAGACTTCTCAAGTATGTACAATCTAGTTTTTTTTTTTTTTATTTTTTTTTTTTTCATAGCTTCACGCTTTTATCCCGCACACATGGCAGGGTAGGCAGAGGGAACTGCAGGAACCATACGAACCTAGTGTTAAGACACTCCGTTACTTAGTCCCTGCTTACTCCGTCCCCACTTTCCGCCGTTTTCGAGGCATTGCGTGTTGAGTGGCGGAACTCAACGCCGCGCTTTGCCTTAGTTGCCAGAGCGAGGAAAATGGAAATAGAAAAATCCATCTTCCCCGACTGGGGATCGAACCCAGAAACCGTCGCGTTAGTCGCGTTACAGGCAGACGTTGCGCCTCTGCGCCACGACGGTCTTCAAAAGAATAAGTTAGACTTTTCAAGTATGTACAATCTAGTTAAACTAAAAAAAACAATCTTGAGCATTATTGTTACTTAAGTAACTGAAGACGCGACCCTGTTTCGTTAAGGTTTCAGTGACCTAATATTTAGTTGTATACAAATTCTGTTGTGTCATGTTGTGAAAGTAATTTCCGGGGCTTTAATTTTTAGAACGTCCAACGAAATTTCTTTTATATATTTATCATATTTTTTTATTAGAAATAGCATTTATGGGACCGAATAATTTTTTTCACTCTTTAAAAAAAACAAAGTACGGCGTTAATTATCGCCGCTCTTCACGCAATAAATATCTTAAAAGGGGAAATGCCAAAAATTGAGTGTCTTAACACTAAGCACTCTCTGTCTACGCTATTATTTACTGGTTGCAAAGAAATGTAATTTCAACTCTCATTCATAGCATATGTAGTGATTTTGTACAGCTTCATGCTAATTAATATGGCTAAAGCACCATATGGGGCAGTGGGTGAGCTTAATTATCTCATCTCTTTTGGTAAGGCAAAATATTTTTTTGTCTTTGGTTGTCAAAACGTAATAAATTTTGGCGTTTATTCCATTTAAGGAAAAACGGAGAACAGCGAATATTCACACTTGCTCATTTCTGCCTACTCTTTGAAATTAGTGAGCGTGGTAGTAAAAAATATGCGACTTCTTTGGTACAAAGTACTCATGTTAAAAGTAAAGTATATATATATATATATATATATATATATATATATATATATATATATATATATATATATATATATATATATATATATATATATATATATATATATATATATATATATATATATATACATATATATATATATATATATATATATATATATATATATATATATATATATATATATATATATATATATATATATATATATATATATATATATATATATATATATATATATATATATATATATATATATATATATATATATATCACACAAGCGCACACAGAACTTATAATTTAAGACTACTTAGAATGTTTTAAAATATTTGACAAAACTAATAATATTAATAATTTATCATTCAATTTTGTCGTAAATTAAATAATTCTTGAGGAGCGTCGTGGCGTAGAGGCGTAACATCTACCTGAAATCTCGACGGTTTGTGGGTTCGCTTCCCACTCGGAGAAGATGGATTTTTCTTTTTCCAATTTCTTCACTCTCGAAACTAGACAAAACACAATGTCTTGAAAAAAGATGGAAAGCATTAACTAGTTTAGGTACCTACTACCTACCCTACCTACCCTGCTATGTGCAGTATAAAACGTGAAGACAAACAAAATAATAAACAATTCTTCTCTTAACCCACAGCGGAACCTCCTCCATTAGTGAACGTGACCGTTCACGCATCAACTATCCTGGCGATCATACTCTGGAATGTGGCTGGAGACGGTGGACATCCCATAATGGACTTCACAGCGCAGTACCGGTCAGCGGCGCCGGTCAACGGCACCCTGGAGGCCTGGAGACCCATCAGCCCTAATCATATTAGCCCTAATTCGGTAAAGTTTTGTTTGTTTCGTCATAATTTAGTCTATTTAATACTCGAGCATCCGAAGCTCAGTAATGAGGTATTTCTTCTACAGTGTTCTATAACATTTCTTTTTCTTCTTCTTTTAATTGATGATAAAGAAGAATCAATTGTTGTAATTTAAATTTACAATGCTAGTTTAATGTTACATGTCATTTAAATTTTTGAAATGTTAGAGTTTCAGAGTCATATTTTAAATAACTTTGCAGACTCATAAATTTGTCAAACTTGCATGACGTTTTACTGAAATGTTTATCGATGTCACGCGGCTACTAACAATATCAGTGGCTCATTTTTTACTATTTGTTTATTTTTTCTATATGTTAATGTATTTAGTATGTTAGTGAAAAACCCTCTCTCACCACTAGTGTAATTGAAGGAATTAATCTCTTATACTATAAGACAAAGTGTTTAGTCGATTTATATCACTCGACATATAATGCTTTACTTTGAGCGGAAAGCGGAGAGTGCTAATAACAACTTCTCTCTGCACTCTAGTCACAACTATTTAATTACTTAAGAAACAACGTGGAAGTAATAGAGGTATTACAACGTCACATCTGTCTAGTCCATCTGTCACTAAGTAATTAATTGAATACAATTATTGGCCATAAAAGTGGAAAATATGTGTATTTTTGCACTACATTGTGCTTTAGTAGTATTTTAGTCTGTCAGTGTAGAATGAAATAAAGTTTTGCACTAAACCAAGGCTCGCGGCGTAGTTCCGGTGTACGTGAGTCGTTAGTGTTAACTAACGTTCGTTAGTTAGTAAGAGGTCGGCATTGTGTTGTTTTTTCGGCTATAACTCAATTTAGCCTGTGCTTTTATTATTTAAAGCAGTTTAGTTGTTGATTTCTTTTTGGGTAAGCAAAGCAAATGATATTCTAAAGTTTATACAACCGCTCGCTGAATCGCTCTCAACTTGTATAAAAAATAAAATGAAGAATGAAACGGGGTTTTCTCGACATTAATTTCTTTGCCTACCCCATAAATTCATAAAACATATAGAGATAGTTTACAGGTATAAGTAAACTATATTATAAATATTATAAAAATGAAACCCAGACAAACAATTGAACGCGTTATTTTCAGAAATTCTTGATTTTGAAAGGTTTTGGCATTATAAATGGCTGCTTATCACACGTAAACAGTTTCAATGGAACCTAGCGTACTCATGATAAAAATTACTTTAGACACTTAAGACCCGTACCATACACGTTTCTAATCTATATTCATTTGACCACAAGCAACAAAAATACAAGAAAAGCTAATCTTTTCATTATAAAACGTCTAAATATTGAATATAATATTATTGTATATTACAGAGGCAAATCGATGTGTACCATCTGGAACCCAATGCATCGTACTGGTTTAGAGTTTGGGCCAACAACGTCCTCGGGCCCGGACCACCCGTAGAGGTGCTTGCCACTACACTGTATAGCGATCAAGAAGCAGGTGCGTCGGAGATATATGTACTTTTTTGTAGCTTCACGCTCTATCCTGCACATGGCAAGTTAGGCAGAGGGAACTACAGGATCCATAGGAACCTAGTGTTAAGACACTGCGTTGCTTTATTTTTGCTTTCTCGGTCCCTCCTTTCCGCCTTCGGCATTGCGTGTTGAGTATTGGCCACTAAAATGAAAATAGAAAATCCATCTTCCCCGATTGGGAATGGCGTTGAGTTCCGCCACTCAACACGCAATGCCTCGAAAAAGGCGGAATGCAACGGAGTGTCTTAACACTAGGTTCCTATGGTTTCTGCAGTTTCCTTTGGCTACCCTGCCATGTACGGGATAAAATGAAGATACAAAAATAAAATGATTAAGAATCACAATAATGATTCCAATTTAACTTACAACAAGCTTTTAAATTAAGCGTGACAGAAACACAATTCTATATCAGTACGAGTATCTATCTTCTTAACAACAATAGAGGATTGCAAATCACTAAGCGTATTATGTTAGTTGGCTTCGGTCACTCGTGTCGCAGTTGAACTCGATTACCGTCGTTTGTGTGCATTGTCCAATTCACTTGTATTGAAACGTCTAGAATGGAATCGCAAATGATTTCTTTTTGTTCGATTTCTATGTACTTATATGTAATGGTATTAAACTATGGGGTTTAACCTAAATTTTAACCCAGGAAGTATATGCCTAGGTGAAAAGTATTTAATATGCCATAGGTATTATTTATAGGTATTATTTAGGTATTTTCTA
This sequence comes from Dione vanillae, assembly GCA_037178615.1. Taxonomy (NCBI): domain Eukaryota; kingdom Metazoa; phylum Arthropoda; class Insecta; order Lepidoptera; family Nymphalidae; genus Dione; species Dione vanillae. The sequence continues at coordinate 291,653 of JAZFAU010000138.1, read as the reverse complement.
TATCAAATTCTTTCGACACACAAATTCTATTCTATGCTCTATATATAATTGGAAGTTTGAATGTATAAAAATAAACAAAAAAAAATCTTAAACTTAAGTGTCAATTAAACTAAATAATATACATTTACAAGTAAACTCTTATATAAATCTCCACAGAACTGTACAAGCACTTCCTAGAAGGCGCGGAGACTTTTGACACTCGCACATGGGTGGCAGCAGTCTGCGTAGTGATGGGCACTCTCGCCGTCCTCGCTGCGGGTACATGCGCGGTTCTCTGCAGAGAGTGGCGGAGATCAGGTGAGCCCTAGCTGCCGGCCGCGCGGCCCACGTTACCCCGTCTATACTTTCTGTTTCATTGACGGACCTTGTGGACCGCGGAGAAGTTGAAATGTATTGAAAAGTGTTTATTAGACTGTGTAATAGTTCAATTGTACCCATATCTCGTGTGTACCCTTAATATTTTTCACTTGTACCCTACTTTAATCATGATATTATTATGTTGTAGTTTCTATCGTGTTACAGATTTTAATCTTACAGGTATTATTCTTGTGTATGGTAAAATTAATTCTTGTAGTCCAAACAATGAAAATTTTATTGTTAAACAAATTGTCTATATTTACTACAATTTAAAATTATTATTAAAATACCTGCAATCAAAAAGAAGCATATTAACAAATTTAATTACAGATTAAATAAGTCAGAACTAATTTACCCCATATATAAAAACCATAATATAAAACATTAAAAGAAAAATAAGAAGATCCACGTAAATTGTCTGTTTGCTGTAATTATTCAGCGTATGATGAAGATGTGGATGTTAATTTCACTATGAATATGTATGTGAATTCGAATTCTGTACCTCAAACGATTATCATAACACATGTCTTTATTACCATTACCGTTCGATAAAAAACATTTTAACAGATTTTTAAAGAAGAATATAAATAATGTGTTAATATAAAATGTCATATAATTATAGCAAAATGGCCTGAATATAATTATTATATTTGAAGTAGGGTTTTAAATATAAAAGACAAGGATTTTAATGAAAATACATCACTAGCTACTAATGATATAAAGCTGAAGTAAAGGCTTAAAAATTTAAGAGAATTGAATCATTTTAATATTAAAGAGTACAATATTTCCTTTATAGCTTGTTAAAGTAGAAATTTTGGACTATAAAATGTTGTTTTAATAGCGTCTAGAAAATTATAATTGCATTTCGAATTGTTAACATTAAAATTATTATAATAATCGAAATAAAACACTTTTATAACTTTCATAGATTAGTGAAGCTTTAGAGTAAAAAATTAATAATTCCTACTTTAAAAAAACATAAAAATTTTAATGCAGCTGGATTTGAGCCCGCGCGTTTATGCGAGCTGTGCAAGAGGGCGTGGGTTCGAATCCCGCTGCGTTAAAATGTTATATGTTTTCTGTAAGTATTTTTCCACTCTCAGTGTGGATTAACACTTTAAAAAATATTTAATAATTCCTTGCAATTTAAAAGCAATATTTTTATTAGATATTTTAGAGCCTAAATAGATATTTTATTATATTAAAACAATTTAGTGATGTAGTCAATTTTTAAACACGTAATTGACACTCTGCTTTAATAACGACTATAATTATAAATAATTAATCTAATATTAGACTCATCATAATTAGCTATTTACAAAAAAATCTTGAACTTTAAAAATTATTAAAAAAAACTAAAAGTGCCAATAAAAAGACAATTTTTATCTAGAACTATGTAGAGTTTATATAAAAATAAAAAAAAAGTTTGTGTAGCTTAGTTGCGGTATTATTAAAGAGGTGCTACGCGTTTTAAATATACATATATATAATATGAGAATATACCAAAAACAATACAAAATGCCGTTTAACCAGGTTACATATAAATATACTTATGATAAATTGTTAAAAGTTATATATTTTCTTTTTATATATCAGTAAATGAGTTTTTACATATAATTTAGTTACTCAATTTAAATTTTTATTGTATTGTTTTGTTTCGACTAAAGCAATTTTCTATTTGTTTTCTATATATTATTTTATTTTTTTTTAGATTTTACTATTGATTATGTTAATGGACCAAAGCAAAATACTTGGCGTCAATTATAACTCTTGGATTTGAAGCTATTAATAGAAATATATGGTTGGAGGATTTATCTCGTTATTTACCACACGGGATATATTCTTATAGATATTAGTTTAGTAGAAGCTTAAAGCTAGCAAAGTGATAATGTAGATTTTTTAATAAAATTAATAAAATAGCTTTTAAAAATTTCATACATGAAAAAAATCAAATTTTCAGTAGTGATAGATGAGCTTTCCTGATTACGTATACGATGAATTCTTGCCAAAATGCTTTATTTATTTCTTTTATACATATATGGCTGTTATATTGAATATATTTGATCCCCTAACGAAAATACATTCCAAATTTTTTACTTTAAAATATATAAAATTATGTGTTGTTCAAAAGTACCCTCGCGTTTTTTAGTGCTCAGTAGATAACAAGTCATTTTTTCCATCTCACATTTACTAGTTCGATAACTAAACTGTTACTAGAATGCCTTTGCGGTAAATATTCTTATGACTAGGACCACTTGATATTTTTGGACCACTTGTAAATTATAACACTAGCTTTTTCTACTTTCGCACCATATCTTAGTGGTTAAACCAAAGAAGTAAATAATACAAATATTATAATATTTAAATAAAATAAGGTTAAATATAAATCATAATAGTAATTAATAAGTACATTAAAACAATTTATTGAACTTCAATATGGAGACAGGATAACGTGCAAATAAGTTACCTCGTATGTTTCAATACAACCCCCCTTTTTCTCATACTAACACACTTATATCATATAATGTAAGTAAATGTAAATATACCTAATTTGCATAGAAGGTTAAAATACTTCTACCGTGCATGAACTGAATGAAATCTATGTAGTACACAATTGTGTGTAAGACAGGTTGGGGAAGGTTAGAAATAATTAAAAAAATTAATATAAAATTATAAAAAAGACTTTGTCTAATACGAATCGGTTAATAAATAATTAAAACATTAATTATCATATTATTGTGAATTATTAACAATAATTCAAATTTACAATTGAATTTACAATTAAAATAGAAATTGATCCCATTTTTTTTGTACAGTATCCGAAATGTTTAATGATATGTAATTTTAATTAATTGAAACATGTAATTGAAACTTGCTCTTAGAAAATTTTGCTTTATCGCCTTAGTTCTAATATTTTTAGTACAAAAACTATCAGCTGATTGTAAGTCTATTCTTAAACTACAAAGAGGAGGTTCACGAAACAACCTAAGAGTGAGTTTTAAAAATATTTTATCTACTCGCATGTTTTGCATAATTTCTAATGATAATTACTAAATTACATTTATTCATTTTTATTCATTCGAAATTTTTCTTCTTTCCCTTCTATCGCACTCGCTTGGAACGCACGCTTGGACTGCGGGGCTGCACACTAACAAACAAACACTTTAAAACATGGTGATGGTATGTATTAACCCGACAACATTTTATTGACCACTTTTACCCCGTGTGGTTCGTATTTACCCCTTTGTCTTTGGTACCAATTATTGTCATATAAACGACAGACTATTCGGAGGAACAAGATGTAATAGAATTAGTGCCTAATATAATTTTAAATCCGGGTTTCATGGAATCGGATCCTGTGAGGCCGAGGGAAACGTACGCAGCGTCCATTATCAAGTCAACAGAGTGTCCGGGTCCTGGGAAACCTCGGCGTGTCTGATTCTCGTCTATACTGAACCTTAGAATATTCTATCTCGCCGATTCGGGACTATTATCATGATCGTAAGAGGTTTGAAAGCTAAGCTTCGCGAGGCCATTGCGCTTGATTTTTAAAAAATTGTGCTCAAATCCTAATACGTATCAGTAATAGATATTTAGTGGCTTGGGTCGTTATGAAACTCGATTCCATCTTATAAGTAATTTGCACTTTACTCAAAATGCACGCAATTTTTAGAAATTTTAAAATGGAGGAAGGCAATATCATATGTCCTAATAAGGAAACAATCCAATTGGCCCAAGGGTAACCGTGGACATATCAAGTGCTACGTAAAAATTATTTTGTAATATTGAATGGGAATGATAGAATATTCTATAGTTTGTAATGATTGGCTATTGCGCTCGACGTTTGATCGAATTATAATTAAAAAATATTTTTTTAAAGTTCACTGTTTATGCAAATAATTGTCGAAGGGGAACTTTGAGAAAATAGACTAATAAGAGTAGATAGCTCTAACTACAGAGAGAGATCACATTTAGTTTATAAGAATTTCGAGTTTTAAGTATTGGTGTTGCCACTTGCAAAAATGCTACAATTGGCAGTTTCTGCTCAATTATGTTATAGACAATTTCTTTACAAGAACTTAAATGCTTGCATTTACTTTTGATAAAGACTTTACACCGTTACGGCGTCTAAGGCTGACACTGGCTTTATCGATTTTGATAGTGGCAGCACCAATATCTGTGTAATTTTGAATAATATTGCTTACCGTTCAAAATTAATTGTTAATGTTACTAGCTATAATATATCGTAATTTAACTATTTATTTTTGCAATAATGTATATGTATCATATTTTTGTAAATAGATCTCAAATAATAATTAAGGAAAGCTAAAAGACATTATTATTTTAATTTTCAATTGTGATTTTTATACTGTGATTATTTTCTTCCAAATGTACGGACGTTCAAGCTTGGTTTTCGGATAAATTATATGATAGATATATCTGAAGTAGGCTTAGATTTTTTTATGATAGGTGTGTTGAGACTGTTACACCATGCTTAACGTAATTTAGACATAGATCGTGTACTCTAAGGGCGCTTAGGATGAGCTTCCTCTGCCCAGTGTGTTTTAGCCTAAGGAGCACAGCTAATGAAAAGCTAACGCTGAATATTACCAAATGACAATATGGTAGTAAGTATATAAATGTTGCAAGTAGATTTATTAAGACACCCGAAGGCAATGAAGCGTATGATATACATTTTGTATCGATGTATTGATTTGTCATGTGAAAATTGTAATTAAAGTACAGCCAAATGTGCACACAGATAATAATTTATATATATATATATATATATATATATATATATATATATATATATATATATATATATATATATATATATATATATATATATATATATATATATATATATATATATATATATATATATATATATATGTATATATATATAAATAATTATTAAATATATTTTATAATCACTTGCCAATCATTGTTTAACATATCATTACTGACGAAGGCTTTTATGACATTATGTGACAAACCAATATGTTTGTGAATTTAATTATAAATGTAAGTAGAGCAAATGGATTATAAAGTTGTTATCGATTTGGAGAGCAGTTTATTTTTGTATACATGGTGTATGCATATCAGTAACGCCTTAGAACGGAAGAGTATATATAGCTATGCGTTTTAACCTTTTCGCCTTCAATTTTCGCCATTGGAACGAACTATCTAGTCACCTATAAAGAAATAAATAGATATTTTGTATAACATTGTAAAAACATTTTAAATTATTGTTAACAGTTCCATACTGGCGTAGATTTCTTTTCCTTCCTTGTCCTTGCTCATTGCCTTTCTGTGTGCTTGCCCTCTTCTAAAGATCCTCTAAATACCCTTGAAAAAAATTTGAAATATATATATATATATATATATATATATATATATATATATATATATATATATATATATATATATATATATATATATATATATATATATATATATATATATATATATATATATATATATATATATATATATATATATATATATATATATATATATATATATATATATATATATATATATATATATATATATATATATATATATATATATATATATATATATATATATATATATATATATATATATATATATATATATATATATATATATATATATATATATATATATATATATATATATACCTCACATTCCTGTGCTCAGCTAAGCTTGCTATTGATCGAATAGACTAATGCAATTATCTGTCCGTCTCGCGTGATGTATATCGTGCTATGTCAATTATGTATATGTGTGTATTATATATGTTGGATTATTGTTACGCGTGTGTGTGTATGTGTGCACAGCTTGCTGAATCTCAGGTCTTATAGTGAATATAACCTATATAGGTTTCATAATCTTCCTTTGATCGATTACTTCTATAACGGGCATCTAAACGGTTATGCAAATTCTTATGATAAAGTAAGTAATTTCTATTTTAGTATATTTAGGCAGTTCCTTCGAATATATATTTGTATATATTTCATAATATCGCTTTCAGTTAACGTGTCCTATAATAACAATTTTTATTTATTCTTCTTTTACGTCATATATATATATATATATATATATATATATATATATATATATATATATATATATATATATATATATATATATATATATATATATATATATATATATATATATATATATATATATATATATATATATATATATATATATATATATATATATATATCTTATCTCATCATCATTACTCTACCTTACATATATATTAAACTAAAGTGATATACTATAAAGTGTTTGCTACGAAATAGTTCCGCAGTTTGTTTTTACAATATGGGTAGCGTGTTTTAAAGAACTTTAGTGATAGTAGGGTTGTACTAGGTTAGTATATGTACGCTAGGTGTAGACGGCACGTAGGCTAGACAGATCGAGAATTAAGACTGGGGTTAACGTGATAAAGCGGGGTAAAGGTGGAATCAATGTATGGAAGCTTTGCTTTATATTTATATATTTATTTTATACAGCTATTATTAGTATATTTTTATATATTAATTATTGTTCGTTTATAAAAATAATAATTTTAATTATTTTTGAACATTTTTTTATATTGTCACAGGTTATGTTTGTAAAATTTACTTTGAATATAGATGTTGTATTTTTTTAAGTTAATTTTCATTACTTATTGTCATTTTTTTTTAATTCAAAATCAGGTAAGTGCAGCAATTGTATGTATAGTTTAGATGTAGCACAGATTATCGCATGGATTTCTACCTGTATTGTGCTGAGGCATGCATGTTTTATTTTAAATGCTTGAACACAAATGAAGATAATTATTTTTGTATATATAAATATATAAATTTTATTTTTAAAAATATGTGTATATTTTATTTACAGTACATATTACACGTTATTCTGTCTCATTTAATTTTTATTGTTGTTTTATCTGTGGTACCTAAATGCACGTTGAAACGTGCTTATTTTAGCTGTTTTCTGTGTTTTTTGCTTATAATGTATTTTGTTCCAATTATTTGGGTTGTTGGATGTATACATTATATTTATAATAACATATTTTTAAAAGCAATAACTTTAAATTTAATTATATGTATGTATGTAATATTAGTTTAAGCTTACATATTTATATTTTAATATTTCTAAGTTAAGATGCAGCTATGTTATATATGGACATATTATAATAATAAAGTTTGATATCTTCAAAAGAAAATTCAACATGAAATAATTTACAATTCGTAACTTCCATAGAGGCTTCAATAATTCTATTTCTATTATACCTATCCTAGAAACTCGATTATCCGAATCTCAGTTGTACAAGTTTGCGGTTATCCGGACTTTATAACAAACAATTGATGAACATACTAAATACGTATATTAACAAAAACATGTATTAATTCATATTCAACATCTAAGTGCATTAATAAACATATATAAATGTAAAAAAATCATAGGTTGAAATATCTTTTTTACAGTCCGGATAATCGAATTTATGCTATATATATATATATATATATATATATATATATATATATATATATATATATATATATATATATATATATATATATATATATATATATATATATATATATATATATATATATATATATATATATATATATATATATATATATATATATATATATATATATATATATATATATATATATATATATATATATATATATATATATATATATATATATATATATATATATATATATATATATATATATATATATATGTGTGTGTGTGTGTATATATATATATATAATTTCAGCAAGCCCATGTTAAATATAAATTATTTACTTTATATTAAAGTAACATTATAGGTTAAGGTCGCCTTTGAAAGCACGTCCATGGTGTAGGGCAGCGAATCCGGTTAATTTGCCAATGTATGTCAATATTTAAGATATGTTACCAATATATATTATTGATTGGCAATATTTTTCTATATTAAGTAATTTTAAGGCTAGCGTTAATTGGTCTGAGAGGAAAGACAGAGAAATTTGGATCTTGACGTATTATAAAATTGTGAAAAGAAAACAAAATGTCATCTGTCAAAGTGACATTTGAAATGTATTTGTTTAAATGTATGTTTTTTTGTTTAGTTCTTTTTGTTTTTTAATTTAATACAAATTAAAAATATATATATATTTAATTTGTTTTTTAACAATATATACATAAATTTGTATGGAAAAATACAATATAACCTAGCTCTTTATTAATAAATATCGCTGCAGCTGTCTTTCTTCATCTGATCTTCCTACCCTAAGTTAAGTCGAACAGTAACCGACAGTACGCGAGTGTAGTTAAAAGAAAACGCTTTACATGTTTAAATAAGTATAAAACTATATTATATTGTCACGATTTTCATACATTGTTAAAACATTATAATTAATATTCATTGTAAATATTGTTCAATTATAAGTAAAGGTAACAATAATTTGGTCATAATCATCTAAATTATCTATACTACTAATTAAACTAAAGGATTTCATTCCTTAACGTTAATTTAAGGATCAATATAGGTTATGACGTTAAATATTTCATTATCAACAGCACCTGCTGGCCAGTTTTTTATCTGGCAGATAAACAAAATGGCAAGATTTTCAGATCTCAGATTGAAATATCTAGCACTTATTCACCTGTTTAAATTATCAACTTTTTGATAGACAACGTTAACTACCAGCATACTATATGAAATTTTACTTATAACCTAAAAATTAATACTAATTCATTTTCATTTCATCAAAAGCGAAGAAATAATTTTTGTAATTTAATATACTAATTGAAGTTAATTTGCGACAAAAAATTTAAAAAATATAAAATTAATACAAAGATAGATAAAAAACATTAGACAATATCTGGCTTTTTTAAATATTTACAATGAATATTATTGAAGAATTCCAACAGATAAGTAATATTATTTTTTGAATATCTGATTTTTTTTTTTCAATGATGTCATATCAATGACAGACTGAAATTGTGATTAAAAAAGAAACGAATAAGTATCGTGTTGAAATATTCTCATTCCAAATTTATACGTGCAATAAATTGTTTATTTTGTTTTATTGTTATTACCAGCAAAATTATATTTTTCATATAATATATTAGTTTAGAAATGTTATTTTTTTTATTAAAAATGTGTTAAAACGCAAAAGCTTAACTATGTTATGCCTTAAGATTTCTGTGTCTTCACCATTATATTATCTATAGCTTTTTTCTAAACAGATTAGGAAGTTGTTGTAAAGTTCTTTGTAATTCAAAAACTAATAAAGGATAGGTATAAAGCTTTTAAGCTTGTCATAAAATATAATATTTGTTTGAAATAATACAATTTTGCTGGTAATTCTATTATTGTTAACTAAAATGTGGACGAAACAATAGTTTTTACCTGTTATTGTGATGTTGGAAATCATTCCCATTAAAAGTACATTTTACACAAATATGCCTTTTTATTTGAACCTACTACTATGATAAAGCGAAGTAATTCTTCTCTTGTTCTATTATGTATATTTGTAAGATACAACAAAGGAGTTATTGAAATCAGAATATTGAGCAGTTTTTTTTGGATTTATTATTAATATTGATGTTAAAGTAAGTCTACATATTTGTAGAAGCCAAAACAGTTAAATATTTATCAGGAACATTATTTTTTATTATTATTAAGTTTTGATTATTTTAAGTTATACTATAAATTTGTCTTTATACTATCGTGCAAATTTCACATATAGGACTACATCTGGATGTCGGTTCTTTAGCCATTGTCGATTTGGGAGTAAAAGCGGAGAGTGAGTGAGCAAAGACACTCTTCACACTAACTTTTTGTCTTCTGATACAGCGTGAAGCTAAAAAGTCAATGTATTATGATTATCCTTTCATGGAGCGACGTCCGAGTCAGAATCCTGAAAAAATAATAATAACTGAAATCTTGAAACTCAAATTTTAATTATATAAAATTAATTTATATAACTAAAGCACCTTTCCAGGACCGTCGTGGCGCAGAGGTGCAGCGTCTGCCTGTAAACGCTACGGTTTGTGGGTTCGATTCCCATGATCGGTTTTTCATTTCCATTTTCTTTGATCTGGCAACTAAGGAAAAACCACATAATACGCCTCGAAAAGTAAAAAAGCACGCAACAGAGTGTCTTAGTGTCTTAATACTATGTTCCCAAGGTGCCTGCGGTTCTCTCTGCCTACCATATTTCAAGTGGAATAAAGCGTGAAGCTAAAAAATAACAGAAATAGTGAAGTCAACGAAACTTAGCTCTCGTTCTTTCTGTTCAATTTTTTTAGTACACAGTCTAAAATATAAAAAAAAGTTAAATAAAAGAATACCTTCAAGTCTGAATCGTTTAACGCCTCTTCTAGAAGTATCAAGCCTGGGTCATCAGGTGAAAAAACACGACATTCTTCATCAAAGAACTTCTCCATCTTTAACTTTAGTTCTTCGTATAAATGTGCTTCAGTAACTTGATATCTTCTGTACTCTCAGATGATGTTTCTTGGAAACTAGTATATGAGATATTTTAATAAATATTCATTTAAAGAATAATTGTATTATTTTTAAGTAGGGCAACTTCATATAATAATACACATTATAGCAATTAATAGATGTATTACAATTTGATTTAGAATTATTTTGAAGTGATTAAAAAATTCTGAACACGCAATGGTTATGAGTTCGATTCCCAGATGACTATCGACAGATTAAAAATTAATTTTAGTCTAAATATAGTAAAATTGTTGTAAATCTAGCCACAAATACTGTTATAGTTGAAAATGAAGAAATAAAGTCTTAAGAATTTATAATCTGTCATTGTTATTGTGTATTCGTTGTTAATTACATTTTATATTCCCGCGCCAATATATTGTAAAATATTATGCTCTATTAGAGTGAGGTGATAAAGAGCTCTTTAACACCAAGCTTCGAAGTAAGTTTATATATCGTCGTAAGTTAAGAGAAATTACTTAAAGTTGCCTGCCTGAACGTGGCCTGAACGTTTATGGGGCTGTATTGCAGCCAATATCTCAAGGGTCTTACCTTTTTTAAATGGTTTATTAATAAATGTTATGTTGAACAAAAAAATGTTGTTTGTAACAATATGTATGATAAGAGTAAGTATACTCATATTTAAGATTATGGAGATAAAATGGTACTTAAAATTTTATAAGCTACAAAAAATATGTGTATTATTATAAGTAGGTACCTATTCAACGAATCCAGGTAGCCAGGAGGAAACGAGGCTATGGCCGATCTCATATGCACCCACGGGTCGCTCAAACTTCTGCCTTTGAACTGAAATAAAAGCTTTTGAACTAAAAACAAGAAAGGTTTTAAAGGTGTATTCCAAGGAGGAAGTACCTACAAGTAAGTTCTTATGTATGTATGTATGTAAAATAAAAATTTTCAGCAAAGACAATTCTGCACAAAGAATTTTATATTAACTTTATATTCTTTTTATTATAATCATTAAGCTTCAACAGGCAGTTATAAAAACTTAAATTGTCTCTAAATTGGATGAAAAGTGGTTAAACGGAGTGTCTTAACACTAGGCTCCCTCTGTCTACCCTGCTATAGACACATATATGGCAGATTTAGCAATTTATTTAGTGTTGCCAGAACTACGAAATGATAATATTTAGCTTTTTAATAACAGTAATATAACAATATTTATTATAAATTTCCACAAAAAAAATATCTAGAAGCAAATGCGATTTATCTCTAACATAAAACGCTTTAAAGTAAAAGGACAATCTCACTATAAAATAAGCAATACTTACACGTCGATATCTTTCATAATCGATTTCTGAATCAGTCAAGGCTCTAGACAAAGCCAAGCTGGATCCTGTGCTGTTGGTCTTCACATCCAACTCTTCACTCCCTGAAGGAATACTATCTTCCAAATCCTCTTCACACCAGACACAAGGAGTTAAAGGAACTTCAGGTATGTCTAAATCGTTTACTAGTTGAGATCTCGTTTTGGGAACGTTATCGAGCACGGAGCGAAACATATTCATTTAGATTATTTTTACTTGGCTTTTATAAAGTTTGTTTCTTCAAAGATCATAGGGGCTCAACGGATTGCCTTAAAACTAAGTAATAAAAATATTTACATGAAAATGAAAAGAAAATAATATTTATATTCAAATTTTATAAGAGGACCGTCGTGGCGCAGAGTTAAGTCTTTGCCAGTATCGATTAGGCACTAGATCGTCACAGAATCGATTCCTACTCGAGAAGAATTTATAATTTTTGAAAACTTTGCTCTATTATCAAGGGGTGGGCGTTCGGCGTTGAGTTCCAACACTCAAAACAATACCGCAAAAGGCGAGGGCTTAGCCTAGAATGAAGTGTCTTAACACTAGGTTCCTTCGATTTCCGGTTGCTACGATTGACCTGCTGTGTGTGCCAAAAAACATTTAGTTAAAAATATCCATGTGTTCTATAATCCTTAATTATATACCTATAGAAATTTCGAACGTAGATCGATAATATTTGAAGCAAGACTAGTGTAATCCAGACACAATGTTCCCATCCTTAACCTATTGTCCACACACACATACTCTTTCTTGCTTTTTTCTCGTTTCTCTTCTCTTTTTTGTTATATTTCTTATATTACTCCTCAAAACGCCTGCAAAATCTGGATTTAATTTTATAAGGTGACTGGTAACTCTCACCTAAATCCAGTTTCTATTAAGGCCAATCTACGTGAATTTAAACATGGCAATATCAAATACAGTGTCGTTAACCATTTTTAGCAGAGATCAGGTTTCTTAACTGGCCTATTATCGGGAATTGAGAAGTATTTAGTAAATTTTCTCGTCTTTTACTCCTCCTAATATTGTAGTGTTGTATGTAATCATAATTCATCGTAAAATATGAATCTATAATAAATAATGCAATAAGAACATTCTTTTTGATGTTTTTGATTAAATTATACGCGGGAAAAGCTTGTCTTAAATACAGATCGAGGCATTGCGTGTTGAGTGGCGGAACTCAACGCCTCGCTTTGCCTAGTTACCAGAGCGAAGAAAATGGAAATAGAAAAATCCATCTTACCAAAATGGGAATTGAAACCAAAAACCTTCGCGAAAATTGTAATAATTTACAATGATTTGTGAAATTATTACAGTTTTCATCAAATTGTAGTATCCTATATAAAATATATAAAACCTTAATTCCATATATTTATCGAGTCTGGGTTCGAATCCCGTCCGCACCAGTAAAAGAAATATTTTTTTATTTTACTACAACTTAGTAACGCCTTATAATATCTACAACAGTTGTAAAACAAATTTTGTTTAGGCGACGCTTTAATACGCGCCTTATAAAAAAGGTCCGTCAAATGAGGTCGCGGGTTCAAATCTCAATGCTTTAAAAAATTATATATGTAATATCATCATGTCAGCAGGGACCTCCATGCGTGCGACATGTAATATATATAACTTAATGTATTTTTATAACTATTTTTATATATTTAGTGTAGACACTTTAACACTACAAGTATGAACATAGAAGAGTACAAGTACAAGTCGCACAAAGGTCACGACCTCTCCTCGTAACCACTCAGCTCCAGTAAGGCTGTAATCATTACTTACAATGGAATAAAGAAACTAGTACGTGCCAGTCTACGCTGTGGTCTGTAGTCTGTAATCTGTACGCGCGAGCATGTCATAGAAAAGACAAGTAAATATGGTTAGCATATATATGTATATGTATATATATATATATATATATATATATATATATATATATATATATATATATATATATATATATATATATATATATATATATATATATATATATATATATATATATATATATATATATATATATATATATATATATATATATATATATATATATATATATATATATATATATATATATATATATATATATATATATATATATATATATATATATATATATATATGTATATATATATCATTGAGAAAAAAAAATATTAATATATAATTTAATTTGAAAAGCTTGTCATATTTTATACCTTTTTCTTTAAATACTTTAAGCGAGTACCTAGTTCTTTGTTTTGCGGAATTCAATTTCTCCCAGTTTTAAAGTCGAACCTGCAACCGTCACAAAGTCATACGCTAATCCTGCACTAATCAGATTGGTGTACTTGTTAAATAAATAGCTTCGCCCTATTTTCCACAGTGTTCAGTTCTGAAACTCTGTTGCCCTGCACCATTTAAATTTGAAATCTACGTCAAATTTTGCGTTTTGAGTGGCGTAACTCAACGCTGGGCTATCTTTTATTACCGACCGAATATAATAGTAATCGCGAAGACAGTAAAAATAGTTAATTCTCTCCAGAAATTACTCCGTAACTATCGCGTTTACGCTCGCTAGTGCCACCGCGCCATGACGGATGATATTTAGCTTCACGCTTTATCCCGCTCGTAGCATGGTAGACAGAGGGAACCGCGGGAATCGTGGAAAGCTAGTGTTGTGACACCATATTTAAACTGGTTTAAGCTTAAAATTATATCTTAAACGAAATTTTAATATAATAAAATCTATTTACATATTTATTTTTATAATCTGTGGAAGTATTTGTATATAATGTGTCAATGGAATTATAAGGGGAGACTTTGGTTTACTTTCGATAACACAGTATCAAAGATACTGGAGGAAGAAAAAAGCACGAGGAATCCCCGGAGATATTGTATAAAGAGCCTAAAAGACAGTGGACGAGGCGAAAGACACGTTTCTAATTTTATAAACATTTCGATATTGAGATGAATTAATTAAATTAGTATTTTTTTATTATAAACAAAATCATGAAAATTCTAAATTCATGTACGATTTGTTGTTGAATTGATACCAGTGTTGAGACGAGAGTGGCATGCTTTGCTTTGGTGCTCCGTTCTCTCTGACTACCCCGTTAGGGATAAAGCGTGAAGATATACATATGTATACAATAGTATAATCACTTTGTAACTATAACTCTTCACTTTTTCAAACACTTTATTGACAAGTTTACACTTTCACACTTGACTAGTTTAGAAGATACGAGTTAAAGGTCACGTAGTCACAGTCATAATAAAGTGTGTCAGCTCAGCGGTACACTTTGCTTGGTCGATATTCGATACTTACGTGAGAATAAACATGCAATATCTCTCTTAAAGGGAAATTATATTTTTTTATATTTTAATGACGTCATAGCTGGTCTTTTAAAGCTCTATGAGGTAGTAGTCTTCTACATTTTTAAACTTATATATAAAAAAGTTAACACATTAGACTTATTTCCATGAATAATATTTTATTTAATCTGTACAATATTTGTAAGTATTATTAAATAATATATAAAGGTATTCTTGTATACCTTTATACATATTGTTTGGATATTACGAAAATTTGCAGCCTAATATAGACAAATAAAAATGTAATATATGTATGTACAAAATAAATATACAATAAAAATATATACACTAAATAAAAAGATGAACCTAATTTTAAAATTCATAATGAGCAAAAAGAAAAATTAAGCTATCAAATAACTTATATATTGACGTTTTAATATATTTTTTTTTTAGCTTCACGCTTTATCCCGCACATGAGCAGGGTAGGCAGAGGGAACTGCAGGAACCATACGAACCTGGTGTTAAGACACTCCGTTGCTTAGTCACTTTTATTCTTTTATTTATAGTAAAAATCATGTCATGTCAAAAATCCTCATAATTTGAAGAAATCATTGTAAGTTATTCCCACGTATGTATGTAGTGTCGTTATGATTATCTCTACACAAAGGCATTTTCATTTGCTGTTTGCTTGAAGTCTCAGAAATTACTATGCGAAAGACCAAGTGAAGGTGGACTGATGACATAAAATATAATTTTTTTTTATCCCGCACATGGCAGGGTAGGCAGAGGAAAATGCAGGGACCATAAGAACATAGTGTTAAGACACTCCGTTACTTAGTCCCTGCTTACTCCGTCCCCACTTTCTGCCGTTTTCGAGGCATTGTGTGTTGAGTGGCGGAACTCAACGCCGCGCTTTGCCTTAGATGCCAGAGCGAAGAAAATGGAAATAGAAAAATATCTTCTCCGACTGGGGATCGAACCCAGTAACCGTCGCGTTACAGGCAGACGTTGCGCCTCTGCGCCACGACGGTCCTCTATAATAGAATTATAAGATAAAAAAATAGCTAAATCTGTATAAACTAATTTATTTATTGCTTACAATAAAATTGTATGTAGAATTTTTGATAGAGTTTTGTAATTATAGATTACAATTATTAAAATATTTTCTTTTTGTTTGCTAGTCTGTTTCAGTGTCATTCCCTAAATTTCCCTGTTTATTTTATTCGAATATTGAATCGATTTAATTCACGAATAAAAGAATTGTAATGTTAAACCCATATTTTATGAAATAAGACGCGGACTATGTTTTTGAAAAGTAAAAAATATAAAAAACCATAGTTGCAAACTATGAATTCTTCAAATTCCTCAAGCAATCAAAGTCGCGGGCGCAACTAGTATATGACATAATTTAAAAAAACTTAAAAAGTTCTTTAATCATATTAGTCTATTTTTCTATCATATCTATCTATATGTCTATCTATAAATCTATCTACCTATCTTTACATCTATCTATTAAATAATTTGTATAATATAAGAAAAAAAATCCTTTAAAATAATATTAAATCATATAACAATCGTCTTCACTAAACACAACTGAACTACAGAACGGTACAAATTTCAAAAACAAGCAAAATGCTAATCATAAATATAGAAAGAGGTGCATATTAAATCCCATGACGTAAAACAAATAGACGAGTAGGTAGAGACGTGACGCGCTGTGGCAACATGCCCGAAATTCCTGATACCAGACAGTTTTATTTCAACTTCGGACCAAAACGTTCGCGTTTCCAGCTTATTGTAGATTAAATATTATTTCTAATAATTATTATAGAGAAATATATTCAAAAATATACAAAAACGGTTTAAATTTCGTTTTGAAATATTTGTGTTAGTTTATAAAAGTGATGTAAATATGTTTTGTATGTTTATTATATAAATAAATCGCCTATTGCGTATGTTTCGAGTGCATTTCGTATCTATGAAGATATATAGAACAAAAATCAATATAACATAATAATAAAACAAAAAATGCTTAAATTTTTACTAAACTTGTGTTTTTGAATAATTTTATAAATAAACATTATTAAAAAAAGGTTTTATATAAAAAAAATTGTGACAAAAAGCTAAATTGAAAAGAGATCAGCAATTGCTTTGATACTTCGAGTTTAGTCATGTCGCGGTAGTGCGACGAGATGGACGTATTAAACGGACCCTCGCTCCGCCTTAGAGGCGCGGGCAGTTGTGACCTCAAATCGGAATTGAACCTGTGCACAAGCGTCATGTCCCCGGAAACCCAAAGGCTTTTGCCGCCGACTTCAGAAACAATTATGACGAAGCCTTTCCCTATACGAGGTAAATGTGATATATTAGTGTTTGTGATTTAAATTTTAGTTTTTTTTTGGTGTTATTTGGTGATCTGTGGTAAGTTATTTTATTTTAATTATTTGAACCTATACTCTAATGGCTTATTTATGCTTTATATGTTTAAAAAGTTATTAAAGTCGTTAACTTTACTGTGAATAATGTGGAAAAGGTAATTTGCAATATTATCTTGATATTACAATATAATTACGTACTTGAGAATAATTTGTAAGTACAAAAAAATCTCTTTGTTCACATAGACTGATATGATTTTAAACTTTTATTTAAAATATAGACAAAAAAATTACACTCTTGTGTCGTTCTAATGAAAAAATATATATCTTATCATTGGTATTAAGTAAATGTTTGATTTAATTGTAAATAATCATTTTAACATCTGAGAAATGTAAATATAGATTAAAAATATTGCAATAATACTTAAAGAAAACATAAAAATTTGAACGCAGCGGGATTTGAACCAGCGCCTCTCGCAAGTGCAAGCGCTCTGACCACTAAACCATGTGATATTTTTTCTATCCTTAGTGTAAATGAACGCTTTATAAATCAGAAAAAAAAATGCGATATTTACCAACATAACAATGTAAAACTAAAAACAATACTTACTTACTTTGCATGTAAAAAAGCTCTACAATTACAAGGGGATTAAGTAAAGAGGCTTTTCAGGTAAAAATTTAAATAGGTGCTTTTACTTTTACTCGAAAATTTAAAAAGTTATATAATAGCACGTTTTAATAAAAGTTTATTAGTACGGAGAATATTTCAGGTAATTTTTAAAACAAAGCGAGGTCGTCTCTTTTGTTTGAAATTCTAAATTGCACCTTTTTTCTTTAGTTGTTGTTAGTAAACTTGTTATTATTATAATTTATATAACTATTATTATTGTTATTATGACAACCTTTTTTTATTTTAATACGAAATAATTAGCTATACATAGAAATGTTTTATTATTTATTGAAAAGCAAAAATATTAAATTGTTTTAAATTACCTTATAGAATTCTATTAATTAATTATCTGTCATTAACTTCTCTACTATATAGGGGAATTCCCATGTAAAGGCTACGTACGATGGAAACGACATATATATAAGATAAGGTATTTTTTAAAAATAAGATAAGTTAAAATGAAAATATGAAAAAATCTAATGCTATAACTTTTTTTTTAAATATGGAGAAGAACAATCTTCTCCATTGGAGGGAAGAAATACGGTTAGATATATCTCTTTACGTTAGGTTCTTCCCCTATCAATGGGGAAAGATATCGATACCTATCGATATCTATATAGTAAAAAATGAGTAAAGCAGTAGCACAATGGCCTCCATTAAAATATTTATTTAAATTAATTTAAACGAATCGTAACAGAAACCCTTTGTGTAAAACACTCCGTTCCCTGCTTTCCGCCTTTTCCGAGGTATTGCGTGTTGAGTGATGGAACTCACCGCCGCGTTTTGCCTGGTTATCCGAGCAAAGAAAATAGAAATAGTAAAAGAAATAAAGTTATATACGATTAAATCTAATATCAAAGAAAAACATTACGTTGTTTAGAATATTTATCGTACATTCTAGAAAAAAATCCAATTAACAAGTAAATGACATACACACCCATATTGTTTTATAGAGCGCGCAAATCTTTTGAGTTCTTAACGTGTTCAAATTAAATTGATTTTGCTTGTGTAATTAAAAAATAGCTTATAAATGGTTTCCTTTTTTAATTATCATAGAAAATGAAGCCTAAGTCAGAGAAATAAATGAGATACCTTCTTGTGCAATTTCTATATTAGGTCATGTTTAGACAATTTTTATATTTTTTATAGCTTCACGCTTTATCCCGCATATTGCAGGGCAGGCAGAGGGAACTGCAGGGACCTTATGAACCTAGTGTTAAGACACTCCGTTGCTTAGTCCCTGCTTTCTCCGTCCCCGCTTTTTGCCTTTTTCGAGGTATTGCGTGTTGAGTGACTCGACGCCGCGGTTTGCCTAGTTACCAGAGCGAAGAAAATGGAAATAGAAAAATCCATCTTCCCCGAGTGGGAATCGAACCCTCAAACCGTCGCGTTTAGGCAGGCGCTTACGCCTCTGCGCCACGGCGGCCCTCACTAAATTTATTGCGAGTAAGAATACTATAATTATATACTTAATTACTTTTACTTTACGTTCTATTCAAAAAATAATAGGATATAGCATTAGTACACTAATGTAGTTTATATATCATTGTTTTAGAATAAACAATAGCATCTGGCGACACGTTCCAACTGAGTGTATATATATATATATATATATATATATATATATATATATATATATATATATATATATATATATATATATATAGATATATATATATATATATATATATATATATATATATATATATATATATATATATATATATATATATATATATATATATATATACATACATACATACATACATACATACATACATACATACATACATACATACATACATACATACATACATACATACATACATACATACATACATACATACATACATACATACATACATACATACATACATACATACATACATACATACATACATACATACATACATACATACATACATACATACATACATACATACATACATACATACATACATACATACATACATACATACATACATACATACATACATACATACATACATACATACATACATACATACATACATACATACATACATACATACATACATACATACATACATACATACATACATACATACATACATACATACATACATACATACATACATACATACATACATACATACATACATACATACATACATACATACATACATACATACATACATACATACATACATACATACATACATACATACATACATACATACATACATACATACATACATACATACATACATACATACATACATACATACATACATACATACATACATACATACATACATACATACATACATACATACATACATACATACATACATACATACATACATACATACATACATACATACATACATACATACATACATACATACATACATACATACATACATACATACATACATACATACATACATACATACATACATACATACATACATACATACATACATACATACATACATACATACATACATACATACATACATACATACATACATACATACATACATACATACATACATACATACATACATACATACATACATACATACATACATACATACATACATACATACATACATACATACATACATACATACATACATATATATATATATATATATATATATATATATATAAATAATAAAATATAATGAGCAGACAAGTGAGCGAATAGTTAGTTAAATTAAATTTACAATATTATTTTACTGTTAATGCCACATTATGTCGTATGACTTTGCGATCTCGATACTTAGGTACATGTATAGGCGAGGACCTTGATATATGGCTTCTTGACCTACAGAGTGTATACAGTGTTTACGTTATGTAATATTTTAGCTGACACAAAGACATTTGTCAATTCATTCTGACAGTCGTAAGACCACCGATTACGGGTTCGATTCCCATTTGGCAAAGTAAAGTTATAAATTGTCCTTTCATTTTATATGAAATGAAGTACATATATAAGTTCGTATTGGTTTATTTTAGTGTAAAATTTTGATACTGGAAGAATTAAATTTGTAATATTCTTGATATTATATAAATTACTATATTCAGCCTTTTTTCTTCTTCGTATTGCAAGTACGATGTACGTATAAATAATTCTAGGTCACCTAAGTACTCCAGAAATACTTTATTATTTTTCATCGATTCGATTCGTGCGATTTCCATACAAATTACAAAAAATAAGCATTGATAATTTATATACGGGTTCTGTTACTTGCTTTTGACATAGAGAATCCTAAAAAAGACTATTATTACCTCATTTGACTGCTCCTCTAGGAGTAAAGCGTTAACACACACTAAAATGTATGTAAAAGTTACATACAATTTAGTTACATTAAGTAACGACAATGGGCTCATAATTTTATTTACTGCACTATTTTTCTATATAATTGATAACACAATGACTCACGCGATACAATTGTTACAAAGCGCTTGAGTCGAATAAAAAACTAATTACTTTAATGATTTGCATACATAACCTTATTATAAAAAATTTAAATTAAATGATAGGTTTTAGGTTCGATTCCCACTCGAAGAACTTTTTTACTTTTATTACAAACGTTTTAAAAAAGTACGGACTAGCGAATACTCAAATCTGTACATCTACGAGTATATATTAATAGCTAATTAATCTTTGGACCCCTGTTAACGGAAATTGCGAAGATGAAGAAGTATGAAATTTGGCACATTTATAGTTTATGTATAGGAGAAGTGTAGAACGCTAACATTTTTAAATAATAACGCTTCTAAAGTGTATGGTTCACTATATATATAATATTATATATTGCCATATGTTTTGGGAATACTCACTCTTCTATAAAGTGACATATATGTCGATATGCTAATATGTTTATCAAAAAAAGTTGTCTAAGTATACAATATATACATACTATATTTGAGTCCCAATTATACAAGGACATGGATATAGTGGGCGTAGAAAGAAAATTCACGCTTAATCCCGTATGTAGAGAGAGAGAGAGAGAACACAATCGCTAACTCTCCGTTCTCCGTTTGTTACCCAAATTCGAGATTCGAGGCATCATTATGGCGTTAAAGAAATATAACGTATAGTATAGTGCTTAGAGGGCTTGGACATTTAGTGTCTAAGATTGGAATCCTGACACGTTTAAGGTATCACGTTGCCTACATATGACTATGAGCATGAAAGAAAGTGACTAATAGAACATAACCTTTTGATAAATTTAAAAATAACCACTATCTAAAAATAGTTGATTATGTTTACTTCACAAGTCACTGACCCAGCGATATATTTGAAATAACTTTACTATTCGTTTAAGATGACCTCCGAGATAAATAGTGACATTTGTATAGTTGTTAGATGGTAACCAGTTCAATGCTTGCGTAGTGAGAATTTATTATAGTTATATACTAAAAAAATAATTAAAAGGATAGAAGAAATGTGAGTGCATAAACACTAAGAAAAGCAAACCTAAAACGATGAATGAATGAAATAAGTAATATAGAGTAATGGCAACATTTTTGATAATCTGTGTCTTCTTTTTATAATAAAAGAATTAACAGTCTGTGCCTTATTTATTTAATAGGGCTCGAACGAATATATAATTGGTTGAAGAATGAGGACTGCGCAGCATCTGCCTGTAAACGCGACGGTTTGTGGGTTCCATTCCCACTCGGGGAGGATAGATTTTGTTATTTTCATTTTCTTTGCTCTAGCAAATAGGCAAAGCGCAGCGTAAGTTGAGTTCGCCACTCAACACACAATGCCTCCAAAAGGTGAAAAGCAGGTAAAGGAGTGCCTTAACACTAAGTTCCTATGATTCCTGGGGGTCACTCTGCCTACCCTTCTATGAGCAGAAGCTAAATAAAATCAAAATAAGGGTAAATAAGAAATCAAGTAAAAGACTCATATGAACTTAAAAAAATATTTTTGTAAATATGTTATTTGTTAATTTGTTAAATATATACATATATAAATTGTTTTGTATATAAATATATTCTAATTCATGCATCGATTACCATCAGCTAGTAGACTTGTCTACCTCATGGCCGTGACCCCATTAGCTTGAAATAACATGTTTTCTAATACAAATGGAAATTCTCCTCCAACAGAAAACGTATATCTCAAGAACTTTTGGTCTGAATTTAATATATATTATCCATTTGGTCTCTATATTGACTCGATGTAAGTATAATAATATACAGAAGTCGTACTTACGACTTTCAATCAAAGTATAGTTTAATGTAGCATTTATGAAACGTGTTAAAATCAGAAAAGAAGATATATTTTCTTATTTATTACATATATATTATATTATTGTTATATATTATATTATGTGTTTTCTTTTTCAAACAAGGTAAATAACTAAATAAACATTTCAAAATAAAAAGCCATTTATCAATATGACGCAAGCGTACAATATCCTGTCAAAAGGACAAAGAGATATATCTCTTCCTCTTTTGGTTATTTTTTTGAATAAGAGGTGACAAATTGACAATGTAATAGTATTTTTGTGTAAGAATTTGTATTTAATCATGACTACCTCACGTACTTAATAACCGTATATAAAAACTAATCACACAGAAGTGCGTTAAGTCTTGTAGTATGATATATCATACAAGCTATATTAAAACAGGGTCGGACGGAAACATCATGAGTCGTGAACGTGATAAAATGAAGAGTTTAATAAAATCTATTGTTTGCTAAGTAACGGCCGCTCACCGGCCACCGGGCTGAGGCAGATGTTTGCAAGCAAACGTTACGTTGTAACGATGCATTGTTAATTATAATCGATAATACAGTAAGTATGAGTTCAAATTCTGAGCGTCGCATCTAATTGCGTATACGTATAAAGGTATATTTTTAACATGGTTTTTAAAAAGGAACCGTTGAATATGAAATAAATTTTAAGATGTTTAACAATTCCTAATGTTTAACTAAAAATAAAATAGTATGGTACCATCGAGGTGATCTGGTGATGGAACTCGAAGGTGGGTGAAGAAGCTCTGGGTTCTAAATCAACAGATTCGTCTTGCGAACATGTCAATTTAATATCAATTTAATTAAAAAATATTTTTTTAATCAGTTCAAAAAATCATTTTTAATAAATTAAAAAAATACTATTTTATTAAACAACTAGTTCATTCTAAAAATATATTATTGGTAATTGTTACTTGATATTTTTTTCAAAATAGATTCCTTGCGTCTGGCCTTGGTATAGACGCCGCTTAATTCTAATTTCGATTGACGAAAAGTTATTTCAGTACAATAAACCGATTTTTAACGTCAATGTGACAGTTAAATAGTACCTGACGGAGCACGACGGCGTAAGCTAAAAATTTAAATTTAAATTTTTCGAGTAGTTGGAAAAAACAATAAGCAAAATTAGTGTATCTATATAGTATAGTCAAATTTCTAGACAAACACCCTAACAAAGTCTAATTAATTCATTAAACGTTTTTAAAGTCGGTTAAACAAATCTATATATATTCTTTTACATATATGTTAATAAAAAAATAAGAAACTGCGGTCGCGTTACAGACTTACATCTACAGTATCACATTGTACATTGTGCATATAAATAAATTATCATGTTCAGTTCACGTGATATAGATTATTTTAGTTAAATATATTTATGTTTACTACAGAAGTGGAATGACGTTTTTAATTTTATAAACTTTTTGTCATTTTCGCACAAATTCGATAGAAGAATGAATTAATTAAATTATTTTTTATAAGAAAAACCATGAAAAATCTAAATTTGTGTACGATTTGTAGTGGATTACATACAAAAGTTAAGCTGTTAAGTTTGAATTATGAAATACCTATTATGAAAGGGTTGACATACACTTCAATAAAGTTTTTGTTATTTTAAAAATATACTAAAATTAATATGTTATATAAAAATATACACCAATAAATGTTCTTTTCTCACTGACTGTTCGATTCTCACTGATTAGAAATAAATTGTTTTCATTTGGCTTGCCAAGGCAAAAGCGCGTCGTTAAACGTTGCCAGTCATTCTAAAGGCTGAAAGCAGTTTACAGAATATCTTAACATTAGGTTCATTGAGTGCGTAGTCCTACCCCTACCCCGCATGTGCTTGAACAAAGGATTCGTCACTTATAGATAAGAAACTGTGAGAGACCGGAAGTGGTTAGGATTAACTTTAAATAATAGCCCTGAAATACGTAGACAATATTTTTCTAGCAGATTCTGCGTAACTTGACTACATGACATAAATCACTTACAATAACAATATAGGCCGAAGCCTATATACAACAGACCCGATTGACATAACTTCATTCTTTTCACAATTTGTTCCTAACTAAGCAGTATCATGAAGAATTTTAAGAGGTCAAAAATACAATTAACAAAATAAAACTGTTATTTTCAAAGAAAAAATAGGTAAAACGTACATATAGAGTGTAAATTCATAAAAAAGTAATAGAGCTGTATCGCCAATTTAGATATTTTTTTTATTTTAGTCCTAGTTGAGGTCGATTTTCTTGAACTTTAAATGTTAACATAAAAGCTTCATTTATGAATTATCAGTAAGTATAATTTATTATCCTATGATTACGATGATAATGTGATATCATGATTAATTATAAATAATCGTTAATTAATTATCTATATTAAAAATAAAACTACTTAAAGAAATAACTAATACACATACACTCAAAAATTGCAATCTAAAACGTTTGTTTTTTTTTTTTAAATATACTATATATTTTTTTTTAAATTAATCAATAAATAATCGATAATGGCAACACAGTAAGATAATTAAAGATCTTTATTACAAAGTTATACCTTGCAAAGAAATAACGAATTTCAGAATAGAGGCTTAAACAAAGATTACTTACATACACATACATACATATGTATGTACATACATACATATAAACGTTTTATATCATGTGGAGTTCGCATGATGAGTCAGACCACGTGGAAATTACGATTCGTTATAAATTGTAGCTTGTTGCTATGCCAAAAGAAATGTTATCTTGTTCAAACAAAATGGCGTATATATATTCTTAAATTATCTTTTAAAAAGTGTTTTATTACATCTTGGTGCAATAGTCGTACACGTCTAACTGTAATGTTGTAGGTTCTATTCCCGTGGGGGTAAGTAATGATTTCTCGTTTTAATGCAGCGTTTAAGTTACGTGAAAGCGAATAAGGGAGTCCTTAAACTTTTGCCATAATTGAAATTATACGTACTAATATAATAGAAGTAAAATACGTAAATGTCACACTACTATATATTAAGTCATAATATACATACATATTGCTTAATAATTATATTATTATGTAATAAAACAATGCTTATTATAAACGATAAACTATTGTGTGCAAATAAATGAATGTAATATAACATAGATATATATAACTATTTAATAATAATAGATTGATCATTGATGATTGACGAACTTTGCTGTAGATTCTTAGACATTGGCAAGAACAGGGTTATACACAAAAAATTACAAACAAAATAGCCCAAATGCTCAGAAAAAGGGACAAAATAAACACCATTTGTGTTGAAGGACAATCTCGACCAAGTTTGCTTTAGTAAATAGTGTTAGGGGCCCGAGTATGGAATGTTAAGAATTTATTAAGTTATGTATTATATTACCGTAGTGCGTATTTGGTTATTAATAATACTGTGTGCAGCTAATTTTTTTCTTTTTAACTATTATTTTTGTTTTGGATACTCCACTTTTAGAATAGGCTAGGCTCTAAGGCTATATAGCTGTACTAAGGCTATATATTTTTTCGAGTTACACGCTTTATCCGATATATAACAGGATAGGTAAAGAGAACCGCCTAGAACCTAGTGTTAAGACACTACCTACTTACCGCCTTTTCGAGGTTAAGTGGTGGAATTCAACGCCGAAACTAAGTCTATAGGACATTAGGTAATTTGTTCAAGAAAGATTTTAAGAGAAAATAAAGCAAATTGTAATATAAGGTAGATGAGATCCATCAGATGCAATTCACCTTGACCCACAGAACAGTGAACTAGCGTGTCTTAACTGTTAAACAAATATGCAATATGCTCCAACTCGTTCCGCTGCGATAATGACCACGAGTGGCGTGCGTGGTGATAACCGCTGCATATATATATATATATATATATATATATATATATATATATATATATATATATATATATATATATATATATATATATATATATATATATATATATATATATATATATATATATATATATATATATATATATATATATATATATATATATATATATATATATATATATATATATATATATATATATATATATATATATATATATATATATATATATATATATATATATATATATATATATATATATATATATATATATATATATATATATATATATATATATATATATATATATATATATATATATATATATATATATATATATATATATATATATATACATATATATGTAGTAATACTATGTGATGTCGTGTATAAGAAGCTTATCGTTTAGATCTACATACTATAGATGCAATTAACTATAACAGGTTTTATATGTCCATTCAATTTCTAGTATATTCGTGTCATTACCACAATAATGTGAGAACATGTTCCATTTTCGTAATGTAGGAAAAAATCGAAATTTGCACAAGTAAGATCGTGTAGAATTTGTTTAATCAATTATCAATTGAACTGTTCAAGTTCGAACATTGGTTATATTTATCACCAATCTGCATTTTCGAGATCTTAAAATCGGTATCAAAGTAAAACTCTATATCAAAAACTTCGCTCTCTAAGTGTGCGCAGATAAAACACTCCCACAAATCAAATATATTTATATTATTAAATTTACAGTAACTGAATTTGTAATATTTCGCTTTATCTTGTCACAACTTCCTATATTTGTACAGATATAAGATAACGTTTGAGAGGACCACTTGTCTCTTATCTCTAAAAACCAATACATGCTTTCCAGCATTCATTATGTTACTACTGTGCCTTAGGGGTGTCAATTATGAGTTTATAGCTTCACAATATCCTGCACATAGCAGGGTAGACAGAGGAAACTGTTGACTAAATGAACCTAGTGTAAGACATTTCCATCTTTTGACGCATTGGGTATTGATTAGTGGAACTCAACGCTGCTTCGCTTTGTTGCCGCAATGGGATAAATAATTAATTCATTCAAAATAATTCATACTCGTCGAGGGGAAATCGAACTCATAAACTCTAACATGTACAGAAAGTCATGAAATGGTCTCTTAAATACTCGTAGATTATATCTGTTTAACGTTAGTGTAGTAATCAAGAACCATATGTTAAATATGAAAATTGCTATAAAAAAATTTAGTTTGCTACTTAATTTTATATATTTATAACTGAAAAATAACTGTGATGCAGTCACATGTAGTATACCTAAATGTAATTTATGATAATAATTTAGTAGATACATATGATATCTTAGAGTCGTTAAAAAATATATAATTTTATTTTTATTGATGATAGCATTAAGTCGAGTAATAAAATTAAAAAAAGCAAACCTTTCGAGACTTATTTTTAACTAGGTGCAGGTTTAAATTCAGAATTTTATTTTATTATTCATATGATCATTTTATTTATTTTATTATTAATTATTATTTTATTCCGATATTTCTAAAGACCTAAAATTGATGAAGACTAACTAAAGATCACCTGAAGAAGAATGATATCGACATGTTGAACTTATTTTAAAGTGATGAAACTTATTTTTATATATAACCTCTTTTTATTAATAACCTGCTTGAAAAATTTCCATTAAATTTTAGACATAGCCGATGTGATGTTGGAAGTTGGCCATAAAATATACTTACAATTTACCATAGTTTCAAGAAAATTCCTTTTTAAAGCTGCTGGCAATGGCCAAATTCGTTGTAAAGATATATATTTTTAGTTCATAATAAGTATATTGTATCGAGGGAATAAGAAAAAGGTAGGCAGAAGGAAGCACAGGAAGCGCAGAAACGTAGCCGTTTTCTGCCTTTTGAGGCATTTTGTATTGAGTGGCGTATCTTAACGCCGCGTTGCCTAGTTACCACAGCGACGAAAATGAAAATGGAAAATTGGAGAGACGAGGTTTGAGCCGAATTTATCATTTTAATTCACACTAATATACAAAGATCTAGCCAAATTAAAACACGCTATTTAGTTGTTTAAATTAATTAAATTATTTATCTGGGATTTATATTATATATATAAAAAATAATAAAATTACATAAATTGATTTTCAAGATTTTTATTTTTATTGTTTTTTTTTTATAGCTTCACGCTTTATCCCGCACATGGTAGTAGGATAGGCAGAGGGAACTGCCTTTTTGGAGGCATTGCGTGTTGAGTAGCGGAATTCAACGCCGCACTTTGCCTAGTTGCAAGAGCAAAGAAAATGGAAATAGAAAAATCCATCTTCCTCGGATGGGAATCGAACCCACAAACCGTCGCGTTTACAGGCAGACGCTTACGCCTCTGCCCCACGACGGTCCTCTATTTAACAAAAGTTGTGGCTCAGAGGCGCAGCGTCTGCATGGGAATATGGATTTTGCTATTTCCATTTTCTTCGCTCTAGCACTTAGGCAAAGTCAAAGTGCGGCGTTGAGTTCTGCCACTCAACATGCAATGCCTCAAAAAAAACGGTAAGCGGGTAACGGAGTATCTTAACACTAGATCCCTGCGGTTCCCTCTGCCTACCCTGCTATGTGCAGAATAAAGCGTGAAGCTATAAAAAATGATTTAATAAGTATATTAAGATCTAGATCTAGTTTTTTTAAGATTTGTCTTTATTATTACCCTCGTAGGTAGTGATAAGCCTCTCTCTTCTCTCCTCAGATCACTAAAAAGAACACAATATATCACACAAAGTTCAACACTCGATTTTTTTAAAACATACCTTAAAAGATATTAAACAAGACCGATTTATAAATTTAATAATGAATATCGATTTTATTATATTAACAATAGAGGCAGGAATTATAATAGAGGCAGGAATTCGAAATTACTTGAAAATTGCTTTCAGCGGCTCCTTGACCTATTTCAATGAAAATAATCATAAGGCGAATGAATGTTCTTTGGAATTTTAAAGATATGTTCTCTGGTGTTTTTAAAGAATATTTATTATATATTTTAAAATATTTAAACCAATAGTCGTGTATTCGATTCCAACTTGGGGAAATTTAATGCTGTAATTTTCTTACTCTGCTTAGAAAGGGTTATGAGTGTGTTAACACTAAGTTTCCTCTGCCTACTTTACTATATGGAGGACACAGTGTTAAAGAAAAAATACCATATTAATAATATTCTGTATCATTCAAATTAATCCAAGATCAGCATTTTTATTGAAAATTCCTTAAGATCAGTACTTATATGTATATTAAATTGAAATTAAAAAGTGGAACATTCCTCTTTCCAGTAAAGTGTCTTATCCTCTAGGATAAACCTTGGAATTTAAAAGATTAAAACTCCATTTGAGGACCGTGGTCGCGGAGCAGCGTTTGCTCGTAATGGTAATTGTTTGCGGGTTCAATTCTCACTTGGGGAGGATAGACTATTTCACTTTTACTTTTTTTTTGTTTTGGCAACTAAACAAACGCGGCGTTGAGTTCTGCCACTCAACACGCAATGCCTTAAAAAACGTTAAGCGGAGAACGGAGTGTCTTACCACTAGGTTCACACAGTTCCTGCAGTTCCCTCTACCTTATCTTCTGTGAGCGAGATAACGCTTTGTAAAGCTAAAAAAATAAATAAATAAATAAAATGTATACTTATATATGCCACTCCCTTTTATACAAACCCTATACTTAAGCTATCTAATAAAACCTTTTTCGATTAAACTTCAATATCAATTTTCACGCTAATATGAACACATTGACGCCATTGTAACCATTCAATTTTCCAAGTATTATCTCTACAATGACGCACTCAACGCTCCAGTTTCTGTCTACAGTTAATAGTATATGAAATTTTCCATTAAATTGTTAATCTTCTTATATATATATATATATATATATATATATATATATATATATATATATATATATATATATATACATATATATATATATATATATATATATATATATATATATATATATATATATATATATATATATATATATATATATATATATATATATATATATATATATATATATATATATATATATATATATATATATATATATATATATATATATATATATATATATATATATATATATATATATATATATATATATATATATATATATATATATATATATATATATATATATATATATATATATATATATATATATATATTAATTTAAATATGATGCTAATTTCCTGAGGGGCTATATATATATATATATATATATATATATATATATATATATATATATATATATATATATATATATATATATATATATATATATATATATATATATATATATATATATATATATATATATATATATATATATATATATATATATATATATATATATATATATATATATATATATACATATATATACATATATATATATATATATATATATATATATATATATATATATATATATATATATATATATATATATATATATATATATATATATATATATATATATATAGCCCCTCAGGAAATTAGCATCATATTTAAATTAATATATATATATATATATATATATATATATATATATATATATATATATATATATATATATATATATATATATATATATATATATATATATATATATATACATACATATATATACATATATATATATATATATATATATATATATATATATATATATATATATATATATATATATATATATATATATATATATATATATATATATATATATATATATATATATATATATATATTAATTTAAATATGATGCTAATTTCCTGAGGGGCTACGACGTATAAGTGACGTCTAGGTGATAATAACATTATGTTTTGTTTGTTTTTCAAAACAAAGTATATGTTAGTATATTATTATTTGATTGTGACCCATTTTGAACTTAGAAACTCGCTGCTAAATTTAAAAAGATAAAGGAAATAATAAAATATTTAATATATGGCTTTATGATCGATTTTCAAGAAATGCAGGTCTAAATCCTATGAATCAAATTTTTATACCAAAGTTTCAAATATACATATTACGTTTTTAATAAAATATAATTTTCTTTTTAAATTATGAAGCTTCTTACTTCATTTTCAAAAATATTTTGTGCATTACATTACATAGCTTCACGCTCTATCCCTAGCGGGGTGGTCAGAAAGAACAGAGCGCCAAACTCATATCTCTTTCGCTTCGACCTCTTTGTAGGTAAGTTTCTTATAAACATATGTAATTATGTTTTAGGACTGTCGTGGCGCAGAGGCGTAAACATCTGCCTGTAAACGCGATGGTTTCTAGGTTCGATTCCCACTTGAGGAAGATGGATTTTTCTATTTCCATTTTCTTCGCTCTAGCAACTAGGCAAAGCGCGGCGTTGAGTTCCGCCACTCAACACGCAATGCCTCGAAAGAGGCGGAACGTGGGGACGGAAAAAAGCAGGAAGTAACGGAGTATCTTAACACTAGGTTCGTATGATTCCTGCAGTTTCCCTCTGCCTACCTTGCCATGTGCGGGATAAAGCGTAAAGCGTAATTAAATTTACTGTTTTCTTAAATAAAAAGAATATACTATTAAATTATATGCTTTTATATTGAAAATAACAACTGTTGAAGTTTTCGAGTCTTCTCAACAGAACTATCTTTCGATCTAGGACGATCGGACTTTATGTTTATTTTATAGTAGAATTTGATCGGGTAACCTAAAACTTCCAAGCTCTCAGATCAATTAAACTTTTGTTTAGTACGTGGAGAGTATATCTCTTGTTAATGCTTTATATAAAAACAGTGTTTAATAGATTTCTTTACTATATATACATTATTCTTTTAAAACTAAGTCTGTTATGATAAACAGTTTAAATTATCGAACACGCTTATCTTAGAAATTACTGGTTTAGGAAAAATGGCGGCATTGAGTTTCCGCTACTCAACACGCAATGTCACAAAAAGGTGGAAAATGGGGTACAGAGTGTCTTAACACTGGGTTTCCACGGCTGCTGCGGTTATCCAGGCCTACCCTGGTATGAGCGTGAAGTTAGTAAAATTTAAGCTAAAAAAAACAAAGAATATTTTAAAATTTAACATTCACATTTTTTTTCTAATGGCACCGTCACTTGCGTGCCATTTCACTGTTTCACCTTTTCACAGAGCTAAATCCAATTACTGTTAGCTACTTTGTTTATGACGTCACTCCATTTATCTGACCAGTTTGCATATTATTACATAAAATTACAACAAATGACATGATTGAAACATTTAAGTAAACTAATAAGCTACCTGCGCACATGAGCTTTGTTTTGTTAGCTTAATTTTCTTAGGACATTTTTTGTGATTTGGATGTTGAAGTTGTATGTCATTTTTTTTAAAAGACAGAATTTTTGAAACTGACAAAAAGCCCGCGCAAATGTCAAGTGTCAAATGTCAAGCAAATGCAATTGGCTAACGTGTAGATATTTTTTTAATCACTTATCAATTGAACTACGAACGAACGAACTTGAAAAGTTCGACCATCGGCTATTCCACCTATTCGCCTATTTGAGATCTGTAAACTGTACTAAAAGTAAAATTTTTGGTTATAAACTCAAGTTTCTAAGTGTGCGCAATGAAAACGCTTTCACAAACGATATATAAAGATGATATGTAGTTTGTTCACAAGTACCCTGTGTATCATTCCAAAGCCATAATCTCACAATAGAATAGCGCCCTCGGATCAAATTCAATGGGCTCAACGTTCATTGATACGTCATTCACATCGAGCGGATGCCACGTAGAATTTCTAGTGAAATCACAGCACTTGTTGCTTTATAGTAGTTAGCATTCGTTAAAAATACATTTTCGGTACCATATATTGTTAAAAATGACCGCGTTAAAACTAAGCATCTGTCATAATATGAATACACTCTGTACTCTATATGATACAATTAGTCGGCTAGAGCAAAGATATTTTGTTCCTTTTTTTTAACAAAAACCGCATTGATTCTAATTTTACGCGCCCAAAATTTGTAATTATAAATTTAAATAAATCGGTGTATTATTAAATTTCATATACATTAAATAAGATATTAATAATTATTATTTTATAATTTGTAACTATAAATATGTTTTTTAAAAATAAATATGTTTTTTATTACACAATTTTTTTTAAACTGTCATGACTCAAAGGTATTATATATACTATACTTATTATTTGATTTACTGAAATGAGCAGACGCTCATAGATAGACATCTGTCTCTCTCTCACACACATAATTTCCCTCTCACACACAGTGTACCACTTCGTAATTCAAAAAAAAACTTTTTTGTATCTTACTTAGCTTACTTTGAACATCTGTATGTTCGCAACAATGAAACCTGTTATGCGATTCTACGAAGGATTAAAGGTATATGAAGCATAGAAATTTCTACAATATTTATTTTGAAATATGTCAATATTTAAGCCTTTACGACTTGGTTTATTTTAAACTAGCGGACGCCCGCGGCTCCGCCTGCGTTGGTGTCGGTTACCGCTTCAAAAAGCCTACCAAAGAAAAACACGATCAGCAATATGATTCCTTGGTCAATTTCAAGACATCGACATTAACATCAACGACGACAGTCATCATCCGCAGGCTGCACTGACTGTCTTTCTGTGGATTGGTTCAGTAGAAATCAAAGTCCAATATTAATCATCAAGTGTCCAATTTTAAACATTCAAAGAAAAATTATCATGTAAATAAACTATATTTAGTGATGAAATAATTTATTTTAATAAGGATTATTGGCGTGAGTAAAATAAATGCGTTTAAATGGTGTTAAAAAAATCAAGATTTTTAATTAAAAAAATGGTTGTTGTTCCTCATTCGACAAAGATAGGTATAGTGTGTCGCGGACTTTTTTATAAGATCTACAATTAATTGAAATATTTTATGGTTTTATCTTTTATAGTTTAGGCAGCGTACGCAAAATAAGTAACTTTTAAAAATGGTGAAACAAAATTTTAAAATCAGATCAGTTGTTTTTGAGCCCATTACAACCAAACAAATTTTTTATAATAGATATATATACTCTACGTCTAGTTTCTAGTCGTAAGTAACTCTCATCTCTCTTTTTCAAGTAAATATATATCCAGACTTGATTAAAATATATTGGATTTGTAGAAACTTTATAGTGTAAGTAATATTAATAATAAATATTTTAGAATTGGATACT
Organism: Dione vanillae; assembly: GCA_037178615.1. Classification (NCBI taxonomy): domain Eukaryota; kingdom Metazoa; phylum Arthropoda; class Insecta; order Lepidoptera; family Nymphalidae; genus Dione; species Dione vanillae. The sequence continues at coordinate 255,805 of JAZFAU010000138.1, read as the reverse complement.
TAATGTACAAGATTGCGAGAAGAGACGACATTTTGTACCTCGACAAACTGTCATGTCATATAATCACGTCACAAGTCTGCTATTACGTACGTGCATATAAAAGCAAGCAAAAGCTTAAAGTATTCTGCCAAATATTAAATTTCATCCGGAACCATGAGATATGTTACATTAGTTTGTATTAAAGTTGCGATGTTGCCAAATGAATATCATTTAGATGGATGGATGGATGGATGGATGGACTTAACACTTTTTTCTGTCTACCCTGCCATAGGCAGAAAATACCCTGTAATTGTTTCTTCATTTTTAATATTCCCTCGAGTAAGATTAGAACTGGTGAAAATAATACTTTAACGAATACATAATATGCTGGCCAATTTGCAACGTGACGCAGTTACGTACGAAACAAGTATGTGGCAGTGGCAGTGACATCTTATATAACTACGTAGACGTGATTGTTTACGTTTTCAACAATATATAATATTTTTCAGTTTATATGTTTTTAGCAAATTGTGTTGATTTTAAATATTTGTGACGATGCTTTGACGTAGTAAGTACGTGCCTAATGAATATAATACAAGTAAATATACTAGTATGAGGATCGTCGTAGGCCGTGTAGCAAAGGCATAGAGTCTGCCTGTAAATGCAATATGTAGGTGAGTTCGATTTCCACTCGGGGAAGATTGACTTTTCATTTGCATTTTCTTCGCTCTGGCAACACGTAACACGCAATGTTTCGAAAAGACGAAAATCGGCGAACGGAATGTCTTAACACTAGGTTCCTATGGTTCCTGAGGGATATTTTTTCGCTTACGGCATCTGCCTACTTAGTGTCAAAATACTCGGTTCCCCATTTTTTGCAATTTCGAAGCATCTCCTGTTGAATGGGGGAACTCATCACCGCACTTTGCGTATTTATGAGAGGAAACAGAAATGAATAAATCCATCTTCCCCGAGTGGGAATTGAACCCACAAACTGTCACGTTTACAGATAAGTGCAAAGCCTCTGCGCCACAACGGTCGTCACGAAGGCTTTCTCCGCTATAAAATTTTAAAGAGAATAGGAGGGAGAGAAGGATCCCCGAATGTTTAAGGCATTATATATAGAACCTAGTGTCTTTGTTAAGGAAAAAAAAATATTTTAGTTTTTCGAATCAGAGGCGTCCCCGCAAACTCGTAGTGGCACTACGACTCTCCATTGACACTTGATCCATATACCTTTTTGTTACAGTTTTATTGTTTACAATTTGATAATTCATTTGTAATTTATCAAAAAAGTAATTATTTCTAAACAACGTCTAACTTAATTATTTCGTTTGCAAGTGTATTTTAGGCGTGTCTAATAGAAAGTCTGTACGGTCGATCGGCAAGCGCCCATCGTATAGCACCGCATGTGCTATACGATGGGCGCTTGCCAAATATTAATAGATATAATTGCTAGGAACAATTCAAGTATATTAATATATCCCGAAGATTAAAATGCCTTTTCATTTTTTGTATATTACAACATCACACTTTTAACTGAAGCCTAACTGTTTTTTGTTTGTTATTATTTTATACTATAAATAACATTTTGGACGTGATAAACCCATATATAGTGACCGGTGGAAATGTTAGATAAGCTTTTTAGGTATTGACCGGCCTTGAGCAACCGGCCTTTATAATTTAGATTTTGTAATATAAATAGTATCCTTGTTTAATTTTGTATTGTCCCTTCCGCATATAGCAGGGTAAGCAGAAGAAAATTGTTAAGATTCTCCATTTTGCCGACTGACTTACTTATATCTTTCTTTCGAGATCTAGATCTTATAAACAATAATCCAATTCAGTCTATAAACAAAATAACATGTCTGCCTATCAAGGTACGCCAGTAATGTATGGGTGTGTCAGATAGTATAAGTACATTGTATTTACTTGTGGTAAAATGAATAAATAAACAATAGCGAGCTGCCAACATGGAAGATAGAACAATGCCAAAACCTATATTTGTTTGAACGCTTATAATAAATCATAATGAAAGAAAGCATTTTATTAGATATCGTAGCGTAAGGAGATATCATCTAACTTTAAATGTGGCTTGTTCATATTTATTTAATATAAAACAAACCAATACATGTTACATCTAAATATTAAAAAGAAATTACTTTATACAAGCGACCTGCATGAAACATGGCAATTTGGTTTAAAAAAATCACATTTATTCTTCTTCTTCTTCTTTAATTAATTGCGTTCGAGTGTACAATTTGAGTTCGCTTATTTACGCTAACGCACATTTATAAAATGTAGTGTTAAAAAAGGGTACCTTATCACACATAATAATAACAATTCTTGAACTCCATTAGTGTTTCATCATGAATATTCTGGGGCTTTGGGGTAGGCACGACCCCTCCACTTCCTACGTCCATGAGTTTCGGGTGTACCTATGTTATCTGCCAATCAGGAAAGCAAGCGTTTACAGTACTCACATTACATAGAACTATGTCGGTTAACCGATCTTTGAGTGTCTTTTAATAATGACTTGTACAATATAAAACTCTATACAAGTTAAAAATAAAGACGTTTAGATTCCGAACGAATTCCGCGACCACCTGTTGTATTCAAATTTTGTTTTCGAGGAGATAGTAATAATATAAATTTTATATACTTTTTATATATTTATATACAAAGAGGAAATATTTTTAGTGTATAATGAAATATCTTACGTTTTCTGTATAACGAGTCGTAGCCGTAGGAAATTCGATATTTTAATATCGATTTTCAAAGATTGATCGTAATCGTAATCTAGACATAATAAGACAGCTGCTGAGATTAATCCACTCGTAGATAGAATTTATTTAATATTTTCGATAACTTAAGCAAGGAGGACCGCTGTATTTAATATTATTAGCCAATGTTTAAGTTTCACTTAGGACTTAAAAAACTAATGCGATTGTGTTCTGCACAGATAATGACTGGTTATTAAAATGATGTAAAGTAGGTATCGCTTATATAGGTGACGCTTAAAGCAAGTAAATAAATAATACTTATTATGCTTTAAATTTGCTATTATACAAAATTATAAATGCTAATGGCTTATTTGTTTACTATATACTTGTTTCTTTGTTAATGAACGTATTATGTTGTTGTCAGTGTTTCTTTTCTCTATATATATTATTGTTCTCTAAGTATGAATATTGTAAGTATATATATATATTTATATATATATATATATATATATATATATATATATATATATATATATATATATATATATATATATATATATATATATATATATATATATATATATATATATATATATATATATATATATATATAACACTATGTTTGTTTTATTGAATGTCATTACCTCAAAAGCTAGTTAATTGCAATAATATTGTATTTATGATAGTTTAATGTATTTATCATTGTACTTTAATTATTACTACTTAAAGTACAACTATAAATATTAATAATAAATATATAAGTTAAAAGTTAAAAGTTACATAACGATACAAGTAAGTATATATATAAAAAAAACATTCCATCAGTATTCAAACACTGCTTTCAACTGCATGTTTAGATATTGACGTAATTTAACGCTTGTAATATTTCACCATTATCTCTTCTATTGACACCGCGGGTTAAAGGCGACATATCATCTCATATTATCTTGAATTTATCTAATATTGGTACCTTTTATATTTTATATCTTGTTGAATTTAGTGTTCCGTGACAGTAATATGCTTAAGTGTTTAAACTTGCTTAAGTTTTATTTGTTTCTTATTTAATTATTTAATTTTAAAATTAGGTACTGATTGGAAAATATTAAGTGATAAAATGAAAACAAATTTAATTTTGTTTCATTATCTTATATTACAAAGATTTGCCTTATTATTAAAGAACTACGTCATAATCGTATTTTTATATTGCATTGTTTATAACGTGGAGATTTAACATATTACACTAGATACCACACATTATCACTATAACCGGTTGTAGTAAAGTATCTTTACATAATATGCGTACTAAAAATAATTTTATGGTAAATAATAAAACAGTCAAGGAATTACAATAAAAAATGAAATATAGTTCATACTAAGTTTGTTTATTATTTAATGAATTGGAACAAAACGAGATTCTTACTGGAATCATAGTGCCTCGAACGCAAATAATACTGATATGGACAATAATAAGGTGTGATTTTAATAAAATTATGACTTTACCAATAAAACAAGTGTTTGTTTAATATTATAATAAAAGTATCCGATCACATCCCCCCTACTCACCATTTTTGCTTGTACTGTCAATGTCAAATATGACATTTTATCGATTTCATGGATCAAATGTGACATAGACATTAGTGTTGGGTAGGACAAATAAATGTGAAGAGTTTGTATGAGTTACTCATTTTAAAAAATGAGGTGGGACAATGTACCACCTCATTTGAAGTGGTCCTCAAACGATGAAAATATGAAGTCTTTAGAGTTCATTACTTTTGAGGATAATAAAAATTAGAGATAGTGTGTAGTGTTTTAATACCTACTTATAAAAAAATACTATTTTATAATTAAATTAAAAGTCATTATTAGACTAAGCCAAATAATTACACTTTTTCAAAAAATAAATTTCATTATGTTTATTGTTACTTCAAACTTAAAATAAAAAAAAATGTATAATATTTTTTATACAAAACTTCACGTAACATTTAAATGTATGTAATTTTTTTCAAGAAATGTCGTTTTTAATATAAAAACGACAATTCTTGAAAAAAATATAGTTTAGAATTTCGAAACCAATGTAACATAAATGTAGTGTTACATGTGAGTGTGACATTTCAAACATCACGCGACGTTTCTTTCCGTCGCTCATTTTGTCCCATCGCCTTGTCAAATGTCATTCATACCTCAAAAAGAGTAAGCAGGACAAAATCAACTCTTTCGTAAAAGTTGCATTCATTCATTCATGAGTGAGTGAGGAGCAATGTCACCTCAAAATTGAGGTGGTACAAAATATGTATTTGAAGTGATGGGACAGTTCATTCTTTTGTATGGGACATTTGAAGCGCCTCTTGTATGAGGTGCCCAACACTAATAGACATTCGCCAGTTGCGAATTACCGTTCAGTTAATGTAGTCGTGACAGTTAGCGTAATAATTTAAATATACGGGCAATTAATTATATTCTATAATTACACGTGTATATAATAAGACGTCCATCTAACATGGATACCGAGGATAAGCGCGCAGAAGGCTGGAAGTATTTAAATAAACAGTTTTTCGGTGATGGTTAGTATAATTTCATAGTTTAATGATCAAAGGGGAAAGGCGTATTCTAATGAAATTTAACCGTCACTTGTGCGATAACGTATTGTTTTAATATTTGTGATATCTTGACAGTGCCTAATGATAAAACAATGTTATTATTTTTTTAATTAGAAAAGATAAGCGTGATGTTCTTCCTCTTATAGCTTTTAATCCAACAGTTTTGGTATATTACGACTTATATATGTATATGTAACTATTGTTATGATAAACCTGGTAATCAATCATGTGGCGATCATTCAGCGCCAGGCTGGGCTACTTACTCACTTTATTTATCTCTACAGCTTTGATTGCTTTATATTTTGTTTTTATTTGTTTATTACCTATCACTAACTGATATATAGAATGTTTACAGCTAACTTAAATATAACTATTTTATTCAAAAGATGCTAGGTTGTACATAAATTATGGTTTCCTCTTAAACTATGTAACCTTGAGTATCATTTTATAGTAATTGTTTGCATTGCTATTTTTATCAGCATCACCAATTGTACTTTAGTGAGAATATTTCTTAAATTCTACGTTTTACCTTGAAACCAAACTTAAAATGTACATTGTTACTTATTTTTCATTTTTTTAAACAAAAATTGTTACAAACATCTCTTAATATTTTTAATTCCTGTTATTCGATAATTAATGTCTATTAAAAATAAAATTTAAATTTATGCAATTAATGAAATAACAACTCAAATAACATTTTTAAAATATTTAAATTATAAATACATACATATATTGACAGAAAATAAACATATTAATACACAATCTTTTAATAATATTATATAATAAAGATAAATTAACCTTCATTTATCATTATCAATCATTACTTTACAGGTGAAAGAGCAAACTATGTGAACATTCCACATGTAATTGCAATGGTCGGGCTGCCTGCTCGAGGCAAGACCTACATCTCAAAGAAACTCTCCAGATACCTCAACTGGATAGGAATTAACACTAGGGGTATGCAAGATTTTAATTTTTTATATTATATACATTTTTTAATATAACATAATAATTATATGTGACAGCTATATTCACTGTTATAGATAAGTAATAAAGTAATCAAATTATGTTTTATTTATCAGCTTTTTTGAGTTCAAATGGTTCCATCTAAAAAACATTATACATATATAATTCACTCATGAATATACATGATTGTTTTATGCATTATATGCCTATTGCGATTGCAGCACAACAGGGCCGTTGCTTAGTCCCTGTTTTCTCCGTCCCCGCTTTTCGCCTTTTTCGAGGCTTTTGCGTGTTGAGTGGTGGAACTCAACGCCGCGCTTTGCGTAGTTTACCAGAGCGAAGAAAATAGAAATAGAAAAATCCATCTTCTCCGACTAGGGATCGAACCCAGAAACCGTCGCGTTACAGGCAGACGTTGCGCCTCTGCGCCACGACGGTCCTCATTATTCATCTCATATATTTTCTAAGCTATAATTTCTTTTTTCCAGTATTCAACCTAGGCGAGTACAGACGTCACGCGACCACCGCCTACACAAGCCATGAGTTCTTCAGAGCTGATAACAAGGAGGCAATGGCGATAAGACAACAATGTGCGTTGGATGCGTTAGCATGATGTTTGCGAATGGCTGGTCAAAGGCGGAGAGGTGGCGGTGAGTTTTATTTATTCTTCTCTATATTTTTAATGTGCCATTTGAGAACAATTCACTTTGCCAGTGTCACGTTGAATGGAGAACACAAAGAAGAATGTAGCATTTTATATTTAATCCAAATCAAGTATTATAATAAAAAGTATATTATTAAACTTTATTTAAATGGTTAATGAGTATTTTAAATGTCTTTAATTTTTATAGATTTTGATTTGTAGTTGCTGTCTCCTTTAATACTTTTTATTCTTATATACGTTTTATTCCGCACATAATAGGGTAGACAGAGGGAAATACAGGAAATGTGGGAACCTAGTGTTAAGACACTCCGTCCTCCGCTCTCCGCCTTTTTTCTAGGCATTGCGTGTTTAATGTTGTGTTTTTTTCTTATTTTCTATGATTCCAGGTGTTCGACGCGACCAATTCCACAATGGAGAGACGACGGATGATCCGCGACATCGTTGTACACAAAATGGGCTTCAAGTTATTCTTCGTGGAGTCCATTTGCGATGATCCGCGGATCATCGAACAAAATATTATGGTACGTTTTCCTTTTTAAATAAAATAACTTAATTGGATTATTCGCGTATATTGGCATTTTTTGGAAACCCGAAAATCAAAGACTTTATGAGGTTTTTTTTTTCTTTTGTTTTTTTTTTTATTTCTGAATATTTGGCTATGGAATGGATTTTAGAATGGAAATCATCCTGACGCAGCTTCACGCTTCAACTTTATCACTCATATAGCGGTGGGCAGAAGAAATCGTAGGTACCGTTGGAACTTAGTGTTAAGAAACTTTGTTGTAACTTTAATTACGATGATTATGGGTTTTATTTCCTCAATATGATAACTTTATAAAATGAAAGCATTTTTTTATTTGATAATGATTGATTGATGAATTACTTTTATCTATCTAATCTGTACTATAAATATATATACCCATGTACACACACACACACACACACACACATATATATATATATATATATATATATATATATATATATATATATATATATATATATATATATATATATATATATATATATATATATATATATATATATATATATATATATAAGCTTTTTTATTGCATAGGAAGTGAAAGTAAGCAGCCCCGACTATACAAACATACAAAACATGGATAACGTTCTAAACGACTTCCTCCTACGAATAGAGCATTATAAGGAGAAATATGAACCTCTGGACGAGACCTTGGAGTCAGAGTGCAGTTTCATGAAGATCTACGACACGGGGAAGAAAGTCGTTGTACACAAGCACGAGGGGCACATACAAAGTAGAATCGTGTATTATTTAATGAATATACATATTGTGCCGAGGACTATTTATTTGACAAGGGTGAGTTGTTTTTTTTTTTTTTTTTTCATTTTTTTTTTAGAAAAATGTGGTCAAAATTTTTGAGTCTATGTCTTGGATCTTGTGGGTTATTATAAAATATGTATAATAATAATATATACAGTGAAATATTATTTTTTGACATAGAATTTTGGTTTTGGTACCGTTTTTAAAATCTCGAAACGGCCGATTAGTGAAAAATATGTTGATGTACGAACTTGAATTTCTCGATCCAATTATAATAGAATACCTCATTTATCTTACTATTAACATTACTTATTAATTTTTTTCTTCTAGCACGGAGAAAGCATGCACAATCTAGAAGGACGTATAGGTGGGGACAGTTCTCTTTCGTCTCGCGGTAAGCAATACGCTGGTGCTCTAGCCACTTATATAGAGCAACAGCGCATTCCAGGACTTAGAGTATGGACCTCTTGGATGAGACGCGCCATACAAACTGTTAAAGATGTAAGAGCACCGCAGGAGAGATGGAAGGCGTTGAATGAGATTGATGCGGTAGGTTTGGGTTCTATTTGGTTTTGAGTTTTATATAGACAAAGTTAAAAGTCAAATAATTTTGTTTATAATAAAACGTTGAATGTGTTAGTTTTTGAACGTTGGATAACTTATTTAATGCGTAGTTAAATTTTGAATAGTACATTGCTTAATTATTGTCGAGAATAAGGCTAGAAATTAGTATTATATTTCTAATTCGAAGAAAATTAAAAAAAATGCACCGAAATTAAGAAGCCTAAAGTATTCTGAACTAAGCTTTATTTGTATTCTCATGAAGCTACGTCGGAAGTTCTTATTTGTTTAAATAAAACATAAAATTTTTAATGCAAGGAGATTTAAACCGAGGCCTCATGCCAACCGTACAAACGCTCTAACCACACATAACTTAGTGATCAGAGCGATAGCACAGTCTGCAAGAGTTGCAGATCCAAATCCCGATTTTATCGATAGTTGATCTCGAAACTCTTTATTGTAATCTTTAGTGTAGGATTAACACTTTAAAAATTCATATAAAAATATGCTTATTTATTTATTAAACTGACTTTTGTTATTACTTCTCATGTTACTGCCCACTAACTAAGAAATATTTAAAATTTAATTCCAACAGGGTATTTGCGAAGAGATGACCTACGCCGAAATCCAACAAAAATACCCCTCGGACTTCAATGCCCGAGACGCGAACAAGTTCGCCTACAGATACCCTCGTGGTGAAAGCTATGAAGACCTGGTGGCGAGATTGGAACCAGTCATCATGGAATTGGAGAGGCAGGGAAATGTGCTGGTGGTGTCACACCAGGCTGTGATGAGATGTTTACTGGCTTACTTCTTGGATAAGTCCGCTGGTAAGTGCCATCTTTTATTTGTTTTTTTTTTTGTTTTGTTTTTTGATGGAACTGTAGGAAGCGTGGAAATCTAATATTAAGACATTATGCCTTTTTCAATGTATTGCGTGTTGAGTTCCGCGTATTGTCTAGTTGCCAGAGCGAAGGAAGTGGAAATAGAAAAATTTATATCCCTCGACTGGGAATCGAACCCACAAACCGTCGCGCTTACAAACAGGCGCTACGCCTCTGCGCCACTATGTCCATATAAATACAGAAATACACCCACACATTCACAAATAATACGTATACATACACTTGCCTACTCACACTTAAACGGACGTAGAGGAATGGAGGATGTCACTATTTCAAGAGTATCGTTGTCACTAATAGCTAAATTGTAAATTTATGGCAATTATAAAAAAGGAGTTTCTTGCGCTAGTTCTTCTCAGGACTAAGGCGTTAACTTAGCGAACTAGTGGTAAATTAAACAAATTGTTTAACATTCAAAAAATAAAGCATGTAACCTTTCATTGTACCCTCTTCTAATGTCTACCTTACAGAGGAGCTGCCATACCTCCACGTGCCGCTCCACACTGTCATCAAGTTGACACCAGTCGCCTATGGCTGTCGCGAGGAGCACATCAAACTGTCCGTCGACGCCGTCGACACGCACCGTCCTAAGCCTGCTGTAAGTTGTTTTTGTTATTAGAGAGAGATAGTATAAGAAAGTTGATGTGTGTGAAAGAGATGGAAGATTAGAGCGCGATAGTGTGATAAAGTTGATGTGTCTGAAAGAGATGGAAGATTAGAGTAAGAAGAAAAGAAGTGAACATTTGTGATCCTCTTTCTATATTGTGTTTAGTCAGATCTATTGGTATATGAATTATTAGTTCAAGATTAAGTGACGTAGTTAAATATTAAGTGAAACGAAGATATGTATTGTCTTTTTCTAATAAGATTAGGGCTTTTAGGTCATACATTATTGTAATTTTATAAAAAAGTTGCTTAATATGAATGAAGAGAAAGTGTAAGGTTTTAATACATTTGTAGGGTTTTATTTAATTTATTTAACAACTTTTGAACAGAACTTGAAGAGAAGTGTCAACTAAGAATTATGAAATTGATAGTATGTACATAAACGTAAAAAATAAACTATTATTAAGTGACTAATATTTAAGCAACTTTGTCTAACTGCAAATCAATGGTCATGGATTCCCTTTCCGGGATGAATTTTTTTTAAGTTGTTTCGAGTTCCATTTAACTCGTCTCCAACGTTTCCAATTCGCATTAAATTTAAAGAACATATTGTATTGACGCGAGATAAAAACAATAACATGCAATAACGATAGCAAAAAATATATATTTAAATGCTAAAAAAATAATCTATCAAAATAAATTTGAATCACAAATCAGAGAATGCACTTGGATGTCAAAAAATCACTATTTTCCAGTACATATGGTTGTCTAAAAATTATAATAATAATAAAAATATAGATTACAAACTAAAATAAAACATTTATAACAGAAAATTAAAAATATATTGCTCATAGATGTACAAAAAAAAACTACCAGCCAAAAATTTTTTTTTAAGTTTTTTAAATCCTTCACTTTCCAAACAGGATGAAGACGACAACACATCTGACACAGACGTACGCAAATCCTGATACTAACGTTCTGCCGCCATGTTGCTTTACGCTTAAATCGCTGAATTAATATAGATAATAAAGATATTATAATCTTAATAATAAATTGACAATTAATAATAAATAAATTTTGATAAAAGAGAATTTTGTTGTATAAAAATAAATGTGATACAAAAATTTTATGATTTTTTAACCCTTAAATATACGTTTTTAAAAAATAAATATATAAAAAAAACATATTTCAGTCATATTTTATTTAATTTTCACTAACCTTGTAACATTTATTTCGTAAATGTAAAAATTACATTTTATTAATGCAATTTTTTTTTTTAATTTTGATAAATTCTGAGCTTTGTTTTTTTCGCAAAAAATCCCTCTATTTATAACTATTTATAACTTACAGTCATTTATTTATTTATTTCTTTATTTATTTATTCATTCATAACATTTAGCAAAATATACAGGAAAAAAATTAGTACGATAATAACTGTATTAGTGTAAAACTGTGGCACGGTTATTTAAAAACCTAGTATATTTTAGCATTAAACTCAATTAGACATTAGTAGTTTATTCAACACAACTAGTTTAAAAATCTTTATTTAAGGGTTAAAAATCTCATTAATTATAAAAAACCCATTTTTAAATTGTATTAAATATAATATCAAAATGAAACTAAAATGGCTAAAATAAAATAAAAAAAAAAAACTTTAAATATATTATAAATGTAACAATTTATAAGCAACATGCCGACAGAATGCTTTTTTTTAACAATAGAATAATTTGATACGAAGATGGGATTTAACAAATTCTCAAGTTAAGTCACTATCTTTCTTAGTGGTGGAGGAGTGTGGTTTTGGGACATTAATTTAGAGAAGTTAGTGTTTTTTGTTGTATAAAACTATACTATACATGTATTATACTTATACATACATATATGTACACATAGTGTTGGGACGGTGTTATATTGTTTTATAATATTTTAATAAGTTATTTTAATAATTATGAAGTAAATTTCATATAACACGACATTCAAATATAGCACAAATTGATTCTAATTTTGATTGATTTAAATTTAAATTGTTTTCAAAAAGACAGTAACAAAGTATTCTGAAGAAAAACATTGGAAATTTGGTAAATAAAACTAAAAAGCTAAATTAGCATTTAACACATGACTTAGTTACATGTTGTTGAACTTTATTCTAAAATTTAGGATTTATGACAAATATCCATAAAATTATGATAATTTAAACTATTAGTTTACTTAAATACACTTTTTTCTTATTATAAAATAATTTTAAGTACCTGTGCGATTTGTTCATACAGCGTTTGTGTGTGGTGTGTTTTTAGTAGTAGTAGTAGTATTAATCTTTTAGATATTTTTTTGGTGATACACTTTTTTATCTACTTAACAATATATTTAATTGGTTCTATATTTTCATTATATAAATATATATGTATACATCATTATGATATAAATGGTTCAATGTCAAAAAAGGGGCGGGAATTGTTTATGATAAAGTTTTTTTTTTCAGGTGATACCAGCTCCACCTATAAAGCCACCTGTTCCACCGATACTTAATGGCGAAACGAACGGTGAAAATAAGGAAAATTATGATAATTAACCACTGAAAGTACAGATATAATGTGTTGGTGTAGACTATACTGTGAGGCGAATATTGAGACTGAGATAGTGAGTTTAGGAATCATGTAACCGCATTATAAAAATTATTAAAAAAAAAAATGAAATTAAATTTCATTTCCATTCCCATCTTAAATGTGGAGTTACACATTTACACATGACAATACACATAAATACATACATGCATAGAAATATACAGCATAATAGCTATTTTATAAATATAAAAAGACAGTTCTTAGTATCTATGTCTCGTTTTGTAAATCTCGGTAATAAGGTGCAAATGATATTTTTACATATTTACATATTTTTTTTAAATTCTAACAGTGACCTTTTAATATTTTTAGTTTTGTTTCTATATAAAATCGTCCAAATCAATTTTTTTACCAAGTACTTATAGTAAGGATCAAATTTAATAATAAAGAATAATCATTTGTATACCTAGTCATCTAAATTTGGTATCAAATACCACTATCTCTTAACTTAATGACCAAAGACAATTTTTTTTCTTTAATAATTATAATCGTCTCTGATGTTTCCAAGTAAGGTGTCTATGAACAGATTCTACTTTAACTTTGTATAAAATAAAATGTAGTTTATTTAACATAAGTTGTTGTACAAAAGTGTAAATAATTGACCTCTTGTGTAACTCCACCATTATATTTTTATAATCTCTGTAGTTACATTCACATTTATTTAATATAAATAAATATTAACAATTTTAATGTAAAAGATTTTTACAAAATGTCTCTATGTAATGTATATTTATGATGTTAATAATTTAATAGTTAATTATAAGTATATTTTAAGTGGGTATGTGATTTTTATTTATCCCAATTCCAAAATAAGTCTAAGAAAAGTCTATTTGAAACATCGAAACATATATTGTATAAAAGATAGGCTGTAAGAAAATTAAATTTAGAAAAATATATTATTTCTTACAAATAATTTAAACCCAATTTAAAATTATACCAAAAGATATATAAAATGTAAAGGATAATATTTTACATTCCATAAAGAGTATAAAAAAAACAAACAAAGATCTTACTAATACTTACATATTATGTACGCCTAGGAATTATAAACCATTATTTTTATATAAACATTTTGGTGTATTTATTGAAATGAACGCCATCTTGTGCAAAGTTTTTGAAGTAACATGAAATAGTGCCGTACATGGAATATTTTTGGCACGACCCGGCTAAATACAACTTAATCATAATATCGATTTTTGATGACTTATTCATAAAAGCGAAAATAAAATATCTATAAATAATTATGGATTTGTTTGAGATACACAGATACATACACACATTCTTAGCTTTACAAAGAAATAAAATGAAAAGCTTGCTATGGTTTGAATTGATTTTTTATATTATATTTAATTTATAAAAAATTAATTTAGTACATTACATTTTATATAAAATGGTCTATTTATCGGATTTATTGAATTGCAATCTATGTAGTGAAACTGGCACAATTCTTTGTTGTTTCTAGCTAGTACTAAAATGATATGGAAATGAATTTCTATATAGAGTATATATTCATTTTTTTTTATACAGAAAATATTAGTTCAGCTTTAAACACTCAGGGAATTGTTAGTTTAAATAAATATATTTTAATTTAGCAATACTCTTAAAATCAGGAACTGGGGTTGATTAACAATACTGATTAGTAATTTAATAATGACTTGATTATTTAAATAATTAAAAAATCTAATATTTTTCTATTAATAATAATAATAATAATAACTTTGGTTTTTAACTATGCAAATGAATATATATACGGTAAGTATACTAAAAAGTCACTTTTTAAAAATCTTGTCTGTCTATTTGTTTGTTTTGGCTGATCTATAAAAAGGCTGGATCGATTTTAAGGGAAGGTAGTTGGTATGAGGAGTAACTTGAGCAAAAAATGTTTTTATAAACTAGGAATTCGCTTGGGGCGTCTTTGCTTAAGTAAACTGAATTTATGCATTGTTATATTTTCGATTTGGTCAAAGAACCTACAACTAGCGTAATAATTCATGAATTAACAAAAACAAAGCGTTTTAACACAATTTTACTCCAAACACAAAATAAAGTGAAATATTTGTAACATAAATTGCGTAAGCTACTTATTTCTATAAGCGATATCGTCAAGTTAAAAGGAAAGGATGTGACGCGTCTTTTGTTATGTATAAGTAGCAAGCGGATGCTTAAATACAGTTACTTCGTCTATTCTAAGAATTAATGCTTCATATAATGCTGCGTAAAGTTCAAAATGTCATTTTAACACTAACATTCAGAAAATTTTAGTAAATTCCGTTCCCATTAAAGAATCTTGAACATTAGATTTGTTTGAAATACATTTTTTATATAGTTCTTTGTTTGATATTTTGACTATAATAAATAAACTGTGTTCATTCTACTTGACACGTTGACATTTGTTTTATATTAAACAAAATGAAGAGAATGACTGTACTGAACTTGTTTTGGTAAAGAATAGCATATACCTATACCTTTGTTTTTTAATTGAATAATTCTCTTATACGGATTATAAGAGAATTATTCAATTAAAAAATTTTAATTTAGAGTCTGGTCTGAGAAATTAACAAAAACCTTTAGTCAAGAAAGCTTAAATAATTTTATAAAGTACATAATTAATAAATTTATATAGTAAATCTTATATATTATAAAGCTAAAAATATATAAATTTGATTTGTATTAAATTAAATATTTATGTATTTTGGTCGCCACTAAATAATGTATACCAGTGGTCAGATCTCCTTGTGGGAAATATATTTAAATAAACAATATCATAATAAAACACTATTCACTGATACGTATTATTTGTTTTGTTTTTTTAATTAATAACGAAACTGCTATCCTTTCTTTTTTATTTTTTTTAATAGCTTCACGCTTTATCCCGCACATTGCAGGGTAGACAAAGGGAACTGCAGGAACCATATGAACCTAGTGTTAAGACACTCTGTATCTTCTTCTTATCTCAGTTCCTACTTTCTCCGTACACACTTTCCGCCTTTTCGAGGCATTGCGTGTTGAGTGGCGGAACTTAACGCCGCGCTTTACCTAGTTTCCAGAGCGAAGAAAATGGAAATAGAAAAATTCATCTTTCACGACTGGGAATCGAATTCTAAAGCCGTCGTGTTTACAGGCAGAAGTTTACGCCTCTGCGCCACGGCTGCCCTCTAAATTGTTCTAATTGTCTCAATTGTTTAAGATTATTCATCACAAGTTAAAATATTTATAACATTATTGAAAAAGATCGTTCTTTGTTTTCGTCTTAATTATTTCTGCCTTTGTTGTGCATAATTTTCGTTACTAGCTTTGTTAACTATTTAATTTTTAGACATTTTTTTTTCATTTGTTGCATAGATTGTATATTAAAAATATTGAGAAAAATATTATTTTAGCTACTCTTTAAGTTATTGTTATTTGTTTTGTATTTCGTGAAATAGTATTTTAGACAAACGAATAGCTATCGGGTTATTATTTATATTTATAACACAGGAGTAATTTCTTTTTTGTTGAATTTGGCCATTAATCTTGGCAATGTGTTTAAAAAAGTGGAACGTTATTTTCAACAACCGTATACTAGATCACCGAGCTCTTTATATCTTTATACTTTGAAAATACAAAATGTATGTAAATACGAGAAAAAAATAATCGTTTAATTACGACATTGATTCCATGTCTTCATATTCACGATCGATTAGAAATATTTATAAATTTACATTGACTACAAAATATTATATACATTTTTAAAGCTTTACATCAACATTGCAATGACCTAAATACAGCAGCAAAATAAACGAACCGTGCGCGGACTATCCTACCTATGTACCTACATCCATCCATTTCAATACACATAATACGACGTGAGTAATCGATAAAATACATACATATATAGACGGCATGTACTGTTGCTACTGCCCGACGCTCGCTATATATCTAGGCAGGCCGTGTTCCGGCTTACAGAAATGCGTAGAGTAGTTTTGTAAACAATTTTTAACTATTTTTCTTTGAATACGTTTGAATAATAAATAGTAAGCGAAATACTTTTACTTCATGGAATTTATAACGTTTGTTACTTTTGTAACAAAATGAATGAATAATAAAAGTATTTACAACAAAATTATACATTTAGAACAATGATTTCTTTATTTATAGCCATTTAATTACTTCTGTGAAGTATTTTAATGAATAAACTAAAAGTATATTCATATTTACAACAGATAATTGAAAATTGCAAGATATCGATTGCCACATCGATTGACAACCATAGATCATTGATAAACGTGTGTTTTTGTCTATAGATCTCAGCTGTCACTGACATTTGTCTTCCAGGGGTCAAAACGTAATATTATTTAATTTGGGATTATTTTTAAATGTGATAATTATACCAATGGCAGTGTGTATTCAGACTTTTTCAATAAACATGGAATGTGCTATGTCAATATTTTCAATAAATTGTTGTATATAGCAAAAATTGATAAATGTATAATATTATTATTTGTGCATCTTTATTTTCATTTGTGACATGATGGTTTCAAATTTACAACTACAAGAGAAATATAACAAAAGTATGTTTTAATGGTTACGTAAAATGTTGTTACATAGTGATAAAAAATATTAACGTAAGCATAATGTTTCAGTCAGAAAAAACTTCTGCTTCTATTTGGATATACAAGATCCCACATTGTCTAGATCCATTTCGCGGAGATTACAGGATATGGGTTTGGTGAGTACACGTACATATATTTGCCGCCAAAAGTTTTCTATTTTGCAAAATAACTTGAAGACGTTTCTATGTAGTTTTGTGGTTATATATAACAATATACCAGTGACAAAAATGTGTTGGTAGGTCAGAGATATGTCAAAATTTATATTTAGAGCACGTTTTCAACTTTGTCGCGTTATACTCGTCACATTTCACGTACTCGTTTATTGAAATGGCTTAAAGTATATAATGATATTTAAATGTTTTTGTGCATTGCATTTTTATTATTTATAACATTTCTACATACTTAATATTAATTTCACAAGTTTCTTGTTTTTCTATTCTATAATTTTCCCATATATAATCTTTTTATTACAAGATTAACTTAATTTTGAAAAAGTGTAGAACGGAACGTTTTGCCCGCGCTAACCAATAATAAGTCGTCCCCCTTCCACACGCGGACAGCGCCGCCGGTGAACAAAACATAAACTAAAGCAAAATATCTCCATCTTGTATGACAGATTTGTGTTTGTTGTTACTTTTTCGATTTTAATTAGTAAATGTGTGTAAATTACAAACAGAAGTATAACAATTGTTATTAAAACACTTCGAACGTACAGTGTGCATTTGAATTCATTGATATTATCAGTTTATATTGTGATTGGAGGAAATTTTTGTGGTGACGAAGTGGCCGTCTCTGTGACTAGTATATAGTTACTTATTTTTGTGATAAGCGGCGCGCGGGGGCCTCGCGGACCGCTTTTGTGTAAGTATATATGCCGTAGGATACCTACACGTGCCGGCTGACACATCGATCGAGTCAGGATTGTTTAGAAAACAGTTTAAAAGTGAGTTGTTAGAGTGGCTAGTTGCGCGCGTAGCTCGCGTTCGATTTTAGGTCATCTTTTGTATGGACGCGTTAGAGCCGCCGTCGCAGCGCAAAATGCATCGTGCCGAGGCCGCGCGCCGCGCTCGATCACGCTGCGTTGCAGTACACCCATTTAAAAGCCGTTTCAAATGTAGTTTTCTTTAGCCTACGCGTGTGTATGCTTAATTTTTGACAGTTGATATTATTTTAGCGACGCCAAGGCGATGTCATTCTTAAGATGTTGGCGTTATGGATGATATTTGTGTGTATATAGTTGGTGGTGTTATTTTTTGCGCGGGACGGTTGGCGCGAGTCGACGGAGGGCGCGAGCTCGTCCCGCCGGCGTCGATCTGCCGACTGTATTTCAAGGAAAACTCTAGTACACGATTGCTTCAATTGTACCGTGTCGATGACACGCGTTCACGCACACACCTTGATATTTTCCAAGTAATTGTGTTACATGAAACTATATTCAAGTGTTGAACTAATTGCTAGCATCAGCATTCAAGTTACAAACGGTCACAATTGCAAAACTGCTACACTTTTAGGTCAAGCAGTAAACACACATTCTGCTGACTTTCACATTGTCCCTGTCTCTGAGTCTGTTGCTAATATTATTTTAAATTTGTATGACATGACATTTCTAATTAGAGTTGCCACATAATTAAGCATTTTTTAAAATTTAATATAATATGTACTTCAGTAATATAAGATTTTTGTGTACTGGCAACATTCTTGATAATTAACTCTTATGTATGTAAACAACATAATCAATGTTATTATAAATTAATTTTAGTTTTGTTTAATTATAAAATTTTACTATTAAAATTGTTTTTGCTTAATTAACAAGTAACCTGTATAATACCTAATTAGATATTTAATCTGATATAAGTTAGTAAAAAGTATCTTTACTTTTTTTTTTAATATACAATATCTTTACTTTTTATTTGTATGTAATGGATATAAAAGTTTAAATATTCAATAACTTAAGTAAGTAACAAAGTTAAAAAACATAATTATTTTATTACTTCATAGTGAAACAGTACCTGAGCCTAGTTACTATAAGCCGAACTCCCTCTTATACATGCTATATATAAATTATTCACATTTTTATATTGGATCTCATACAATATATTGGATATAATATTAATATTTTATCTAGTAATTAATAATTGAAATGTCATAAATAAATAAGAAGTAATATTTCTATTTGTTTTAGCGAGAAGAAATATTTCTAACATCACGTGTGACGCACGTCGTGGGCTCAGAGGCGCGATGTGCGCGGCGTGAGGGCCGCGCGCGCGCCGATGCCATGCTCCAGCGGCTATCTCAGCCGCAAAACTACATACATCTTACCGTCCAAAAGGTACACATATAACAATAATTAAAGGAAAATTTACATAAAACATTGGGCTTGAAGGATTAACATTATTAATTTTAATTAGAATATTGAGATGCTTAATTTTAACTTGGCTTTTTAATTATACATATTCTGTTAAAAAGACTAACGCACTATCACATTCTTCTGTATATATTATATTTATTGCAATATTTATTAATATTTCAGGCTATAAGTCTATTGGACAAACTGTATGACACATTCTTCACGGCGCCGCGTAAAACGCATATCAACCTCTTCAGTAAACATTTTATCAAGATTGAGTTTTTGGACAAGTATGCATTGTATTATACAAAAGTTGTATTAACTTTTTTTCTTGATTTACTGATTTTTTTCTTTTCTTCACAGATTATGCCGGCCAGTTTTTAAAGAATTCGATGAGTGGCCCCACATATCGTTAGAACCTGATCCCCCTAAAGAGAAGAAGGAGAAAAAGGAATCACCACAGAACTTAGTTAACGCTATTCCGTCAAATAATAATAATACACAAAAGTAAGTCCAGTACAACTATTATGCAAATTAGTATATGATAAATATTAGAATGAAATTTTAATACTAAATATCTTATATATATAGAATGGTAAGAAATTATATGAAGTTAAAAATGTATTTTTAATTTATTGTGTGTATAATATTATTATAATAAAACCATTTTTTGTTTTTTTGCAGAATGACTAGAAAAAGTCGTCCACGCATAAAAGAGAAAGATGACAAGGAACAACGAGGTGGATATTGTGAGATGTGTAACGCAGATTATGTAGATGCAGCCCTGCACAGGCGGTCACCACACCACTTAGCATTCGTCAGAGATCATACAAATTTCCTGGCATTAGACTCTTTAATAACATCAGGAGCAGATGTTACTACCTTTCTAGATAAAGCAACTCCAGTAAATGGGGAAAGAAGATCTCTAAGAAAATTGTGTAATGGTGATGTGGATCCTAAAACTAAAACAAAGAAGTCACAGTCACCTGATAATGTAAATGGGCATGCAAGTCCAAGACGTAATGGTGCGCTGGAAGATAATAATAAGAAGAAGAGATATAGTAAGAGGACAAGCGAGTCTCAAACATCAGAAGATCGACAGTATTACAAAGTGGTAGGAGTTAGTACCAAATTGAGATCTAGTGGAGGTTTTGCTGTTAAAAAAAAGGAATCTCCACCACCTGTTAATGGGACTAAACCACTTGTAGTTAAATTTAGGAAGATCAGACGATCAGAATTATCTGTGCTGAGTGATGAGGCTGAACAGTTTATGTTTCCTAAACGAGCTAGTTCTACGAGTTCCACGTCATCGGAGGAAGATGAGAAAGCTGAAGTGAAATCTAGAACAAAAACTCCCCCAAAACCTCCACCTCCTATAGAAAGACAAAGATTGGCACGCCCTGTGGCTTTAAAAGAAGAATCATCAGAAGAAGACAGCTGGCCAGAAGATAAGAGAAGAAGGAAAAGAAGAGTGGCACCAGTAGCAAAAAGAACTAAAAGGACTTCTAAAGCACCTACATCTGAAATATCTAAGCCAAAAGAGAAAACCCCTGAGCCTGAACTAGTTAAAGAAACAAGCCCAGATCAAGTTGAACCAGAAATAAGCCCTTTGAGGGAAGAAGCTTCAGAGAGATGTATGAAGTGGGAAGATGGCAAGTTGAAATACACACCAGCCGTTGAACAGTTGGAATTTGCATTTGAATCAGTCCCTCATAGTGAACCATGGTTTGAGACATTTAAACGGCAAGACCAAGACAAGCTGGTTACAAAGAATGTGCCTCAGTATTTTGGTAATTTATCTTTTTTATTGTTATATGTTAAAATCTTATAGAAATATATCTAAAAAAAAAGATGATTGACTTTACTTCTAATTTTTTATAGAGTAATATATTTAATTCATTTCTAAAAAGATTGATTTATTTTTTTTAAATGAAAATTATTTATAATAATAAAATAATATTTTTGTTACAGAACTGTACTCCAAATCACCAAAGTTACCATTATGAAATAGGCCCATTGCCACCTCTCAAGCCAAACTGCTGTATGCTCAGCGATATAGTCAAAAGGGACGAAAAGCCAGGACCCTCGCGGTCCTATGGCACCCGAGGTATGAAAAAGAAGAGGATAAGGAAACAGAAAAGGACAACAGCTCTTATAGCGTTAGAAGGACATCCAAGAAAGTCTCCAAGAGAACATGCATCTACTCTTGCAATTCTCGGCTCCGCAGGACTTCTACACAGGAGGAAACATGATGATGCCAAATCAACAGCTTCTGAGGATACAGTTAGTGACATTCACAGCAATATGAAAATTGAACCTGTATTATCTGAAACTCAGGAAGCTTCAGAAAGACTACAACAGTTTCTGTCAGAAGTATTTGAAGAACCCACCGATTATGATATAGCAGATGATTTAATTTGTGATGAAACAGCTGTTATAGCAGCTAAAAATTTGCCTGATGTATCCAGTTTAGTATCTGAATGTGATGGTTGTGATATAATAAGAAATGAAATTAACCAAGGGTCTACCCGTGTCAGAGGAAGACGAGGAAAATTCAAAAAGAAGAACAAAACTGGATGGCCAAACAAAAGGAAAACTAAGAAGAGCTCTAGGACAAGTAGTGTAGAACAAAAAGACAGCAGCCTTGACAGGTCTTCCATTGAACCTGATGATGACACAACTCAAGACACCATGAGTGATCAGACGCTGTCAGAAAATGAGAAAGAAGATAAAACTTTGACCGAACAACAGTTTCATGCTTGTGAATCTCCTAATACTATACAAATACCCTCGAAAGATGCAATGGAAATTGACGAAGAACAGCTGCAATTGGACCTGAAAGTTGTTCTACATGACAAAGTTAGTGAAAAATCTCCAACAAAGATTGATGAGAAAGATGATAAGAGATCTTCTTCGGAGGGTGATGAAGATAAAAAGAAGAAAAAGAGGGCATTGCAAGGGTTGTTATTACAGCCTATAGTAAGGGTTGCAAGGGTTGACCCAAACGCTGGTAGAAGACTGCGGTCAGCATCTCGAGCAAGAACCAACCGCTTCAGATAGCGTAAAGCCAAACTGATTAGAATCAGTGGATAATTTAAGTGCGCTTGACCCAAAACAATGAGTGACACTAAATAATTATTTATTTTTAAAGTGTAAATATATATTGTGTACAAATAGACAAAACCTGATACTAACTTGTAAGGTATGATGTTGGTATGTTTTGCTGGTAGCAAGTTTTTGTATTTAATTTGTCGTCATGTGAGATGTAATGTACATATATTATTTTATTTTTAACTTGCTGCCAATGTTCCATTTTAAGTCCCATTGAATTTATTTGTTGACTAACTGATATACTCAGAATGCCACAATTATAAAACTGAACTGAAACTGAAAAAATGATTATCCTATCAACTTCACATGTAAATTAAATAAAAATTTTAAATATATATATATATATAAATAAATAAATTATTATATATTAAAGTAACTGAAGGAACTTATTGTTTTGCCGCAATCAAACTGAATCTTTAAATTACTTAAATACAATATTTCAAATATTGTATTTTAAAAATATTGTATTATTTTGATACACTATTGTTACAAATTTTGTTTATTGTTCAAATGAATTTTGACAAGTAATGTATATGTTTAAATTACAGATTACATTAGGAAAAAAGATAATTCACTCAGAGCCAAAATGTATTATGTGTAAATAACATTTAATCCACAGATAATATAGATAAGTTCCTACTTATCCCGTTTATAAGTTTTCATATGTATATATATTTTTTTAATACTCTTTTTTTTGTCTTTGGTCCGAATACTGGTTACTAACAAAAGCTGTTTAGCAATAGTTTTATGTATAATATATTATGTAAGCAATTTATGGCATCCACCCATTGTAATACTTGTTTATTCAATTTTTTGTAATTTTATTTTGTAAAGAAAGCAGTCTCATTTAACTTTTCTATTAAATGGACCTCATACTCCGTAACCTCAAAAATATTTCAAAGCAGAGCCATTGTATCATTTGAGCCACTAAGATATCATTTTCAAGTGATGGTTAAAACAATAGTATTCTTTATTTATTTACATACAGAAATGTCAGTACCTAGTGTAAGGAAGCCACCAGTAGCTGGCTTCCTTCATTAGTTATATGTTCATTCAAATCATACTCAGAGAAATATATTAATATTTTTTATTAAAATAAAACTTTAGGTATTTCATTATTCTATTTATATATTATTGTTATCAATTTTACTAAATTAGAACAAGCAATTTATAATGGGTGATGATGATCAATGTACAAATAAATAAGATCCAACCCGACACAAATGTAGAATAAATTATAATGTAAATAATTTATTCTTAAAATAATTTATTTTTACCATTTCGAATATTAGTAAGTATGTATAGTATATTTAAAAAATACACTGGCCTGTTCTCGATAAAACTTTTCACACAAAACCTTGTAAGTCAAAACCTGTTTTAGATTTTTTTTTTGAAAAGATGTTTTTTGTTTTTAAATACATGTGCTATTGTAAATGATTTTTTTTGTTTTAAATACTTAAATTAAGAAATGTAAATATTTCATGTAAAGTGTATAAGTTTTTGTTATCTTGTAAGAACAAATGTTGAGAGCTTAGTGTAAATATTGATGTGTTTCTTATGCTTAAAGTATTACCTTTTATTTTTGATGGAAGCTGTTAACTCTCGTCACATGTATAAAATAAAGATGAATATTCGTAAATTCTGTTTTTTTTTTTTTTTTTTATGGCAGGCAACATAGCATTTTGGATTATAACAATAAAACCTGAGTTTGAGCTGATAAACTTTTTTTTAGAAAGGAGAAAGAATTGATTGAGTTAAATTACTATTTTTTGAATAAAAAACAAAAAGTAAAGTAAAGTAATTTACATTTTTAGAACGTCTTTTCGTCGTCAATTTATATATATATATATATATATATATATATATATATATATATATATATATATATATATATATATATATATATATATATATATATATATATATATATATATATATATATATATATATATATATATATATATATATATATATATATATATATATATATATATATATATATATATATATATATATATATATATATATATATATATATATATATATATATATATATATATGAGTATATAATGAGTCCAGTAGTAATGATAACATACAACTTATTATAATACCAAGTCAATTGATTTATTCCATAACTTGATTGATGAATGTATGTTCTAAAAAAATGACGCCTTCAGTATTGTATTGATAATTCTAATATTTTCTATCTACATTATAATAATATTGCAATTGCATTAATAAACAAATATAGATAATCTAAGTATTATGACCGGAGTAACACTTTAATGGTTACCCCATAGGAGTAGAAATCGACAGCTGGTTATTTGGTTATAAAATTATAGGATAAATATTTGTATAAGCAATTTTGTATAATAAATTTGCAACATATATACCAAAATATGTTACAAGAGCATACTCCCTAGGATCTTAACTATAAGATTTTTATGATCTTATTGTTAAGTTTCCTGAAAGTAACATAGTGTTCTTCCACACTGCAGTAGGAAAATTACTTAAAAAAAACAAAAAATAAGCCTACTTCTTGCCTAAACATCATTTTTATATGTTTTTTTTATAGCTTGACACTTAATCACAGTCATGTTGAAGACACTTCCTCACTGCTTTCCACCTTTTCAAGGCATTGCATGCTGGGTAGCGGAACTCATAGCCTTGTTTTGCTAGTTTCCAGAATGAAGCAATAGTGGAAATGGGAAAAATATTTTCCTAAGTGGGAATCGAATCCACAAACCATTGCATTTATATATGCTTATTACAATTTATTTATGATGCACTACAATTACTTGGAAAGAAAATTTATTTGAATCCTGTAAAGTATAAAGATAAAACATAATAATTATACCAAAGTAAACAAATTTTAAATTCCCCTTTTATTATCACTTAACAGGTTACAGAGATCAAATGAAAAACAAATGATCTATTCTAACAGCCATATAATTAATAAAAACAATTTACACTTTGTACATCTGCTCAAGATGTTCAACCATTTTGTCGTACATTAAGGAATATTAAAAAATAAACTTGTTTTCTAAACTAAGCTCAATTTATAGTTTAGACCAGCGGCAAAAAAAGGCTTATTATGATTCTATTCCATTTCATTGGTCTAAAATAACAGAGATTGTGTTGAAATTAAGTTTATTCATATATATCTTCTTTATCAGCTATGTATTGAACAATGTCTTTGGGTCTTAGAAGCCTTTCTGCATCAGCATCAGGTATTTCAAAACCAAACTCATCTTCCATGGCCATGATGATTTCTACATGGTCTAATGAGTCAAGGCCCAAATCTTGTACAAAGTGGGAGTCAAGGGAAAGCTGAAAAAGAAATTAAATTTACAATAATTTATTTTATTTTACAAATGAAACTTGTCAGAAATCAAATGAGTTCTATAATAATGCATAATTATCAATATACATTTTTCCTAATACAATGCGCATATTCCAGGTAAATTAAACTGAAAATTAAAGAGGCTACCTTTTCTGGTTTAATTTTATCATACAGTTGGAGAACAAGAATGACTCTACTCTGAATAAGATCAAGCGTTAGCGGAGGGCCCCCACTGTAGTTGCGGACAGCGATTGTTTCGTTCTGAAACAAAATGAAAGAAATAAATGTACCTGAGTAGAAACGAGTTTGTCGTAAGCCTTGCACACTTTCAGGACTCGATCCGCGATCTGCTCCTTGGTTACTTTATGCACGGGACCGGTCGCGTACTGTCTTGTACGCGGAAAAAGCACCTAAACATTACATTTACAACTATACTCTCGTTATGCAATAACAGAAATAAGGTTATGTTATTGAACTTAACAAAACTAAGCAAATATAAAACTATTAAAGATATAGTGATGAGTTATTGATTTTAATGCGAAATTACGACCGGACTTATGATATGAAAGATAAAACAAAGTTTATTTGATAGAAACGAAATCTTACCCCATTCTTGTGCTGAATATTATAAGTTCTAGTAATGGCTTTTACTGTATGATATTTTTGCTGCAAGGCTACAGTTGATAATCTGCACACAACCGGTGCTTGATACGTTACGGATTTTCGTAATAATCCGTTGAAAACACTTCGCACAAGATTTGCAGCAGCCATTTTTCAGCTTCAAAATCCCATAGACAAAACTGACAACAGAAGTTGAATGTTGCTCACTTCTTACAGAAAATATCTGTTAGCAGTAATGTTGCCCATTATAAAAATTTACTATTGATTTTTTTAAACATGATGCGCAGGATACACGTATTAAATATATAATATATGTATAATGTATATGCATATATATATATATATATATATATATATATATATATATATATATATATATATATATATATATATATATATATATATATATATATATATATATATATATATATATATATATATATATATATATATATATATATATATATATATATATATATATATATATATATATATATATATATATATATATATATATATATATATATATATATTTATATATATATACATTAGTCGACACTTTTTCTTCAGGATCTTCAGAGGAATCTGGTAGTAAGACACTCTGGTCCAAGTTTTTTTGTAAAATTATCAAAATATTGCGTATTTATGAAAATTATCCACAATCGACAAATTAATATTCAGATGATGTATCGCCATAATAGCTCTTTGGGATGGCATATAGTACTTTTCATGAGTAGATTTCATGCATAGTACAAAGTATACAAGTGTTGATGAACAAATTGCTTAATTAGGTTGGTGCATAAAAAGAGAAATCTTTGTCTTCCAAGCTACAACTTTGTCATATAGAAATATGTAAAGCTATCTAAGGAAAAAATCTTTGGTGAAGTGTCATTATATTTTTTTTTTCAAGCAAATTTCAGCATAACTCTTGTGTGTGAAAAAACAGCATACCTATTTATACTTACTTAACAATTAACAAATGAATGCGTACGTAATAAATAAATCAATATTACGTATCTCAAATAGTCAAAGCTATAAAAAAATAACAGATTTTCACTGAGATTTAGCTATGGGGAACATCGGTATGTACTGCTTCTTTCAAAAGGTGAAAAAATTATGTTATTTGAAAACAGAGTACATTATCGGTGAATACTTATTTATGGTATACATATTAAAAAAGTAATTATTATTATATTTCAATTTAAAGTTGTTTTAAATTTGGTATTAAATATTTGCAACTTGTGCGTCCTAAGCTTAAGAACTGTCAACTTCCAATTTGTCAATTGTCATTTTCCTTTTGTTTTGTGTAGACGTATGTTGGAAATGAATTTATTGTTTTATAAATAAATTTAATAACAGAAATGGGTAACGCTGATACGAAATTAAATTTTAGAAAGGCTGTCGTTCAACTAACGTCAAAATCTCAGGTGAAGAATTTTTAAGCCGCCTACGCAATATTTGTATGTGTAACTATTATTGATTAAATTTATTTATTTCAGCCTATTGACGCAGCTGATGAAAGTTTCTGGGATCAATTCTGGTCAGAAAGCGTGACCAATGTTCAAGATGTATTTGCCTTGGTTCCTGGAGCGGAAATACGTGCTTTACGGGAAGAATCGCCAAACAATTTGGCTACTCTTGTATACAAGGCTGTTGAAAAGTTAGTGAAAATAGTCGATAGCAGCTGTAGAACACAACGTGAACAACAAACGGGTATGTTATAGTAGATAATACCTGTATCCTGTCCCTGTGTATAATACATGCATTTACTTAACATTGATATACAATGATATCACAGCTAATATTGTTTTGAATAATGCTTTAAGTAATGAAAATTATATTATTATAACTGTCAAAAAGACAAAAGTACATACAAATATATATAACATTACCTATTATAGAAGGCAAAGCTGCATCAATATTTAAAATAAATAAAACAATTTATATATTGTTTAGTATTATTCAGTCATTAATTGAGTAATGTGCATAAGACTTATTAACTATGACTCAGAGAAGTTTTAATTTTATATTAGCTATAGATAAGTTGCTTTGATAAAGAAAACAACACAATTATAATTGCACAAAAAAATATTCATATATAATATATTTATATATAACATAATAGATTCATATTAAAGACATGTTGACAAACTTAAATCTACTTTTAATGCATTATATAAATATAATTAATAGAAGATGTTAAGCTCTAAAATATGGACCTAATTTATTTAAAAACACAAATTTATGTATAAATATAATTTTATATCAATATATTAATGTTTTACAGGGCAAAAATTAAAAAAAAAAAACAAATTTTGCCAACAAGCTATATCTTGAATTCAAGCTATAGCTTTCCCTATGAATTACACATATTTTACATAATATAATACAGATATACATTATTTAGATATACATTATTTTAGATATACATTATTTTGCTAATATACTAAAACCAAATGTTTATTATGAACTATATGTTTCTTACAGACATGGCTTACCATGATAGTATTATTCTCACATACAATAGCCTTTTAACCTAGTTAACATTGTTTTTATTAATCTATCTTCTCAATGAAATGTGCAGACAATAAATGAGAATCATCAATGTGTTTGTCAATTAAGTTTTCATTACCTTTGTATATATTACATATTTCTAAATATTATATAATTTTCATTATAAATATTTTAATAGTATTATGACTATTGGTTAAATATATATATATATATATATATATATATATATATATATATATATATATATATATATATATATATATATATATATATATATATATATATATATATATATATATATATATATATATATATATATATATATATATATATATATATATATATATATATATATATATATATATATATATATATATATATATATATATATATATATATATATATATATATATATATATATATATATATATATATATATATATATATATATATATATATATATATATATATATATATATATATATATATATATATATATATATATATATATATATATATATATATATATATATATATATATATATATATATATATATATATATATATATATATATATATATATATATATACAATGCTTTTAATATATAATACACTTGCAAATATTGTAAAGCTAATCTAATCTCGGGAACTATTGATTTAATTGGAAAATTCTGCATAAGTTGGCAATAGTCTAAGCAAGGATATAATTTATATAATAATATTTTTTATAAATATTTTTTTTTATTCTCTAAAGTCTTTATCCATACTAAGAATAGAAAACATACTTAAGGAAAACATAAAGTTTCCCAAATCAACAACCAAACAAAATGGATTTAACCCAACAACAACACAACTCAATAAGTGGTATAAAGCATATAAGAATTTCGATGCTGCATACTAACGAATGCATGGCTTATTGGTGAGAGAGCACGGTTCGCAGGAGGCGTGGGTTCTAATCTCGCTGCGTTCAAAATATTTTCTTTAAATAAAATATTTTTTCACAATAATGGGTTATCCCATGTCTTTTGGAGACATGTCTATATATTATTTCCATTTGACAAAACTAGAGTAAAAAGCTAACTTAGCTAGTAAGGTACAATACAAAAGTTAGCAAATCTTAAAAGGCATAGAAAAAAAACATAATACACTGCATAGAATAAAAACTGGAGGCTTTCTCCACTTAATCTGTACTTGTGTGCGCTTTTTTTTATGGGAAGGACAAGGCTAAGTCTAAGGAGCGGTCGGGTCACCTGATGGTAAGTGATCACCGATGCCCACGGCCCTGTGTAACAGCAGAGGCGTTACAAGAGCGTTGCCGGCCTCTAAGGTGGACGTAGACGCGTTTGTGTATATATGTATATATTTTTTTATATATACACATATATACACACACATACAGGTATATACATATGTATATGTTAGTATATATTAAGTTTTTTTCCAGCGTTAAACTGCGCGCGTTTGCTAACCCGTGTCCTACCCTACATGCTGGAAGAGCCTGAATGGCACAGCTTCTTCTGGTCATCTTTGCCTGCGTCAGGTGAAAATGAATCGGTGCCACTCGCTCAGTCACTTATTAATGCTATTTGTGTAAGTATAAATTATAAATAACGTTTCATTAGCTTAACGTTTTTCAAGGATATCTAAATTTGAAATCTTTTTTTGATAAAGGACAATTTTTGAGACTGGCAAAAAAAATTTGAAAATTTTAGGCTGCGTTCAAATAATACGCTATACTTAACGTTTATAGCTTCAGGCTTTATCCCGCACATGGCAGGGTAGGCAGAGGGAACTGCAGGAACCATACGAACCTAGTGTTAAGACACTCCGTTCCTTAGTCCCTGCTTTTTTTCCGTCCCCGCTTTACGCCTTTTTCGAGGCACTGCGTGTTGAGTGGCGGAACCGCGCTTTGCCTAGTTGCCAGAGCAAAGAAAATGGAAACAGAAAAATCCATCTTCCTTGAGTGGGAATCGAACCCAGAAACCGTCGCGTTTACAGACAGACGCTTGCGCCTCTGCGCCACGACGGTCCTCGACGTCTCGAATGTCAAAATTTAAATTACATACAATTGAGGTATGGGTGGGTAGATATGTAGACCTATTTTATATATAGGTAGGTAGGTTCAAAAATTAAAATACCAAGATTGATTTTCGTGTATCGTAGAGAAAGAGGGAGGGAGAGAGAGAGAAATATCTGAATCAATGACGTTACGCAATACGTATCCTCATGATATCGTTTTTACCATCGTTTGTGTATTTGTGAACAGTGTATATATCATATAAATGTATATTTTTTACAGGATCTTCTATTCTGTCCAGATTTCACGGTAGTGAGCACAAAGAGGTCGGGACCAGTGAGTACACTATACTTATTTATTATACAATACTCCTAATTACAATGAACTCTATTACTTAACTTACTCTAGGTTGTTTTTAGTGGAAAAACAATTGATGACTAAAAAAAAATAAAAAAAATGTTTTAGTTGTTAGTAAAAAAATTTACACACACATAATATGTATGGTATGGTGTGTGTGTAGATATTTATATATTATATTAAATTAATATTATTTTTTCTCCATCCTCACATGTCTCATGTATATTTAAAAAACTCTATTGACTCATAATTCACTCATGTATTATCGTAAATACACTCTTAGGAGCGTGCAGAAGAACTGTCGTCGTTAGATAGCTGCGAGTACAACTGGGCGGGCTTTACACATGCATTATCTTAACGAAGAGCAAAAGCCTTTTTCTCGCCAAAATCTGGCCTAAAACACCTAAATACATTCCAAGGAGTCTTAGACAGTTATTTTCCCAAAATCAGCCTAAAATACTATAAGTCACGCAAAATCTATACACCTAATTACATTTCAAGGAGCGTGTAGAACAACTATTGTTGTTAAACAGCTGTGAGTGCATCTGGGCGGGCTTCACTTATCTTAATATAGAGCAAAACCCAACAATACTATACATTGTCACCTAAATACATATCCGGGAGCGTGCAAAAAAACTATCCCTATAAAAAACAATAGCTTAACGTACAGCAAATGCTGTTAGTTCACCAAAGTCTGCCTGAAACACACCCAAATATAGTATATAATTTGACAGCTGTCACTCAAACAACATGGCCGCAATCAGCTGTCAAAGTTCAAGCGTCCCTATTGGAAAACCCTATATTTGGGTGTGGTTGTTTCAAGCACATTTTGAATATGTTTCCAAGGAGCGTGCAGAAGAACTGTCATCGTTAGACAGCTGCGAGTACATCTGGGCGGGCGGCGTGGGTTTCGCCCGCAGCCCGCCCCGCGCCGCCCAGCACGAGGCCGCGAGGACGGAACTGCTGCGCCTGCTGCTCACCTGCTTTAGCGAAACTATATACAAGCCGGCTAGTATGGCCGCGACACATCACAATAAGTGGATTGCGTGAGTTTTACTTGTTTAATAGCTACTTAAGATATCTTCTACAACAATGTTGTTTTACATATTTTTTAATGTATGTGTGTGTATATAAATATAAGTGACATTAAATGTGTATTGCGTGTTTTATATATTGATATTTTAATATATGGTAAGTGCATACTCGAGAAGAGCTTCTTTAATTAATTTTATTCAATATAGTTATATGTACGACTAATATTACACTTAAAAACCCTTTTTTTAACCTGTTTCAATAAATTTGTTATTAACCCTTTAGAAAGTACGACACTTGAAGATTATTATTGCGAGCGTGCGTGCGTGCGTGCGTGCGTGCGTACGTGCGTGTGTGCGTGTGTGCGTGTGTGTGTGTGTGTTTGTGTCACATTGCAATGCATCTTCTCTACACAAACGAATACCTAGCTAATTCAGTTTCCCCATCAGTTACCTGACGAGTCCAGACAACCGCCACGCGCTGCCGCTGTTCACGTCGCTCCTCAACACGGTGTGCTCGTACGATCCTGTGGGGCTCGGACTCCCATACAACCACCTGCTGTTCTCCGACACCCTGGAGCCTTTGGTTGAGGTCAGTTGCCTCTTCTAGCATAATTCGAGTTCAAATTCAATTAATTTTATTCAAAATAAGAATACAAGATTGGATTTTTCAAATTCAAATTCAAATATTTATATTCAAAGTATTCTTACTTTATATATATATAACATTTGTATTTTCGAATTTAAAGTCAAATAGTTTTATTTAAAATAAGAATACAAGATTCGTTTTTTTGAACGTTGCATTACAAAAACGCTAAAGTTAATGCCTCAGACCTGAGAAGAACCGGCGCAAGATGGTCAGCTGGATTTTTTTTAAATGGTCAAATAACTTTACAGTTATTCATTATAGAAATATAATTAATAACACAGGGTAGGATGGAGGAAGAGGTTGTTTCAGTGCCTCTCTTTAATAATCTTATCAAAATAGTTTAAGGAAAAAGTTTGAGGATCGCCGTGTCACAGAGGCGTAGCGTCTGCCTCTAAACGCTACAGGTTTGTGGGTTCGACTCCCACTTGAGGAAGATGGATTTTCTATTTCCATTTTCTTCGCTCTGGCAACTAGGCAAAGCGCGGCGTTGAGTTCCGCCACTCAACACGCAATGCCTCGAGAAAGGCGGAAAGCGGGGACGGAGAAAGTAGTGACTAAGCCAAGGAATGTCTTAACACTAGGTTCCTATGGTTCATGTAGTTCCCTCTGCCCACCTCCCATGTGCGAGATAAGAATGCGAGATAGCCTGAAGACATAAAAAATAAAAAAAAAAATAAAAACAAGTTTAATAGATTTTTTTATGTTTTTTCCTTAGGTGGCTCTTCAGGTACTAATAGTTACTTTGGATCATGACACTAGTAATGCAGTAAACGAAGACTCTGACGAGGTATGTATGTTACATTTAGTCTTTATTTTTTCACTTAATTAAACATACCGAGTCGGGGTAGTGGGTTCAAATCACTTTTGCCCCCAACAGCGTCTCCCTGACAACCTGTTCATCAACTACCTCTCGCGCATCCATCGCGACGAAGACTTCCACTTCGCCCTCCGCGGAGTGACTCGCCTCCTAAACAACCCTCTGCAGCAAACCTACCTGCCCAACTCCAGTAAGAAGGTGGCTCTTCATCAGGAACTCCTGGTGCTGTTCTGGAAGATGTGTGATTATAATAAGGTTAGTGGAGTTAGCTATAGTGATGCTAGTTTTTCGTATATATATATATTATTTATGAATTTCAACATAGTTCGTGTACATATATATGTGTGTGTGTGTGTGGGTGGTTTTTTGTGATATTTTTAGCACTAAACGAAGCTTTAAAAACAATATTCATTGACCCAAAGATTAATAATGTCGTAATAATATAAAGTATATAATATAATAATAATAAATTCGTAGTTAACAACAAAACTTTAACTATAGTTAGGAATCAAAGATGACACATCAATACTAATGCAGATGTGCAACTCTCCATAAATATCTTTTGAAAAAATTTACCATTTAGTATCAAAAATACTCGCTAGATGTCACTTATATATATAAAGGTGTGGATTTTACCGCTACTTTCATTTACGTACACTGTACTGTGAGAGCGGAAAAGAGATATAACCCTTTCTTATTAGGTTATTTTTTGAATGAAAGGTGACAGATTGACAACGTTTAATAGTATTTTTGCAGTACGAGGTCTATACGTCATTCGTATTTAATGATGACTACCTCACGCGTTACACAGCACGTATAAATATCGTGAAATGGAAAAAATGATCCTGTGCCTAAACTATTGATAATTGTGAGTTAGTTTTTTGTATATAGCCTTGAAATATTTTCCCCTATAAGAAGGTTTGATAACGGCCGCCGCGTCAGATTTGCTATTTACTAACAAAAATTGAATAGAATATTAAAATTTGTTTCAGAAATTTATGTACTACGTACTAAAGAGCAGCGACGTGTTGGAGGTGCTCGTGCCGATACTATACCACTTGAACGACTCGCGCGCTGACCAATGTGAGTGTTGTGTTTCATTTTTTACAGCTATCATCTGATTTTTTTTACTTCAGTTTGGTCATTTTTTATAGGATTATAACTTTCAATAATTGCCTTACCTAATATGTACACATATCAATGATTATTTTGATTTATTCTATGTAATCATTCCATAAATATATTAAATGCTATGATATCTGGAAAAAGCGGGGCACACTAATTACTGGGTTGGTCATATATATATATATATATATATATATATATATATATATATATATATATATATATATATATATATATATATATATATATATATATATATATATATATATATATATATATATAAATATATATATATAAATATATATATATATATATATATATATATATATATATATATATATATATATATATATATATATATATATTTATATATATATATATATATATATATATATATATATATATATATATATATATATATATATATATATATATATATATATATATATATATATATATATATATTTATATATATATATATATATATATATATATATATATATATATATATATATATATATATATATATATATATATATATATACATATATATATATATATACATATATATATATATATATATATACATATATATATATATATATATATATATATATATATATATATATATATATATATATATATATATATATATATATATATATATATATATTATTTATGTTTTACATGTTCGTTGAAGAACTGGGTTTCCTTACTTACTAGTGACATACTGAACTAATCTCATTACTTTGGATTTGAAAACAAAAATAAAAAAATATATATTTTAAAAAATTTTTTTAACGTCTTATTCCACACTAAAATACAATAAAACAATAAAAATACGTACAGCTTACTGATCCGAGCACATGACAAGTTTTCAATAGGTGCAGCTTCAAATCTTAGTTAGTCTTAAGAACCTATCCTGGTCCACAGCCCGCGTGGGTCTGATGCACATAGGCGTGTTCATCCTCCTCCTGCTGTCCGGGGAACGCAACTTCGGCGTGCGCCTCAACAAGCCGTACACCGCCACTGTGCCCATGGACATCCCGGTGTTCACGGGAACCCACGCCGACCTCCTAGTGGTTGTGTTCCACAAGATCGTCACCACTGGACATCAGCGGTTGCAGCCGTTGTTCGACTGCCTGTTGACTATATTGGTGAATGGTGAGTTGGTGGGTTGATTTGTTGGTGGCAAGGTATGGGAAGGTGTGGCAAGCCTCGGCAAGCGTTGACCAACAAGCGTGTGAAGGAGATCGGCTTGGCCTACGGATGGCTGCAAGTTGGTAACGATGAGGGAATGATGAGTTGAAGAGTTTTGTTTATTGATGGCAAAGCTTGACAAGGTATGACGAGCCTCGGCAAGCGTTCGCAAACAATATTCTATTTGAATATTAATATTCAAATTGAGGACTATAGTGGTGCAATGGTGCAGCGTCTGCCTGTAGCCGCGACGGTTTGTGGGATCGATTCCCACCGATTCCCAAGATCAATAGAAATTAAAAAGAAAAATCACTTTATTATCTAATCTATAATACCTTAATTTTCAGTATCCCCTTACCTCAAGACTCTATCAATGGTGGCGTCCACTAAGCTGCTGCACCTCCTGGAAGCGTTCGGCACCCCCTGGTTCCTGTTCTCCAGACCCCATCACCACCACCTCGTGTTCTTCTTGCTGGAGATGTTCAACAACATGATACAGTATCAGTTTGACGGTGTGTGTGTGTGTGTGTGTGTCTGTATGTGTGTGTGTATGTAGAAATTTACATACTTGTAGTTTATTTGTAGAAGTATAGGATGCTAACATTTTTCAATAATAATGCTTATGTACTTTACATTTTACATTTAATCATTAAAAAAGACATCAAATATGTACGACAGGGATACGTATATGTCGGCGCTAGGTACTCCGATGCAACAATTTCGTGTCTCGTAATTCTTAAAACCTCGTAATTACCGGGTCCATTTGAATGGCGTCCATAGCGATGTACACTGCACAAACAATATTAACACACATTATAACAATTTGTGTAGCCGTCGTGGCGCAGAGGTGCAACGTCTGCCTGTAACGCGACGGTTTCTGGGTTCGATTCCCCAGTCGGAGAAGATGGATTTTTCTATTTCCATTTTCTTCGCTCTGGCAAACTAGACAAAGCGCGGCGTTGAGTTCCGCCACTCAACACGCAATGCCTCGAAAACAGCGGAAAGCGGGGACGGAGAAAGCAGAGAACACTTAGAATCAATTAGATGATCACATGTGTATGTCAGATAGAGCGAACGGGGTAGTGTCAGAGGAGCCCAATTCGACAATAAATATCGAATTGAGCCCCTCTGAAACTTACACACTCCACAACTTAAAACTAAAGTTACGAGGGTTCCAAGCGCGGCCTGGTGAGAAGAGCCCACAACAAACTCAGCCAGGTTTCCCTAAACCTATTGTGATCGGTTGGCGGTAACGTATGCGAGTGCCATCTGGTGACGGAAAATGTGAAATATCTTTAATATTTCAAAATAATAAGAACCGCTCCTTTATTGCACCTTCTTGACAGTATTTGAAGGAAACTTTAGCACACTTACACTATGTGTGTGATACTCGTGTGTGGTGTGACATACTCGTTGCTATGGCAACGTGTACAGCGTCAAAAGCTTCAAATCGAACTTTTATATAAAATTAACGGAGCTTTTGAGATATCAGTGCTTTTCTGGATACAGCTTATAGTGTAAGCATTTTATTGGCAACTAACAATTTATGTCAATTGAAAAAGTCTTTAATTTTAATTAATGGTGATGTACTTTAAATGTACTGGACAGTCAAAGTTCTATGTAAAATTTTATAAGTAATTTTTAAAATATCTGTGCATTTCTGGGCTAATATATATGTACATATATGTTATTTAATAAAAACGACGATTTATTTCTAAAGTGCCACAGATATCACATGTTTGTTACATAGACATATATAAATGGTTGACAATCAGTTGTAATAGATGGCTCCAGTTATAAGAGAAAGGTGATTATTTTAAGATCTACTTAACACATGTAAAACAGTCTACATTTTTTATATTTTAGTTATAAGTAAAAATAATCTAGAATATACACATGTTTAACAAGGTGGTGAAACTAAAGTGCTCGTGTCGTGTCTTAGGCAACTCCAACCTGGTGTACACGATAATCCGCAAGAGGGCGGTGTTCCACAGCCTGGCCAACCTGCCGCACGAGCACGCCGCCGTCGCGCGCCACCTGCAGCCCGCGCTGCCCAGGTCACTGCACTGTTGGTATTATATGTGCTGTGTGTGCTGGGAGACAGGTGGGAAGTCTCTTGGGTTCCTATGGGCTCAATTAGGGTCATAACACTAGGATCCTACGGTTCCTGCAGTTCTTACTACCTACGGGATAAAGATATATATATATATATATATATATATATATATATATATATATATATATATATATATATATATATATATATATATATATATATATATATATATATATATATATATATATATATATATATATATATATATATATATATATATATATATATATATATATATATATATATATATATATATATATATATATATATATATATATATATATATATATATATATATATATATATATATATATATATATTGAAAACATACATTCTTATTCCTATGCTTCTATTTATTTCCTCTATAGGTCTCGTAGTACCGAATCGGTAGCCGAGGCCCCCATGGAAGGTTCCAGACCAGCCCAGCCTGCGGAACCTGGCACCCTAAACGCCACACTACCCGATACACCAGGTAATTATATAATTTAAGACAATTAATAATTTAAGAGAAAGTCCCCCTAAGTTTCCTGCGCCGGTACTTCCCAGATCTGAGGCATTAACTTTAGCCGGACTGGTGGCAAATTGACTTTGACTTTAATTGTATGTATATTAATGTTAGCAAGGTTATTTGAAGGCATCCCCATCATATTCGTTCCAGCTATAGGAGCGATGACGGAGAAGGAGTCCGCGCACCCCCCGGCGCGGGAGCAGCTGCTGCCGCGGAGAGACGGGGACGGAGAAGACCGCAGCCGGGATGTGGTCGCGCAGGTAGACTCTCTGAGGCCTGTTCTTCTGTGTAGACTGTATAGAAGTCGATTGAAAGACACTAAGCAGCTAATATTTTTTAGCTTCACGCTTTATCCCGCATACTGCAGGGTAAGCCGAGGGCAGCTGCAGCAACCATATGAATCTAGTGTTAAGACACTCCGTTGCTTAGTTACTGCTTTCCACCTTTTTCGTGGCATTGCATGTTGAGTGGCGGAACTCAACGCCACGCTTGAAAATGGAAATAGAAAATCCGTCTTCCACAAGTGGGAATCGAACCCTCAAACCGTCGCGTTTACAGACAGACGCTTACCTCAGCGCCACGACGGTCCTCTGGAGCTAAAATGACAGAGTTTTAATAATAGCCATACACAGTGTATCTGACAATGCGGCCTGTATCAAAACTACCTATAGGGTAAAATATTTCAAGGCTATATACAAAAAATAAGTTCACAATTGTCAATAGTTTAGGTACAGGTTATACCTGCTGTGTAACGCGTGAGGTTGTCTTGATTAAATACGAATGACGTACATTCGTATTTAATCAAGACAATATTACAATTTATATATTTAATTACAATTACAATTCGTATAGGTCTCGTACTACAAAAATACTATTAAACATTGTCAATCTGTCACCTTTTATTCCAAAAAATTACCGAATGAGAAAGGGATATATCTCCGTCCCGCTCTGATAGGGTAGCGTACGCTTGCGTCATACGCAAAATTAACTTGACAAATGGCGTTTTACTTTGGAGCAATAATTTAAGTATTTACTAAATGGATTTTTATAATTGATAATATCACTTGTTTAACAATTTTACCAAGTTTGTAAATTCAAGTTAATACTATGATTTAAGCTTAGGCCGCCGTAACATTTACACTCTGCATATCATTATTCAATTTTATCAACTCTCTACATGCAATGCCTCGAAAAAGGCGGAAAGCGGGGACGAAGAAAGCAGGGACTAAGCGACGGAGTGTCCTAACACTCCATGTGCGGGACAAAGCGTGAAGATGTAAAAAAAATGTCCATATTTTTTTGGTTTCTACACATCTTGTTTTCTATAATATATAACAAGACACCTCGCAGAAGGAGTCCATGAGCGTGTTCCCCGCCGAGGAGCTAGGGGTGAAGAGGCTCTCTGCGAACGGTGAGGGGGAGGCGGGGGCGGGGGCGGGGGAGGGGGCGGGGGAGGAGGGGGCGTGGCGTCCCAGCGGCGAGTGGGTGTCCAGCTGGCGCGCGCGCCTGCCGCTGCAGACCATCATGCGGCTGCTGCAGGTGCTGGTGCCGCAGGTCGAGAAGATATGCATCGACAAGTGAGTGCACGCACACACACACACACACATATACACACACGTATACACGCAAACATACGTACATACACGCTTATGCGTGTACACACACATACACTCACGTAAATATATACACACACATGTATACATACATACATGTTGTCAAAATAAATCTTTTATTGACGCATGTAAGCAAGTTAATTTTACATGTAACATGTATTTGAAGAAATAATATTTGGTTCTCTATATGGACCATCGGAACGCAGAGGCGTAAGCGTCTGCATGTAAACGCGATGGCTTGTGTGTTCGATTCCCACTCGGGGAAAATGGATTTTCTATTTCCGTTTCCGTCGCTCTGGAATCTAGGCAAAGCGCGGCGTTGAGTTCCGCCACTGATAACGCAATGCCTCGAAAAAGGCGGAAAGTGGGAACGGAGAAAGCAGGGACTAAGCAACGGAGTGTCTTAACACTAGGTTTATATGGTTCCTGCAGTTCCCTCTGACTACCCTGCAATATGCGGGATAGAGCGTGAAGCTATAAAAAGTTATACGTGTCAGTTTGGGATTCATAATTTTTTTTCTTATTCTTTCTTTACACTTAAAAATGTAACTCAACACTAAATTATAAAAAATATTTATATTTGATGTTTTTAATATTCTTAAAGCGTTA
The DNA here is from genome assembly GCA_037178615.1 of Dione vanillae. Taxonomy (NCBI): domain Eukaryota; kingdom Metazoa; phylum Arthropoda; class Insecta; order Lepidoptera; family Nymphalidae; genus Dione; species Dione vanillae. The sequence goes on along the minus strand of JAZFAU010000138.1, from coordinate 214,316 downwards.
ATCCACATTAAGTATAGACAAAAAAATACTTAAAAAAACGTATAAAAACAATAAGTTGTATAAATCATATAAAAATTTCGACACTGCGTGACGAACAACTCATGGCTCAGTGGTGAGAGCGCTTGCCCGATTTGCAAGAGGTTGCAGGTTCAAGTCCCGCTACGTTCAAATTTGTATTAGTTTTTTATAAGTATTAATTATATTGGTTTTTCAAAAAAAGAAATATTTAAGTTGTTTTTTTTTTATTTTATTAGGGAAATCTTCACAGTTCTTCAGAATTGCTTAAATTATTAACCCGTACTCTCTTCTCTAGGGGACTGACAGACGAGTCGGAGATCCTCCGCTTCCTCCAGCACGGCACCCTCGTGGGCCTCCTGCCGGTGCCTCATCCGATCCTCATCCGCAAGTACCAGGCCAATGCTGGAACTGCTACCTGGTTCAGGACTTATATGTGGGGCGTTATTTATATACGGTACGTTGAATTGTGGTAATTTTAGTTTAGGAGTTTGTGACGTCATTATATATATTATATATATATATATATATATATATATATATATATATATATATATATATATATATATATATATATATATATATATATATATATATACATATACATAAACACACTATAGGATCTTGGGCTCATTTTTATAAATTACGCAAAAATCGACGAGCTGTTTCGCCAATAGCCGCGGCGCTAGTGTGACCCCGTTCGCCGAAAGCCGCGTGCCACGCCCCGCGAATATATTCAAAATTCAATATAAGAAGGTGTGAACTGTGCTAAACTGTGTTGATATTGTGATCTGTGTTACTTAACGAACTGTATAGTGAAAAATATGACTCATACAACCGTCCCGGGACTATCAACTATCTTCAATACCGTGGCGGTAAATCGAGCCCAAGAGATTTAAAAGTAACACATAATCAAATCATCCACTGAGCTCGTATTCAACCACATACATATATATAAACATATTAATTTTTAATTCTTTTTTTTTCTATATTCCAGTAATGTAGACCCACCTATATGGTATGACACAGACGTGAAGCTCTTCGAAATACAGCGGGTATGATTTTTTTTCTAAATTATAGCTTAGTGTATAATTATATTGTATTAGACAATTGCCTTGTTTCCGTTACATCACTACTGGTATTGGGTCACACTTGTATGTAAATATTTATTTTATTAAATATTTGTGTTAAATGTTGTGTGAATTATATGTATAAGTTTTTATTGTATGTGTAATTTTTTTTTTTTGTGGATGGATGTGGCTGTTTGTTATGATGTCCTTGCATTTTTTTTTTTTTTTTAGAGTTGTCAAAATTGTAAAAGTAAGGAAAGTATTATACTTTCGAACATTTTAGATATTGATTTAAATAAGAAAAAATAAGTAATATATTTTTAATATGTCGCAGTGTTCATTATTTTTTATTTTTTTTTTTACTTTTAGAAAACATAGATAATATATATGAAAAATATATTATCGGTGTTTTCTAAAATTAACAACTTGTTAACTTTTATTACTTTGTTGAATTAATTGGCCAAAAAAATATTATGAATTCAAAAAATACTTATAATTTAGTAAAATTTTCATCATAATAAAATTGGTAGTAAAAAATTGGATTTATTTTATATCTAAACGTCTTTTGTGTGACCCAATTCCTCTTCGTTTATATCACTTTCATGACAGCTGTTACATTTTGTAAATATGGTATTATCGTTCAATTTATTTTATTTAATAAGGGTTAAAAATATAGTTTTACCTTTTCGCTCGGATTCAAGACATTTAATTATATTTTCGGAATTCACGGCTCGCTTTGTCCTAACAGGTAGGTGAGATTTAAATAGTTAACTTTCCTTTGTGGGCTATGTACCCATAACCATTGTTTTTCATGTTGTCAGTGACTGTGCCACTGCGCCATGATGGCTTCAATATTTTAAAGTGTTATATTTTGAAGTAGAAAAAATTACAATTAAGTGACAGTGGTACTGAAGTATTGAGGATTCTGTATATATTTCCAGCTAGACCAGCTAAAATTTCAAATTATAAACAAATTCTTATGTTGCTTTTTTGCTGTTATATGAATTAATGTTACCAATTTTCGCATTTTTTTCTTTCTTTGTACTATAATGTCGAATTTCTTTGTAATTTTCATAACTGTAGGTCAGTGAGAAATACCTAGTAAGTATATGTAAGCAACAACTATTATATTTTATCTGTGATCCTAAGGACAGATCAGATTTAAAAATACATTAATAAAGTTATTGAAAGTACATTTTATAAAATTGTTAATTATAAAATAATTTGAATGATAACAACCATATTATGGCATGCTGTGCATAGTTTGTAATTGTGTAGATTAATTTAATTATTTTTTGCTATTTATTTACATTTTCATTGTACATTTATATATATTATATATATATATATATATATATATATATATATATATATATATATATATATATATATATATATATATATATATATATATATATATATATATATATATATATATATATATATATATATATATATATATATATATATATATATATATAATATATATATATATATATATATATATATATATATATATATATATATATATATATATATATATATATATATATATATATATATATATATATATATATATATATATATATATATATATATATATATATATATATATATATATATATATATATATATATATATATATATATATATATATATATATATATATATATATATATATATATATATATATATATATATATATATATATATATATATATATATATATATATATATATATATATATATATATATATATATATATATATATATATATATATATATATATATATATATATATATATATATATATATATGAACATACACAATAAGGTTTTAAATAAAGAGAATATTGTCATTTCCATGAACAAAGATTAATTTAAGGCTTACATACGTATTTGTGAAGTTGGTCAATAATAAACCAAGTAAAAATACATACTTCAATTTTGAATATTACTCAATCGTTTATATTTTTAAAAATGTGGATCTACAATTATTTATTTATTTTTATTTAAAAATGTTTTAACTCCAAAACAAATAGTATTTTCTGTTCTTTTTTTCAAATATTAGATCATTAATATAATTTTTATGAATTTACTTAACATGCTATTGACTTCATTTTTTTATTCTTATTCTTGAAAATATATATATATCATATAATTGTTAAAATAATTACCGAATATTGTGATAATGATTTTAATTTCTTTTTTACTTTCAATATAACGTGTCTTATGATGTAAAACGCTTAACGAAGCTTTCTTATGGACACCTAGTCATATGGTTTATTTAAATTATAAATAATATTCAATGACATGAACGTGCCCTTCGTATTAAAAAAAATGAAAAAAAAAGCCTTTAATTTTTGTTAACTAATAATACGTATATATTTAAGGCTTTGCTTTATATTTATTTATATTGTAAACAATCTTATATTACCTGTTCCGAAATGTTTTTTAAGGGCACATTGTTCAAATTTAAATTTCAATCATAGATAGTTTTAATTATTATATTGTTTTGTAATTAGTTCTGGTTTTATAATCTATTGGTGTACATTCCATATTTCCCTTTATAGTGCATTTTGTTACAGATTAAAATAAAAAAATATATTTCATTGTTTTTTTCTCTAAATTTAGATATATATATATATATATATATATATATATATATATATATATATATATATATATATATATATATATATATATATATATATATATATATATATATATATATATATATATATATATATATATATATATATATATATATATATATATATATATATATATATATATATATATATATATATATATAAAATCATAAAAATAGATGATATAATAGATGTTATATAAGATAATATTCTATTAAAAATTAATCTCTTTCTTTTGAAATATATAACTTTTTTTAAGAAATCATGTATCTACATTTTTATACAGTTATTTTTTTCTTGTTTATTAAATTTGTGTACAATACCAAATGGCTTAAATTCTATACTATTAATTATTTAACATATTTGCACTATTTGTATGTAGAATAACGAAATATAGGTAAATTTATTATAATTGAATATATTTATTTTATAATATCATTATTGTACTTAAATGTTGATGAAGATTAAAATTAAAATGTGAGCTTTCCGACTTTGACTTTTGTGTTTTTTTTTAACTACTAAAGTGACCTAACTGAAAATTAGTGTTATTTGTAATTAAAAAAAAATTTTTTTTTCCATATTCATTAAACTCAAAACCTTAAATTAAAACATAGTTCTAACTCGTCTTTATAAACATTGTAATATTACAAACAAGGTAAAGAATTAAATTATTGTTCTAAAATAAAACGCCATTTCTCAAGTACAACGCAAGCGTACACTATCCTGTGAGAGCGGGAAAGAGATATAGCCCGTTCTCATTCGGTTATTTTTTTGGATGAGAGGCGACAGATTGACAACGTTTAATAGTATTTTTGTAGTACAAGACATATACGTCATTCGTATTTAATGAAGACTACACGCGTTACACAGCACGTATAAATATCGTGAAATGGGAAAAACGATCCTGTGTCTAAACTATTGATAATTGTTAACTAGTTTTTTGTATATAACCTTGAAATATTTTACCCCATAGGTAGTTGTGACAAAGGCTGCGCTGACACATATACCTACCCTGTACAGTAGACATATAACATGTATTCATAATTTATTTTTTACTCATTTTTATTTATTTGTTGCTTGGTATTGTATTGAAATCATATAATATAAAGAAAGTTATTTAAAAAAAAATTTTTGGTTACACTTTGGTGGGTTGCTGTTTGTTCAATGTTGTTATATAAATTTCTATATATATTATCTTATACACAAATTTTGGAACTTTGTAATAGTAAAACATATATAGAAACTTCCAGATGTTTTTGAAAAAGCCTGAGATCTAATCGACTATATAATAAATATATTTGAAACATTTAAAAAAAATCAATTTTACTTAAACCTAGTATTGATAAATTATTACATTAACCAAAATAAAATTAATAATATATAATATATTAAATGAGAGGATAAAACCCTCCTTGTTTTAAATAAATAAAAAAGACAGTTATCATAAGTTTATTCCAAGCGTCAGTTACAAAGACGAACGCAATCCCTTCTATAAAGGTACATACAAAAATAACACTGTCAATTAATGAAGTACGACAAATTAATAAATCACATTCAGTACTTGCTAATGAAAACAAAATATATTGCAGATTTTTTATATTAAAAAAAATATATTAGAAAGAGACAGCTATATTAGAAAATATTTCTCACTCTCTCTCTCTCTCTTGCAGGTAAACATTGATTTATCTACCGTCCTTATAATGAAAAGAAAACTTGCATCGAAACGTATCATGGCTGGGCCCATTAAAATTGATCCTTAGTCATAAAAATAAAAAAAAAACAATTTTGACAGATAAATAATCTGCAATATAAGATGTCCGACTAGATGTAACTAACATTAATTTCACTAAATCCATGTAATATTGGGTCTTTGTAAAAACTTGGACCCACTACATATTATTTTAATGTTTAATAATATTATTAACTATCCTAATTTAAAGCAATGTTTACGAGATCAGAAACAAAATTATCAGTAAAAAATATAATCATAGTAACATATCAATGGCATTTATATATATATGTATATATATATATATATATATATATATATATATATATATATATATATATATATATATATATATATATATATATATATATATATATTTATATATATATATATATATATATATATATATATATATATATATATATATATATATATATATATATATATATATATATATATATATATATATATATATATATATATATATATATATATATATATATATATATATATATATATAAAAGTGATTAGGCCTTTACTTTCTATAAATATGACACAGAGTTCTATTATTTTGTTTAACACTAAGAAAAGTTTTAAATGAAGTCAACATTTCTTATAATCATAAATTTTACACATTTCATGAAATTATTTATCTTAATATCAATTTATGAGAAAGATGATTTTTCTTGTATTAATGCACAACTTTAAAAATATATATTTTAAGCCATTGATATATTATTAGAAAATAGTATATTAAATTCCTTATTTATAGTCCACATTTAGTTCTAGTCAAATAATTGTTTAAGTGTAATGTGTAATATATAAATAATTAAAAGAAAATGTTTCTGTACAGACTTTTCCCGCCAAAACTTAAAGTGAAGCTTTGAAAATAATAATTTCTAAGTATAAAAAATATTATCTATACACACTACTGCTACACACTGGACGAAATACTAATTCCACCAACTTTTTTATAACTAATTAATTACTCAATGCAATGTACAATATAAATAAATACAAAAAAAAATTAATAACAAAAAAATTTCAGGCAATTTAAGTTCAAAATTAAAAAAAAATATATTTAAATAAAAAAAAAAGTATATTAAAAGATTAACTGCTGGCCACTATAACAAAAAAAATAGTGACTGCAATTTCTCATTTCAAATAATATTTATAGATTATCTATACCGAGAATGAACCTGGGACAACAGCAAAAGCCTGACTAATGAACAAGTGTAAATATACTACAATACATTCAAATTATCTCCAGTGTAGCAGAACAGCATAGTATTAAACATTTTTATGATTTTCAAAGTGTTAATCCACACTTAGGATATATAGGAATAGACTGTAAAAGAAATTTGGACGCAGCGGGATTTGAACCTGTTCCTCTTGTAAATCTCCCTATAAGATGATAACAAGTTGTATAAAGCATATAAGAATTTCAACGCGGCGTGAATAAGTATGCATGGTTGTGCGGTCAGTAGTGCTTGCATGGTTTGCAAGAGGCATGGGCTTACATCCAGCTGCGTTCAAATGTTTTATTTAAGTATATGTTATATTTTTATATTTCAGTACATTTGCGTTATTTTTAACTATATTATTCTGTCAACTACAGTGGAAATAAATCATTCATCTACATACATTTATTTTTTTAAACATCCATTTAAATTTACAGTACAGTATGAACCATTTTAATAAAATTCGTATTTTCATATCAGTTCATTTTATTCTCTATATTTATCTAGAAACATTGAAATTATTTTGTTTAGTCAACTATTTATGAAAGCCCCTTCGACTTATTAAGTTATGTTTTTCATATGAATATATGAAAAATAGGGAGAAAGTTCTACTTCATCAAACAAAATGATAAAAATTAATCATATGCTCAAAGAAAAATCATGTCATGTCATCATCATCATCAAGAAAATTTTAAATAAAAATACATATACAATGTGTTTCATATGAGTGCTTCGGATATAGGAAAAATATTATAAAACACTAAGCGACAGTACATATAAGTGAATTAGGCCTTTGTGAATATATAAATCTATCTCACCTATAAATAAACATGGCACACCGATTTTAATTTATTAGTATTATTATTATAATATATTGGTCCTTAAATAATACACTAATGTTCATCATCTATACAACATTCAAGAACAGCAGCGTAAAGTTACAAAAAAAAAATTATAAATAAAAAGAAAAAATTATAGTCTATGCTATTTTAAATTGATTTTAAATATTTTATATGAAGTTCAAAATTTTAACTTATGGTTTTCTGCACCAGTTGACCACAAACCATATAAAAAAAATAAACAAAAAAAAAATAAAAAAATTAAATTATAATATCATCTGTCATTACTTACTAAACAAAACTTTTTAATCTGTGACATCATTTTTTAAGACCCAATTGCAATAAAAAACAAAATGAAACATAAAAAAAATCATAATCTACAAAATACCATACATATACAGCACAAGCACATCAACTAACACTGTATCACTAGTACACTAACATCCACCACTTCCATCACATCAACACTTGAACTTAATCTTCACTAAACACTATCACTTGTGTCACTATCACTATCACTATATAATCAGCTCTGGCGAGCAAACATTTTGCTAGCTGAGCGCAGAGTAAGCTGGTGGAGGGGGCGAAGTCCCACGAGTGGGGAGCAGCACTGCAATGTGGTATGGCGGGGGTGCTTCGCCCTCTCTCTCCCTCGAGGGCTCCCGCTCTCGCTCGGGGCGTGACAGGATTGTGAGCGATATGTCTTCTGGCTCGGCTGTTGCTGTCTGGAATAGAATGTTTTTTTTTAATTGTAATTTGAATGTTTGGTTGCTCAGTAAATAATCAAATATACATACATCTACATACATACATCTACATACATATATACATACACACATTCACACATACATTGAAGAAGCACACACACACACACACATATATACATGTTAAAAATTAAAACTATAATTGCCATTGCTATTTTTGAAACAATCAATACTAAGTCATGTTTTCAATCCTATGAAAATTTGTTTGAAAATGAAGGAACTTCAGTCACAAAATACGTAGAAAAAGTAAATTGCATATATATACTGTGTCATATAAATATTTTACTTGTATAAAAAGCGAACACTGGTTCTTTCATTCTAAATTTTATTTTAAAGTGACATTAAAACAAGTTAAATAAATTCTTCAATTATATACAAACTGAGCCATACAAGTTTAAATGAAACGCCCTAGCATCTTCCCAAAATATATACAAAAACAATATTTACATACTTAAAAAAAATTGCCTACACCAACCAAAACCTCAAAACACTAAAAAAAAAACACTACAAAAAAACACACAAAACTCGCCTCTCTCTGATTCACCACCCGCGTGGGAGTCCTGGGCAGCGGTCGCCTGGCAGTCGACGACACCCGCTCAGGCGCCTGAGGGGGCGGCGTCCTACTCCTGCACAGGGAGAGGGCGCAGCCCACGCCGCACACGCAGGCCACCGCCGCACACACTACCCCCACCTCCCCACTGACTTCCGAACTACCGCCATTACTGCGGACCAGCTGGGAAACCGTTGAATGTGTTAATTTTTCATTTTTATTGGTACATTTGTTAAGTTTAAACGAAATAGAATTGCCTATATCCAACAAAATAGAATAATGTCTATATAGTCATATATCCAACCAGGCCAGTGCAATCCAGTCCAGTCCAATCAAGTCTAAGAGATTTGATGGAATTTATATATATCGTATACAGACACACTATCTATTCCTAAAACACTCTTTAAAAACATATTTTACATTGAAGTGACACAGAATTAGACTTGTGTGACATAGTTTATAAGATTAAATATGAGCCTTACGTTTCCTTACAAAAGTTTCCAATTTCATAACATTTAAACAAATTAACATCATTTAATAATTTATGGTTTTATTATAACCATTGTATATTTACCAAAAGGCAAGAAATGTTTATTAGGAAAATAGGTGCGGATGACATTCATTTTTATCGATTACGGCCATATCATCATCTCACTCGACCCTGCAGAGAAAGAAGGGAAAGAAGAAGAGAGGAGAGAGCAGTGTCCGGGACAGCCCGGGAGTGGAATATATTTAGGTCCTGAGGAGGTGATCCCATAAGGAGACAAGGTGATAAGGAAACATACATGAAAGAGCTCGAGCTTGCAGTTAGCCCAACCAGGTAACCAAGCCAGGGTCCCTCCAATAACGAAATTTCACGGCAAAGAGCGACAAAACGCCTATTTTCGTTCAAATCAGTTATTTAAACACACTATCCCCACCACCACCACCTTTATTAGTGAATGCTGTCGGTATGACATGTTTGTTTTTTTTGAGGATTGTAAGAATTGTTTAAAAGTCCTGTAAACGCGACGATTTGAGGGTTCGATTCCAACAAGGGGAAGATGAATTTTTCTATTTCCATTTCCTTCGCTCTGGAAACTAGGCAAAGCGCGGCGTTGAGTTCCGCCACTCAACATGCAATGCCCAAAAAAGGACGGAAAGCGGTGACGGAAAAAGCAGGGACTAAGCAACAGAGTGTCTTAACACTAGGTTCATATGGTTCCTGCAGTTCTCTCTGCCTACTCTGCAATATGCAGGACAAAGCATGAAGCAAAAAAAAGAATCGTTTTTTCCGTACACTCTCCTGTGTGTTCTCCATTCAACGTGACATTGGCGAAGTGAATTGTGCTCAACTGGCACGCTCGGAACGTCATAAATATGGAGAAAAAGACGAAGGAGTAGCAATCGCAAGAGAAACGCTGTCCTACGATTGTTACTTCCCGTTTATGTGTTTTTTTCAAGGAATAGACCTCGTTAATCGCCATTAGATATTATGATTTACTATATAACTTGAGTCATTAGTCAAGTTGAGGATTCAACGAGCAAATGTGTCAATTAATTACCCGACTAAAAAGTCAGGCGCAAACAGTTTGTTGGGCTATCCCAAAAAACCTAATTTATTAAGCCAATGTAATTATTCTACATACTGACCCAAAAACCTAATTAAATTCACATACAACACAACCTAAAAGTAACAAAAAGAGATAATACCAAAAATAAAACTCACCTGTCTATCAAAGTAATACTTAGCACCGGCCAAGAAAACCGTAGCCAGAGCAAAAGACACTAGCATGCCGAATTTCAAGTGGGGCGCCATCATGGGCGAATGGTGGAGCCCTAGGGCTGCGGTCCTCAGCAAGGTGTCCGGGGTCACGCTACGGGCCGCCGCGAGACTCGCTATAGTCGGTTGGGGAGGCTCGGGTGGTATTTCCACGTACAAACTAGACTCGTCATTTTGACGTCGCGTCGAATGGACCGCTGGCATCGGCGGTGGCCTTCAAAAAACGTAACGTACGTTTGAGACGTAAATTGTGGTAATATTTTACATAATAATTAAGTTTGTTGTGGGAAATTATTCAATTTTTCGAATCCTAAAATTCATCGAATCGGATCTGTACATAACATGTCTTTATTTACTATGATAGTTATTACTATGTTCTCTTATTAAAGTAGGTATATACTGTAAAGTAAGTATACATTAATTCACAGGATAAGCTTCACATGCTTTATATTACAATCAGATATAACATAACATAATTGACATATATCTCAATTAGGCACAACATATGAGTAGAATAACATAAATTATAACCCATAATGGCGGAGGGGGCGAGGTCGGCGCGGCGCGCAGTCGACGGGTGCGAACCGGTGTACCGGCGCCGCCATGCCCTTGCGGCCCGCCGCTGCGCACACGCGGCCCCGCGACCGTCCCACGCCTGAGAGCGATAGATCACTGTTTACTTTCATTTTGTGCGCGATATTATAGTTTATTCTCTTATCTAGTTTTGTTTTTAGTACAAGACTAGCCTTAAGCTACTGTTAATTAAGGTTGCCTGTAAGAGATCACTTGAATTGACTTGGTATATTTCAAACTTGGGGAAGGGAATTTGCATCTCAGGCACTTAGTTCCTATATAGGCATTGGGCATAGCAAATTATTGAGGTGCTGGCCGCATATAATAATAAAATAAAATACGACATAACTTTTCATGTTGTATGTTGTTTTATATTACTCAAAATACAAGTCGCCAGTATAGTCAATATTTTTATGGATAATTTGGTTTAAGGACAGATACTATAAATAAGAAAAAAAATCTTAAATATAATACTTGTACTAAGGTAAGGGTACCAAAGGTGGACATTATAAAGAAACCACAACATTTCAACTAATAATATTTTATTATTGAAAAGAAATTAAAGTAAAATAAAAAAAATTGGCATCTTGAAAAATCCGACCATCAAAAAATATCACGATATCCCAAAAGTTGACACCCTCTTTACTATTGGAGTGTTTTAATATTGTCGAAATTTTAACAGTAGGTACTTATATTGTTGAAAATAGTAGTTGATAATTGCATAAACCTACGCTTAGGAGAATATGTTTCGTTACTAGCACCAAAAGTAGACCTGCATGTCATCTTTAGGGTATTCTGACTATTTTCGGAACCAATAGTAGACACTTATGATTTTTTAGAAAAATAATATCGGAACAAATAATTAATTGTTCTAATGATTGGAAAATATAAATATCAATACAAAACGTAACAAATAACAAAACAATATCTTTATAAAATTAATTAAAATCACTTGTACCGCTGCGGCGTCCTTAGCTAAACTCGCAAGAAATGGCTAAAAACGTGTGACCTCGTCACATTGCTCGCAATAATTGATGCTATTTTAAATTTTTAAGCAAAAGACCGTTGTTATGGTTGTGCTATTTGATTAACAGGTGAAGCAACCATTTTCTGGTACTAATAATGCTGACATGCAAGTAAAAATATCGTGATATTGAACTTAATTGTTGAAAGTGTTATCTTTTGGTTCACTGTCTACCATTGGTGCTTTCACCTTACTTTAGTGTCACTTCATTAATATATCTAAGACTATTTATGCTTTAATTACTTTTTATTTTTCATTTAATCATTTAAATTTGAAATTTTGTACCTGTGTAACTTATTTTTAATGTTTTATTTGTGAGGTGGAAGCAATAACAAAAATTGTTCACAGCCAATTAATGTGAGAAAATTTTGATAAAAGTTGCAATAGTAGAAATCATGATGACAATGCAAAAATAATACAATTAATTTTAATTTCACAAGCAAAATAATTATATCACTGGCATAAATTAAAAGAGATGTGTATTACATATCATATATTTATTTTTATGATTTTTTAAGTTTTAATTAAAACTGAATAGTATAGAAAAAATACTTAAAGAAAACATATAAATTTGAACACAGCGGGACTTGAACCCGCATCCTCTTGCAAACTGTGCAAGCGCTCTCACCACTGAGCCATGTGTTCACAGGAATGCACATGGTAGGTTAGGCAGAAGAGAATGTAGGAACCTAATGTTAAGACACTCTTTTTGCATAATTACACAACATAAAACATGCATGCAATGCCTTGAAAAGAAAGAAAGCAGTGAATGGAGTGTCACTAGGTTCCCACAGTTCTTGCAGTTCCTCTGCCTACCCTGCTATATGCGGGACAGTGTCAAGCTAAAAATGACATTGTCATTCTTTTACACTTCCTGAGAATATTTTACTTTATTTATAAGTTGTCTGTCAGTCTTTTATTATTTATTAAAGGCGGAAAGTGGGGACAGAAAAAGCAGAAACTAAGCAACGGAGTGTCTTAACACTAGGTTCATATAGTTCCTGCAGTTCCCTCTGCCTACCCTGCAATATATATATATATATATATATATATATATATATATATATATATATATATATATATATATATATATATATATATATATATATATATATATATATATATATATATATATATATATATATATATATATATATATATATATATATATATTACCTACAAAATAAATTTATGAAACAAACTTCACTACAATAGCAATCCAAATAATCCAGCTTCTATTGTACATAATTGCAAAATGAAGAAAAGTACCGACACAGTACAGACTAAACAATGGAGTATATGTACAATAAATCTCAATTAAGCATTGTAATAAAAATTATATATTCAGTTAATAGCAAGAAAAATGCAATTTAAAATTAAACTTTAAATATAATAATATAATAATAATATTTACATATTATGACCAAGTTATAGCATATTCTATTGGAGCTTAATTGTACTTCTATTGATATTAAGAAATATCATTTTTTCACCAGAGCGCAAACCAAACTCACATTGATAGATTATAGTCCGACACTGTCTTTTTGCAGTACAATGATATCAATAATTATAAGCAATATAGTTAAGAAACATTTTGAAGTAACTAGCTGATGTTTAGTAAATGTATACATTTTATTCATCATAATATTGTTTTAAGAAAAAACATCTGTAGAAATAAACAAAAAATTATAATACAATTAAATATATTTTGTATATTTTAAAACTATATACATTTTTCATATGTTTTAAAATATAAAACAAATTTTAAAATTAAGTCATTCAAGTTATACAATCGTTCCTTATTTTGATGATTAATTATTATTATATATGTCCTTCTGTTTCTAGTTTTTGAATATTTTCATATAGCTTTAAAAAGGTAAAGAATGTATATGTATATAGTTATGGGTTCAATTTGCTTACCAGCTGACAAAGAGGACGGTACCCGATGACGGCCGCTGTATGAGCACTGGCTCCGTTTATCAATCCAGAAATGCATCTGAGCTTACCCTTGAATGCACTTCCCTAATTACCATAAAAGCTTTACTATGACTGCATTGAATGTATTAATTTATTCACTTCATATTTAAATATATCTATATAATATATTTATTTTTAGATCACACGATTAAGATAGCTCATTTAAATATAATTTGACAAAATTTTAAATTTACGAAAAACTATTGGGGTGCCTCTGTTCAAAATAATTTAACACATGACAATAGTTTCCAAATCTACATAAACAATGACTTTATATAAAATATTAAACGCCTAGTCTATTAAATATTTAACACATAAAAACTAAATACATATGTTATTTAATAAAATTAAGTTTAATATTAAATTGCTACTATAATTTAGATGCTCTTGACAGCCATTAGTGGGCGGGGTGCGCGAAGCAAAACAAACAGAACTGCCAACTTTACACCTGGAATATTTAACAAATCAATACATTTTGGGGAGGAAATTGTAGAAGTTGACATGTTGGGTGTTGCATTTTGTGAAATTATGTAATGGGACAATAAATTCATATTATTAAGTAAAAGTTATGATAAAACATTATATGTTACACTATGTCATAGAGGAATAAAATCATACTATCTATTTATTATAAGCCTTTGTTTTACAGTAGTTAATATGTTAGCCTCCTTAAAATTTATATTTTCATCATCTTAATTAATTGGCAGAATAAGCACTTTTCCTTGACGATAATTTCGAAATCAATAAACAAAAGCTAAAGCTATTTTGAAATTGCCGCCATATATAAGTAGGACAACGATATTTCCGGAAGTTTCTCGACAAGTAACGTTCAGAAATTAAATAAATGAAACATAATCAAAAGAAGTAAATAATTGTATATTGTAATTGGGTATTAGTAATTTTATATTTATAAAAATATGTACATAAAAATACTAAAACAGAATTAAATATCTAAAATAAAAGGATAGTTTATTCTTTTTTGATATGAGGTTAATTCGTTTCGATATTTCTGAACGCATTGAGAAATCGTATAAATATCATTTCAACTGCTATTTGTGAGTATTTTTCTGTTTTCATGCGATGGCTGGATTTTTTTATGTGTAGACAATTTCGTGTTGGTTGATAAAAGATATTTAACAGAGAATTTATCCATGTTGCTGTGGATTTTGTTACGGGAGAACCAAAGTGTGTTATATTTACTAGCATTTCAAAATTTAACCTTTAAGGAGTTATTGGAAAAATTGGCAATTTCATTATTATAGCTCATTTTTAACGCGATCACAATGTTGATCAAAATCGGGTCTAAATCTAGTAGTGATGAAAGGTGTGCAAAACCCTATTGCCAATGTTGGAATAAAAAATCACCTGTTCTGTGGACGCAACTGGGTTCTTGTACTTGCGGTGAAGACAATGACGGTAAGATTTATTTTGGTTAAAATTGTAAATAATAGGACAAAAATTTAAAGTTATAACATTTCTTATGATTAACTGATAAAATTATAAAACATCAACAGTAAATGAATGGGGATGGACTCGGCCCGACTCTAATGGATCCAGCTGGGTTGTTGTGAGTGAGGACAAGAAGCAAGTTACCTTTCATCCCTTTTATAGTTCAGGAACAGCTGCGGCTAAAGGAGATACACCTCTTTTACTTAATTATCACTATTATTGGGAAGTAAAGATATTGACTGAAACATATGGCACTGATATTGTAAGTTAATAATTATTTTATTATTATTACTTTTTCAATTTTTTACCTGCCTGCTTAGGTCATTGACACATTATCTTTTTATATTTATTTATCTGTAATTAATTGTTTTGCTAGTTTTATTACTATTTTATAAGCTTAGTAAATAAATATGTTTAGTTAGAACTAAGCCTCTTTTATCAGTCTTAGTAGTGCAAAGACAGAAGAAAAAAAAACCACTCTTAGTGAACACAATCCTACTTTGTTATTGTTTTCATATTTAGAATCTATTTCTTTTTCTATCTTGTAAATATAGATTGAGAAGAACATTGCTTAGAATTCTATAGATTCACTGTGCGGGTGCCGGGCCCATCGTGTTGTAGGAAGAGGAGCTCCGAACAGCGCTTGGGACTTGCGACCCAAGTGTAGGTTTAAAGGGGCCCCTTTAAAATGCATTAACACTCACCTTCACTGTTCGAGCTCCTCCCACTACCTAACCAAATTTTAAACGATTCTACTAAAGCAGCCTTTAAAGTGCGTTCTAGAAATGAATTTATAATAATTCTAGACAGGCCGAGATCTTTTAGTAAACTATAGAGAGATTTCGCTGTTATACCTCTCGCTCCTACTTCAACCGCAAATAAGCTAACTCTAAACCTATTCCTGGTCGGTTCGTTTGTAAGATCGAAGTATTTATTAAGTTTTAGATGGTGACTTTTTGGGATATTTGTTTCACACGGAACTGTAAGTTCTACCAGTACTATGCGTTTTAAGCTTCGAGAACAGAGAAAAATATCCGGTCTGGATGACGAAACACAAATATCCTCAGGGATTCTATACTGTTTCTCATACGTGTCCATCATAAGTGTCCAATCAGGAGCTGGATCTAATATAGAGAAAGGTTTTTGTGTGGGTTTTTTATAAAAACCTTCTTTCACAAACTTTATTGAGCGTTTGCTGGTTGTTATATTTCTCTGTGCTCTTGCTATAGATGGACTAACGGCTTCACGTATGATTTCTAGTACTTTATCCTGGCGCCGCAAGTATTGACCACTATCCAAGAGTACCCTACACCCTACCAGCATATGTTTAGCTGTCCCTACTGCTTCTTTACAGATGTAGCAAGATTTATCGGTAGCTTTACCCCATCTTACTAAATTACTTTGATCTGGAAGAGTCATTTGGAACGCATTTAGATAGAATTTTAATAGTGCTGGAGACCAGTCGTGAATTAGGGTGTGCCATTTTAAAGCTAAAGGGATACAGAATTCTCCTATAGTTAGCCACTCGTTTTGCATTTCTAAACCCAATAGCGTGCACCTTATATTTGTCGTTCTCGTCTTACCGAATAAAAGATTTTATTATGTCTATGTCTTGAACTTTCCTCTTTGATCCTAACCCTACTTTACTAGATTGTGCTCCTATCATAAATTGCTTATGGAATTGAAGTCTTGACTCGAGCTCTGGGACACTTCTATCTTTTGGGAGTGAGATAACAATCTCATCCCGTGATTTTCCCAGAATGTGTGTTTTGGCGACTCTTAGGTGTTTATAGAGCTCTGATGGTTTCTTTAATCTCAACTCGAAACTATTTTTGTCTCTAAATAAGGTTAAGGTGTCCGCCGAATGCGCTAGCCCCAGCCAAAACATCAGCATCTTTGTGACACTTGCACCTAACTTTGTTAAGAGGGTCTTATTAAAATCATACACGAGGAAAGGCCAATTCAGACGTGATGTTAGAAAATTGTCGTAAATCCAAACTTTCTTGACATTACTTATAGGTTGATGATCTACCTTCTCAAGATCCGTCACAAAGCTGTCGACTAATATATCTAAAGATGGAGTGCGGTAGTCTATTTTCTTGCCGAGAAATTTAAAAGGTGCCACTTCGGAAACTATAGCAATGCTTTTACCGCCAATTTTAAGTCCCGGATCGCATGAGGTATATTTAGTGTTTCGCCTTCCCAGACATAAACAGTGACACTTACTAGGTTTTGTCCTCATTCCTTTCGTCCACGCACAAAACTCGTCTACTTCATCCAATAGCAGCTGGCATTGCTTTGGTTTCCTAGTCAGTATCGCAAGATCGTCCGCGAAAGCAAGGATGGATTCTGTGTACTTATTGTTGAACTTAAACCGATAACCCCATTTTTTCTCTTGTTTAATTAGATTATCTATTAAAATATTTATTACGATATTAAATATTATTGGGGATAAACAACAACCCTGAAAAAGACCTACCTTATAGCCTAAAGGTTTTAAATGGCCGTCTTTAGAGGTTATAACGAATTTTAATTTCTAATAGTATGACACAATTATGTTACTTATTATCGTAGGAAAATTGTACCATTTTAACGCAAACATCAATAGATCGTGTTGTACTGACCCGAACGCGTTTTCTAAATCTATCCAACACACCGTAATTTGCCTCTCACACATTCTGACGTCTTTTAGGCTTTCAGTTAACAAACTATTATGCTCCAGGCATCCAGAAACTCCAGGTAGAAACCCTTTTCTAGTAATTCGGCCTGAAGTACCTATTGCTAATCATAAAATGGGTCATTTTCGTTTGAAGTAATGAGAAAAAATTTTTAGATAGAGTATTTGTAAGAGCAATCGGCCTAGTATCTTTTGGATCTGTTACCCGGTCTTTTTAGGGAATGAGGACAAATACCGCTTCTCCAAACGACGTAGGTATTTGCTTTCTTAACCAGATTTTACCATATAAGTTGTGGAGGTATTTATGAACAGATGAACATTTTTTGTATACTATATAGGGGAAACCATCAGGACCTGGAGCTGATTTAGATGGTTTCTTTTTGATTTGTTTATTTATTTCCTCTAAAGTTGGTGGGTCACTTTGAATGTCAGTGTAAGGAATCTCAGGTCGTTGTTTATTTGGCTCCTTATATAGTCTTTCTATATTAGCTACTTCGTATGTGCTTCTATAATGTTCATAAGTTGCCTCATCGGCCAAGAGAAGCTTACCTCTATCTTCCTTAAAAATGTTTTTTGAGTACTCAAAAGGATTTTTATCAAAAGCTACCTCGTGTTTAGCCCGATTTTTACGTTGTTCCGCGATCTGTTTCGCTGTTTTAATTTCAGGATTGACCGTAGCGCCCTAGACAATTGGTGACTAAGATGTTAGTTGGTAAAATAATAAAACTTGGAACTGTCAATTTTACCTGTATTTAAATAATACCGCTTACAAGTAATATTTTTTCAAAACATGACTTTCTTCTTATTTCCAGATGGTAGGACTAGGTACTGACAAAGTAAATGTGACTGACTCCCAATTTATTTTCACATCTCTACTTGGCAAAGATGATGAATCTTACGGCCTCTCTTACACCGGTGCCATCAGACACAATGCAGTTATTGCTAAAGATTCTGCAGGTTTCTGCCGAGGTAGCATTGTAGGTGTTAGAGTTGACATGTGGAGAGGGACCTTGGAATTTTATGTCAATAGAAAACCTCAAGGTATGTTGTATATATATATATATATATATGTATGTTTTAATATTAAAATTTGTTTAAGCAAATACACTAGGTATGTAAAACATTGTTTTTGATAATTTAGTACACTTTTTGTTTACATTACAATTAAAATAAATGTATCTGTAATCATAGATTTCATTGTTCTTCAGGAAAAAATGATATAAAAACATAATAATTGTTTAAGTTTTAAAATGTTTAACTAATAAAGGTAACTTAGTTTTTTGTTGTCGAATTAATAATTGTGATTGATCAACTTTGTTTTTAAAGTTTTATTATTTTTTTTTTAATCAATTGAAACTATTATTTTTATCATTCCATTACTTTATCTGACTGTCATATCTTTATCTTACCTGTCAAAAATTGTCCTTTATACTTTTTGGGTAGCGGAAATTTGTAAAAATCTCAAATAAATGGGAATAAGAGTCTTAAAGAAATCAAAATATTATACATATTAAATAGTGTTAATAGTGTATATACGTTATTTTTTATATATAAAATAGTAAAATAAATATTATTAAAATACACTAAACTTCTTTGTCGATGTTCTGCATATGCTATTGGTATATTATTTTAGTGATTATGCAATTACATGATCTTTTTGTATATGAAAAAATCTATTAATAATTTAAAAGCGGGTGGTAATAGTAAATGCTTCAGCTTAATTTGTTAAATAAATACTCTTTAGTGTTTTCTATAATAGTCTAGGACATTCAGGCTGCAATTGCTTATATTAACTTGATATTTGAAAATAATTCATATTGAAAAGCTAAGCCAACGCTACTTGTTTCGAGATTTATTATTTTATGCATTAGGCATTATCTTTGATAATTGTTTGAAGTTCATTTATTCATTTAATAGGTGAAATAAAAATTTAAGAATTATGAAAAACTACGACATTTTTAAGCGTCTGGGGTAACCAACAAGGATTAGAGTTAAATTAATCAGTTTAACGTGATGTTATATAATCTATAGTCTATAGTAAACAGATTATATAAAACAATAAGAAATGTTCTATATTCGAATTTCGAACTAATATTTCAAAATTAACGCGTACAAACAAACTGACTCTTCTATGTCATATTAGGACCGTCGTGGCGCAGAGGCGCAATGTCTGCCTGTAACGCGACGGTTACTGGGTTCGATCCCCAGTCGGAGAAGATGGATTTTTCTATTTCCATTTTCTTCGCTCTGGTAAACTAGGCAAAGCGCGGCGTTGAGTTCCGCCACTCAACACGCAATGCCTCGAAAACGGCGGAAAGCGGGGACGGAGAAAGCAGGGACTGAGCAACGGAGTGTCTTAACACTAGGTTCCCATGGTCCCTGCAGTTCCCTCTGCCTACCCTGCCTTGTGCGGGATAAAGCGTGAAGCTAAAAAAAAAAAAAAAAAGTATCAATTTATAATTTTATTTATATTTAAATTGATTTTTTATTTGAAAAAATATAATTTAATTATAGTTTTAATAATTATTTAATTAAATTCTCATATTATCTACTTTTGACATCTTTCAAGTTCAATTATCGTGAGCTTGTTTTAGTATCACAACAGCATTATTTAAGATAAGTCAAGGTCATCCAAAGGTCAACTGATTACGACGTGCATGAACAAAGATCCTAACTCTTACCGCTTATCAATTTCCTTATTAATTCATTTATTTGTTTTTATTGTCATTGTGTGACCGATAAGCTTAGAGGTCGTGGATTTGAAGCTCGGTTTGGATATTTTTAACGTAAAGTGAATTGTTGATATGTATATGTTTTTAATATTTTTTATTTTATTTTTACGTTATTTCTTGTAAGATTCTTCAGATTATTTGGAGAATGAGAGAATAATTTAAGGAGAATTCCTTTAAAATTATTTTGTGAGATATTTTCCAACACAAAACGATGCAACGATTTTCATAATTTTAGTGCTTTTGTTATTTTTTCAATATAAACGTTTTTGGCATCATACTATCCCCAGGAGAATAAAGATATCGTTAGCAACAGCAAGTACCATATGTATTGAAGGCGATTTCGTCAGCTTAAGTGTAATTTGTAAAACGATCTTCTTTATAAGATGATAAGGTGGTCTCTGACTAATTGGGGACTTTCAAGGGTCCCCAAAGTTAATCCTGTTGAAGAGTCTACAAAATCCTAGTAGTAAATGTCTATGAGCGAAGGGTTTTACATTTTACGTTTGCTTGTTTTTATATACAGTGTTATAATAATAACACTTGTAGTATGTAATTAATCATATCAACTCAATATCTATATATTGAGTCGTCTAAAAAGATATAGTATCAATATTCATCCTTGCCCCACGATTGCAATGTCAGATCTTGACATTTGAATATATAACGATATATATACAGTACTTATGTACAGTGACTTAGTAAATTTTCTTTAAGCTTCACGATTTATCCCACATATTGCAGGGTAAGTAGAGGGAGCTGCAGAAACTATATGAACCTAGTGTTAAGACACTCCGTTGCTTAGTCCCTGCTTTCTCCGTCCCCGCTTTCCGCCTTAATCGAGGCATTGCGTGTTGAGTGGCGGACCTCGACGCCGTGCTTTGTCTAGTCCAGAGCGAAGACAATGAAAATAGAAAAATCCATCTTCTCCAAGTGGAAATCGAACCCTCAAACCGTCGCGTTTTTATAGGCGGACGCTACGCCTCTGCGCCACGACGGTTATTATTAATTATCTCGATATAATTTAAATTTTAAGGAAAGAGATATCGAATCTAAACTAGATATCCAAATATCGTCTAAACAGTTACATACAATTACGCTACTATCGTTATTTTTTGGTTTTTCTACATCAAAACTTATGTTTTGATAGTAAATAATGTTTTCAGGCCTAAGTCCTCCACAGAGTCAAGACCCAGTAGGGCAAGGGGCATTAACCTCTGAAGAAAATAACCTAAGCCGAGAGTACTTGTTTTCGAACCCGCGCTCTAACGCGAACTGTGCAAACGCTCTGAACACATTGCTCAGTGGTCAGAACGCTTGCACGGTTCGCAAGAGGATTCAAATGCCGCTGCGTTCAAAATTTTTAATATGTTTTCTTTGAGGTTTATTTTTGTTATCATTATTGTTTTAATATATATATAAGTATATTCAATTTAGTTCCATTCTCTTCCAGGAATAGCATTCTACAATCTTCGCCGGCACGAAGCCCTATACCCAATGATATGTTCAACAGCTGCCCAGTCCTCGATGAGGCTTATATATGCTGCCTCCTGGCGAGCCTCCCTCCTAGTGGATGCTGCGAAGATATTAGCAAGTTCCCTAAATAGTGACAGACGGTCGGAAATACCACCCGGTCTTCAATATACGTTTAGATCGCAGTTCTGGTTAACTTTGCCTTCGGAGGGTAAGTGTCAATTTTTTTTAAAATCAATATAAATTATCCAAAAGATTTTTTATCTAGAAATCTCTTTACTATTTGTTTAGATTACCGCGTTAACTTAAAAATCTTGTATTTCTTCTTCAGCT
Source organism: Dione vanillae (assembly GCA_037178615.1). Taxonomy (NCBI): domain Eukaryota; kingdom Metazoa; phylum Arthropoda; class Insecta; order Lepidoptera; family Nymphalidae; genus Dione; species Dione vanillae. The sequence goes on along the minus strand of JAZFAU010000138.1, from coordinate 191,461 downwards.
TAAAACACTCTGTTTGGTGTTGCCAGAGCGATATCATGAAAATAATTAGTTTTCCCATAGAGAGAATTGAACCCATGACCATCGCGTTTACAATCAGACATTATACCGCTGCGACACGATAGTCTCAATGGCCAACTCAACCAAATTTATATTTTTTTAAAATTAACAACACTGTACATAATTTCGTAATAACGTAATGTAAATTTCTGACAAAATAGTCTATTTGAGTTGTAAAATTATGTAAATTAATGAGCAAATGTTGCTTTTAGACTTAAATTTATTGTTCTATCACGATATGAGATATTTTTAATATTATATGTATACCAGTGGGTTACCAGCGCACATGCACTTCGTTTTATTAGTTTAAGAGTATCGTTGTCAATAATAGGAATTGTGAAATTGTAAATATCTAGAAAATTAAAAAAATAAAAAAAAAGCAGATTAAGTCCCGCTGAGTTTCTTACGCCGGTTCTTCTCAGGTCTGAGGCAATAACTTTAGCGAACCGGTGGTAAATTAATTATTCGACGTTCAAAAAATGAAGCTTGTACTTCTTATTTTGAATAAAATTGTTTTGACTTTGACTTTTAACCGTTTTTTGGGGATGGTAAAGTTATCTTTTTGGTTAAAAAATATAGATTGACGATAGCAAATGTTTTTTCTAGCAATTGGCTAACGTGTAGAATTTGTTTAATCAATTATCAATTGGTCTGTCCAAGTCTGAACATCGGCTATATTTTTCACCATTCCACCATTTTGAGATCTTTAAAGCGGTACCAAACGTAAAATTCTAGGTCAAAGCTCTCTAATTGTGTGCAATTAAAGCGCTTTGCATTTAATATAGTAAAAATAATATTATAGTGTGTCAAGTAATTGTTCTCCCTATTGTAACCGTATTTTGGCATAATATTTGTGCTAATCGATTCCGAAATTTTTGCCTATACAGTAGAAACTGGATAATCTGGCCCCTAGTTATTCGGATTCGCGATTATCCGGACTACAGGCCGATTGAATTAAATGTAGTTAAAAGTCAAAGTTAAGCTAATATGGAACTGCAGGGCTACTCTCGAAACCAATTTCCAATAATCAAATTCTAATAAACGTCATTTCGTACTCCCGAAACACAATTGCCACGGCAGCACTGTCGTTATTGAGTGATAATTGTGGGAACTAATAATTATTGTAGAATCCGTTAGATTGGTTTTATTTGGTACTCTCGAAACCATTTGACAGCTAAAATTGGCAATCAATTGAAAATTTTAGCTGTCACTTTACTAATAGCGAAAGTGTAACTTTTTAGAACTTGTTTTGATAATTTTTTGGTGAAAACTGTAAGAAAATGGCGTGATTAGCTCTTTTTTACCGTATTTTGACGAAAGAACACAAATTAAGACTTAAAGAGCACGCGAGGAACGTCTATTGGCTAGATATGTGGACAGCGCATTAGCGTTGAGTTACGATGAATTTAAGGTAAATTATCGTGTGTCTAAAGATGTATTTGAGGAAATTTATAAGGAATTGCAGCCTTTAATATCATAACAAAAAAAATTTGGCAGTATAAGTACCAAATACAAGGTAAGTTACTTATATAGTTAGTATTAATCCATCTATATTCATATATTTTAACATCTCAGAATAGTGAATAAACTACGTTACATTTTTACAGATTTTAACAACATAATCCTTTTATGAGACTAGTAGCTACCAAAGGCTTTAAGGAACTACTTATGACACAGTAATACCATAACACAAGTGATTGAAGCTGTGGTAGAAACCTCCCCCGCTGCTGCAATAAATGGAAGTATCCTCAAACTTGTGAAGATAAAAGTGTTATCCGAAGAAAGTAATAATATTATAAAATTGTAATACTTATGGCAAGTATTTTAGATTTATATTATTGTATTTCATGATGTTACAATATTTAATAATAAAATACTTTTCACCATATATTTATTATTTATATTTCATTCAAATATCTGATGCAGTTTTAAATATATTGTCAATACATACCTCTTTTGAAAGAGATTCACATGACAGTTTTATAAGGAATCAACATCCAGTGAAAAATTACTTAATTAATTTAAATGATTGGTAGGAAATGTTTATTCAAACTAGTACTTTATTTTGTTGTTCAATTATGATATTTAATTTTATAGGTGACTCTGGCTATATTCTAAGGGTGTACATGATGACTCCTATTGCAGTGGAACTCAAAGTTTCAGGAAACTAGATATTTTTGTAACAAATATTGTTTACACTGATGGGGTCAAGATGACTCCATCCTCCATGAATTGTTTAGAAATAAATATTTTTTAATTTATAATTATACTTTCTTTATTTAATAAAATCTATAGATTCCCACTTAACTTCCTAAAGAGATTAATGCATTTAATTAAACAATTTACTATTATTAATATTGTTTTTGTTTTCTAATTTAAAAAATATCTTATACTATTTATATATAAATAATTATCTTAAGAAATTAAGTCAGATCTAAAGGTTAGATCTCAAAATTAGAAGTATAGGTCAAAATAAAAAGGACATGTCTTTGTTAATATATGTTGTAATCATAACATTAACTAAGTCATTAGTGTTCAACTCTCTTTGTTGAGGGCCAAGTGATTCATCTCATTGCTTGTGTCATGTATATATTGCTCATGCGGGACAGTTGTCACCTTCTTCATGTGGGTGCATTCTGATTTCTGCTGTATATAACCTGCTAGATAAGATAAAACAAATTAAAAATGAAATCTAATTTAAAATATATATTTACATTATTGTTACTGTACTAGATTTTTATACTATTTAATTTGTACAAAAAGTAATAGACATTATTTATTAATTATTAACCCATGCATTACAGTAACATGTCATTAACTAATAGCCACAACCTAACAAAATAAATACATAAATAGAAAGATTATTTATTTACATATAGGTACAAAAGTAACTATACAAAGAAAAACATTAATGTAAACATATAGATTATAATATATCACTTAAAGGTATGTGACTTGATGAGAGATTACTATTAGTGATCTAATAGTAATCTCTTCTAAGTAACTTTAACATCAAACAAAAACTTTCTTTCCTTCTCTCCAGTTCATTTATATGGCGCTACCCAAGACATTTAAAGTGGACGCCAACAAACTCCACTTTTGCAATCCCTGGATTATCTTCCAAGAAGTCCACTAAGTATGAAATTTTGAAATATGTTGAACGGCCTGCCGTACTAAAACAAAACTGAAAATATTAATCCGTATATTAACACGTAATAACTTTTAATCGCTATAAATTATAATTCAATAATAGAGACTTAAAGTAAAAAAAAACACTATCTTACCTTTCTTTTTAAATAAAATGATATATATGTTTGAACATTTGAATTCTGCAAAAATATCATAAAGTTGAAGTGTCTTTGACACTGACACAGATAAAAAATAGCACATAAAAATTAATTTACGCTAATTGAAAAAAGATTTTTAAGCTTCGAGCATGTTTTCAATAAAATAAATATAAATATGAATGATTACTTTCTTTTTTCTCAAAAAAGTGCATGAAAATATAGTATTACATTTAATAAAAAGCACTTTCTTTTCTATCACCGGTTTATCGGTAACAAGTTTGCAGCACTAATGTCACTTTTGTATATTTAATCTGTGGTTGTAACGACGCAACAATTGGCCAATAACGGAATTAGTCAATCTTGAAACAATCGGTTTCGGGAGTACCAAATAAACGTCATATTGGAATTAGATTGTGGCATGATTGGAATTAAAAATGATTGGATATTGGTTTCGAGAGTAGGCCTACTGGTATGTTATCGACAAATCAACCAAATTTCTACTTAATTATTGACTTTCGTTAATGTACCGGTTGCTCTTTAATAAATGTATATTATTATGTATTAAAATATCTATACACAAAACCCGATTATCCGATTTTATTCATATATATGTACTTTCGATTCAACGCCAATTAGTCCGGTTAATCGAGTTTCTACTGTATAATTATATTAAAATACTCAAAAACAGCTTATCTATACTTCTATACAATTACATTAGATTAGATTACGTATGTATGTTTAGTTAAAAGCGCTAATCGGCACCAACTAGTTCCATTTAGAAAACTGTTTTTGTGTCATATAGTACACTTATCAAGGAAGGCTAGGTACCAGAGGTCATCACTAAAAACTGAATGCCTTAACACTTTTAACACTAGGTTCTCTATATGCTAGGAATTTGAAAAAAAAAAACGGAGATTTACTTCTTTAGTAATTATTTATTATTATTAATAACAAAAAATAAGTTATTTTAAACATACACTTGGGTTGCGCGGTGGGCGCTGCACCAATACGTTAAACGTATGAAATGCTGTATATAGTTGCTTCTCTGTTTAAACCCATACTTTTTTTTCTCTTCACGCTTTATCCCGCACATGGCAGTGTTAAGACACTCTGTTGCTTAGTCCCTGCTTTCTGCCTTTTTCGAGGCATTGAGGCGTGTTGAGTGGCAGAACTCAACGCCGCGCTTTACCTAGTTTCTAGAGCGAAGAAAATGGAAATAGAAAAATCGATCTTCTCCGAGTGGAAATCGAACCTACAAACAGTCGCTTCTGCACCTCGACGACCTATACTTATATAAATAAATTGATTTGAACCCAAGACCCTTAAACTTGTCATTAAATTACTTTATCGTGATGACTATGGAAAATTTACATTCTATATCTAAACAAATAATTTACATAGAAACATAAAATGTATATTTGTTTTAATCAAGATAACACCGTAAACCAGTGATCGTGTCACACATACACATGTATGCATATATATATATATATATATATATATATATATATATATATATATATATATATATATATATATATATATATATGTATGTATATATATATATGTATGTATATATATATATATATATGTATGTATGTATATATATATATGTATGTATATATATATATATATATATATATATATATATATATATATATATATATATATATATATATATATATATATATATATATTTATATATATATATATATATATATATATATATATATATATATATATATATATATATATATATATATATATATATATATATATATATATATATATATATATATATATATATATATATAAAGGTTAGGCATATATTTGTTTGTATTTCATATAATTTTGTAGTTTGATGAGCTGTATTCGGATTTGAACCTTCACTAGTTATTATTAGTTCAAAATTTCTTGCAAAGACCGTCGTGGCGCAGAAACGCACCGTCTGCCTATAAACGTGACAGTTTGTGGGTTCGATTTCCATTCAAGGAGAATGGATTATTTCATTTCAATTTCTTTCGGCCTAGCAACTAGGGAAAGGTGGCTTTGTGTTGCGCCACTCAACAGACTATAACCCGAAAGGTGGAAAGTGGAGAACGGAGTTTTTTAACACTAGGTTCCCACGGTTAACGTTTAACTCTGCCTACCCTGCTATGTGCGAATAAGCCCAAAACTTCAAAAATTTTTAGTGAAGAGTGCTATTTTCTTTATAATCTTTTTACATAAAGCGTATTTAATATAGTTATAAATTAATAAATAAAATTTTGAAGTTTCTACATAAATTACAAATGACCTTAACAGTAATCGAATAGACGAACTCCGGCCCCTGTCAAAGTAATTAACGGCTAATCAAACAAGCCGTGCCAAATGTAGGTTACTTCCGAAATGTCGAAACTTTAAAAAATTCCCACCAAACAGTAAATAAATAAATGATTCATTGACCTTAGATTGAAAAAAAAAATATTTATAATAATATAATATATAGACACAGATAAGATATTAAAATTATAAGCAACGTAAAAAGAATGTTAATTGTATTGTCATTAATCAGTTATAGTCTGTAGTATGTTGCTAGGCTTGACATTTGACATTGTCAAGGGTTCGATGGTCATTTGCGGGAATGATTTTAAGTCAAATTTATAAAAATTAAAGTTTCCATTGAAGTTTGTTACGATTTGATGTGACCTTTTATATAATTAGAAGGAAAAAGGAGAACGGAGTGACTTAACTCTCTACTAATACGTGGTCCTTGTTTTTTTTTTAAATATATACAGATAATAAAAGTGACTTTAAAAAATATAATTAATAATTACAAGTATTATGTAAAAGTAACTTAGTAACTTATTTTTTGTTTTAGGTGATGACGTAATTGAAGAAAGTGACAACGAAGAAGTGACTGAGACTGAAGTGAGAGTTAACAGTAGTGTGGTAAGTAAATACAGCGTTGCACCCTTTCATATATCATTTTGATGTTTTTAATTTAATTTAAATTACACAAAAAAATAATATTATATTCATATTTAAAATATAATTTACATATATACATTTTTTTTTTTCATTTTTTGTATTTATATATTTATGACGATGTCGTATGTTGTATTGGTGATTTTTTGAAATGACTATATTTTTGACTACATTATGATAAAATTAGCGGTCTGTATAATATTTAAATAACAAAGAAGATATGTTACGAGCACGTCGCGTCTATAATTTGACAACAAAGAAAAAAGTATTTTAATTAAAGACTTTTACGGCCGCCATGTTGACATGAAAAAAAAATACAATTGGTTCATGATTTAGTCAAAACGCTCGATTGTTTCATAATAATTTTTGGGTTGATCGTACGTGTAAGTGACTTTTATATGCTCAACATTTTCATGAAATCATTAATTTTACAATATGACTACGACATACAGATAACAATGAATTAACAAAAGCTTGGGCAGCACATAGTGTTATTTGCATCTTGTGTACTCGTGATTATTTTTTTATCTATTAACATGTCATACTCATGATGTTGTTCTTTATAATCCTACATAATAAATTAATATACGGAGTTGAACCCATTGTGGGTTCAAATTCGGATATTTCTGGCATGTTATTAAGAGGTCGAGGTATTTTAATCGATTGTATGTGTGTGTATCCCAAAATAGTCATATGTTGCATGACAGGTTAAATAAAATTAAAAAAATATATATTTGTGAAAGTAGAGTGGTCTGTACAACTTTAAACTAAAAATATGCTTATTAATTTGTATAAATAGAAAATAACAATTCATGTATGACTTATAATATAATAAAATAAAACAATATATTTTACTTATAAAATAAAAATTAAAAAAAAAAATCAATATATAGCGTTAAATTAGATATATATTACAGACCCTGTCATCCTGCATGAGGAGGCGCTATTGGCAGAGAACCCGGCCATACTTTGTTATGACTAACCAATCGAATTAGAATTTTTTATATATGTCCATTAAATATGTGTGTGTGTCTATGACTATCTGTTTCATGTGTGCTTGTGTCCGCTGTCTGTCACACACAATTGTCATAAGTCATGATTTCTTATAGTTGTTTTTGTGTAAAGAATGATAGGATTAATAGAAAATTTTGTATTTATATAGATTATTTTTTAGTGGACAACACTAGTGTAAAATAAGAAAAATAAATATATCAAGTTAAAAATAAAAGAATTTCAAATAATGTCCATTTTGAATTAGTACAAATTATAGTTATTGTAATAGTGTATGGCCTATTTACAAATGCTGCCACAATTTATCCAAAAAAAATTAAGAAATATAACAGATAATATATGTGAAAATGTTTAGTTCAATTGTTATTTTTAATATGGCTTAAATTATTAAATATTTAGGGAAGCTATTTATTATTCTTTATAATTTAGATATTAAGTCGGTAGTTAATATTTCTTAACAATTTTAAAAATAATAAACTTTACTATTTCATTCCAATTCAGTTTCAATTAGATTTTACGATTTAAAATAACAGATTAAAAATGTATTTTGAATATGAAATGTGTCGATAATTTCTATTAAAGATCTGTGATACAAATGTTTCGTTTTATTTTACTTATTTGTGGTAATCTATGCTTACTTTATTTTCAAGAAAAATATATATTGACTTTAGATATAATTGTTGCTGTCCAAGTTTTTATCCTATTATTTTGTATATGTATATATATATATATATATATATATATATATATATATATATATATATATATATATATATATATATATATATATATATATATATATATATATATATATATATATATATATATATATATATATATATATATATATATGTATATTTACATTTATTATATAGGTATAGGTAGTTTTTTTTTCATCTAACAAACTTATACAAATTAAAAACTCTTTTACAGCTGGATGAAGTTCTTCCAAGTCCATATATGAACGGTTTCTATGTAGACAGCGTGGAAAGAGACTACCGAGTAGTTGTGTGGGAGTAAATGCCTTATTACTTGTCTTAGATCATATTTTATTAGTTTTATTTAGGAAATTAGAGACATATAGTGATTTTTTTTACTTTTTTATGATAAATTATGATTTCAGTTTTACATTTAGGATATGTTCTTGACCCTCCGTAAAAATATATATATTTCATTGGTGTATATTAATATAGGCTTTATATATCAAAATATAAGACTAGTATGCTCTGTTTGTTTTTTCATAATAATTGTCACTTAAACTTGTGTACTATGTAATCTCATGTCATTTAGTACTTAAATTTTAATTAAAGTTTGTAACTTTTATCTTAAAACCACAAGACATTAACGTATTTGATGATTTGAAAGAAATTGTCTTTTTAAAAATAGTTTAAGACCATTGTTAGGTGCCAAACTTCATAACAATCTATTTAGCCGTTTTTATAAAGTACATAAATGAATTTACTTTAACACTACAGCATTCTAATAACATATAAATAATTTTGGCTATATCTTGTATACAAAAAAATATGTTAAATTTGACCTAACCTAAATATAACTTACTCTAAATATGTATGTATATATATTTTTTTAGATTACTAGAATATCTCATGCTCTTTTTATTATTGACAATTCATATACATTTAAATTAAAAAAAAAACATTATTTTTTTATTTATATTATATTATTACGTAGGTTATAACAATTTTGTATGTTTCTTAAGGCATATAAATTGTTTTGTATTCTAATAGTATTGTAGAATGTAGTAAAGCTAGTGTTGCAAAAAATATTTTACACAGTCTCATAGTATTTTTGAATAGATAACTTGATGTTTGTGTGAGTGACTTTAACGAAGAGAAGAAATTACAGTACTCATAAACGAAGATTAGTTTTATTAATTCACCCCACTTAAGATTTTTCCATTATATAATTCATACAAAAACTTAACATTTTACTTGTGGCAATGTGTAGGAAAATGCCCATGATTCATTTAAATACATATTAATATAATAGTGAAATAACAAATTTAATAGAATTATACATTATCGTTTGGAATTTATAAACATATTACATAGTATATGTTGTACATTACGAATCAGTATGTCTTACAATTTAAATAAATTTAGCTACGAATGTTAATGTGGTTTTACTTATCCCATTAGTATAATATTTTGTAAAAATTATAGTTACCTATATATTTGAGTGTTAAAGCTTTATTTAGTATTGAATTTGTAGAATTTTCTAAATTACTTTTAAGTTTTTTATTATGGCAAGACTAAACAAGAAATGTCAATTACGAGTTACGTCATCAAAAAGGCATCCCTAGAAAATGTCAGTCAGTGTTTTTCGTGGCAGCAGTAACTACCGGTTATTCGCGTTTTTGTGGGAAAAAGTTTATTACGTTAAAAAAAACATCGCAGGCAATTTTTGGATATATATCTAAATCTTTGAAGTTTTACATTTAACAACTGTAAAATGTCTCCACACGTAAGTAGACAAACTGATCTAGAAACGATTTATTTTTATAGTGTTTACTAATAGGTTTTGGGGCGGACCCTGATGACATCAGGGTGTAATTGGTGTCAGGGCGGGAAATCGCCTTGACCTATTTTTTCCTATACAAATAATGTGAATCACCACTTAAATTAATGAATCAGGGAAAGCGTCATTTACATTTAAGTTAATTACTTGACGTTATAACTTGTTTAGTAATTAATCAAGTTGGAAGTAGTAACTAACTTGTCTAAGAAAAAAAACTTAAATAGATTCGATAATAATTATGAGGATACACTTTTAGCGTGAACCAACTGTATATGGAGTAACCAACTTCAACGCAGCTGAAGATGCTGCTGCTCTTCGGGCAGCTATGAAAGGCTTTGGAACTGATGAGCAGGCCATTATTGATATATTGACTACGCGTTCTAATGCCCAACGCCAAGCTATTTCTCAGGCTTTTACTCATGAATATGGCAGGGTATGTATAGTTTATTATATTGTTGCTCTAGTAACTTAGAATTTGTGAAGCAAAGGCAGTTATTTTGTAGTTTCTAATTAAACAAAAATATAAAAAATTTTGTATTGTTGTTGCACCTGTTGAGAATGTTGTTATGTAAAATAGTCATTTTGAAAGAAAAAAAAAGTGTAGACCTGTAAATTTCTTTTACCTTTTAAAACAATGCTAAGCTAACACGTATGTATTTTATCATATCAAGGTCAATCTTATAGCAGCATGACTAATGCAGGTTGTAAATTATTATATAATGCCAGTATACAATAGTGTATGTTTCTTAACGGAACTGTTTGTAATGCTATTATTTATAGTGAGTCACCATAAGTTTTGTTTATTACAAAAAATATATAGAACAGAATTTGAAAGTAATTTTACTATAGAAATTTGTGTTCTTGATTTATAATTAATAATAATAGTAATAATCTTTATTCATGTAACCAGTGACTCATTATTGTAAGTAAACATTGTTTTTTACATACTAAGTTAGTTGTTTTTACATTTATTTATTATTTTTTAAATAAAATAATTTAAATTACAACAGTAGTAATTTTTTTACAGCAAAAAACTGAAAAAATATTTATTTCTATTGTTATCTAAACAGGATCTAATAGAAGATCTGAAGTCCGAACTTGGTGGCCATTTCGAAGATGTCATAGTAGCTCTGATGCTGCCACCTGCGGAGTATCTCTGCAAGGAGTTAAATAACTGCATGGAAGGCTTGGGAACTGATGAGGAGGTACTTGTGGAGATACTCTGCACTCGCACCAAGAAAGAGATAGCTGATATAGTGCAGACTTATGAGAGATGTAAGTGGCTTTTTTTTTGTTTTGTCTTTTTCCATTTCTATAAGAAAGAAAAAGCCTGGTAATTTAGGAGTTCCTGTTTGTTTTTATTATTTTATACAAGTTTTTTTGGCAGGGTAGGCATAGAGAACTGCAGGAATCATAGAAACCTAGTGTTAAGACACTCCATTGCTCAGTCCCTGCTTTCTGCCTTTGTTTTTCGAGGCATAGCGTATTGAATGGCGGATCTCAACGTCGCTTTGCCTAGTTTCCAGAGCGTAGAAAATGAAAAAATCCATTTTACCCCATTGGGAATCGATCCCACAAGCTGTCGCGTTTACAAAAAGATCGTACGCCTCTGCGTCACCGCAAGGACCGTCGGTCCTCAAGTTGTCATATAAGTTTTTATTTGGTTATGTACTATTAGGAAACAAAAGTGGTTGAAATTAATATTAAAAGGTTTTCCTTTTTTCCATTGAAACACAAATAGATCACATGTTTCGAGTATATCTGGACATATATTCCACGTAATTACATTAAATGATATAAATCACTCAATAACTATACTTCAGGGTAGTCCCCACCAGTACGAACAGTTGCCTACGAGCAACTGCCACGATTGACTTTTTTTTTTTTTCGAAATGGCTTGATTGCTGTTGACCTCAATTGGTCTTGACAGCGTCACCGGGCGGAGGGGGACGGAGTGTGCCTCGTCCCCAGAAAACCACGATTGACATAAATTCAACGCTTTTATAGTCTTTATAATCTAAAACTAACCCCCTTTTATAGCACTGTTTGGAATATTATATAGATAAGGGGTAAGGTAATAATATATCTTTATTGTTTTTATATGTTTTGTATATATTATATGTAGTGTACAATCGGCCTCTCGCTGAGCACATGTGCTCGGAGACTTCAGGTGACTTCAGACGACTACTTACACTCATCGTGACTGTAAGTTATTTTTTATTATTAATTATAATAATATGTTAATAAAAAGAATGTATAGGTGTGTTTGTTTAGAGATTTTTTTTTTGTTATTTATTTTTGGTTTGAGTGTGATGTGTGTGTTCGTGTGTGTGTGTGTGTTAGTCTTGTTTTTTCGATACTCTTTATATATAAATATAGATTAAAAAAGATTAAATATATATTTGCCTTTTATTAGTCGAAATTGTACTTATATGAAAAATTGATATAGATTAAAAAAACTATACTGCACTGAGTAACGTTAAGATAATGTTAATTGATATTTAACGTGTGTGACTAACGTATTAACACTTGGGTCGCTTGTGCGTTGATTATTTTCAGCTAACAATGCTTTTATTTTTTTTTTATTTAAAACCACTTGAGTAATTAATATTTTATTATGGTTTATTGCATTTTTTTTCCTTTTTTTTGGCTTTGCCTAGAAAAAGTTAATAATAGTTAAGTTAATAATAGCCTTTTTAGTAAGAACTTGATTTAAAACGTAGCGTAAATGGTCAAATTGTTGGCAGGGTTACTTGTGGGTTCAAACCCATGATTATATATACATTTAATATAATTTAATTTCTCTTGTTTAACATTCAGCAATAAGTGTTACCAATATATATGTGGTATATAAATAGCTTCATTGATCAGTAAACAAGAAACTAGAATTAGAACCCGCACCTAGCGTGTAAATGAAACGTTCTAGTTAGTATACATAAAGACATGTAATTAAACACTAAAACACAATAGAAGAGTAAGAAGCCTTAGCAACTTTTACTTTCGCTTTCGCACAAGTTGTATGTCTCGGATGAACGCCCGAAACGCTCTCCTTTCACTCGGTCCCTCATTTTTTGTCATTAGAAAGTTGTTTCTTATGCCCTTTTAAGTTCAAGAACCATTGCGATTGATATTGAGATCCGATTTATATCCGTTTCTTTTTGGGTAGATTTTGAACGAATTATTTAATTATATATTGTTGTGTATACGATATTTTCTAGACAAAGCAAGAAACTTGCGACGTAACAGTCGATTGTAACAGTACACAAAAAATATTCAAATTTAACTTTTAAAATTATATAATTTTAGAGATTTTATGAAAAATAAAACCTATTTTGAGAGAACCTATATCGTTCAAAACTTCTCCTTGACGGATCTTTTCTTGAACTCAATGATTTTTATGATTTTGTATCTGTATCCACGTTCATTTAAATTTCATCCTTCACATCACTAGTAATCATTTATATTCTCCATTATTTCGAATGTCTTTTAAATTAATATGACAATGTTATGAAAAAATAATAAATAAAACTTCATTGTTTTACGATTACCTTGTCATATCTTTTCATAGTAATACGGGCAAATCATGAATTCTTCCATATATTCTCTATCCTACGCTACCCCACCGTCACTATCCCACTTCTACTACCCCACATCCACTACCCACCACCTCTACCCCACCACCTCGACGTTCATCCGAGGGTAAGATCAGTCAGCACGTGTCATATAGCGGTCCTCGCAGGGCGCGCGCGACGACGAGGCGCCCGCCGACCCGCAGCGCGCCGCAGAGTGCGCGCAGCAGCTGTACGACGCGGGGGAGGCTAAGTGGGGGACCGACGAGGAGATCTTTAACAAGGTTAGCTGTGAAAATAAACGTGTTAAATACTTAAAGAAAACAAATAAAAATTAGAGCGGGATTTGAACTCGCGTCCTCCTGCGAACCGTGCAAGCGTTCTGACCGCTATGCCATGCGTTCTTTATCACGCCGCGTCGCAATTCTCATATGCTTCATACAACTTATTTTGTTTTTAGCATTTCTCTAGGGAGATTTTACAAAGAACAATCGTTTGGCGACGAGAAAATGCTATTTTTATTTAATATTTTTATGATTTTTAAAGTGTTAATCCACACTGAGAAAAGAAAAAATGCTTAAAGAAAACATATAAAAGTTTGTACGCAGCGGGCGCGGGGTCAAATCCCTAATGTCTCACGACTTTCCAGATTCTAGCCCACGAAAGCTTCGAGCAGCTTCGCTTAGTGTTCGAAGCGTATAAACAACTCTCCGGCAGAACCATCGAGCAGGCGATCAAGGCGGAGATCGACGGAGAGTTGAAGGATGCACTCTCCGCCATAGGTTGGTACTTGTTGATTATATTGAAATTCTTAAAGTTTCACGCTGTTCTGTCGCGGGATATTGGATTCGGTTTATTTTTTTTATTGTCATTGTAATTTTTTTAATGTTTTTTTTTTGTGATGTATATTCAATTAATTTTCTCATTTTGTCTGATTGGAAAGTTAAAAATAATTTTAATAATTTGGACCGTCGTGACACAGCGACGGTTTTGGGATCGATTCTCGTTAGGGGAAATTAAATTATTTTCATTATCTTCGCTCTATTGTTTAAGGTGGTGGTGTTGAGTGCCATCACTCTACGGAATGTCTTGACACTAGGTTCTCTGTGATAGAGATACAGCGTGAAACTTGTACAAATAATTGAACATAAATTATGTGCTAAATACGGATTTCGTAATTAACATGTGGAGAATGTATAAAAAACGATAAAACTGTTTTTTTTTTTAATTCTTAAATACTTTTGTACATTCGACATCGTTCACCGGTTCGAAAGGCAGTTCTGAGAAGCGCCGGCAATATTTTTTTTCTATTTCTTCACGCTTTTTCCCTCACATGGCAGGGTAGGCAGCGGGAACTCCAGGAACCAGAAGAACCTAGAGTTAAGACACTCCGTTGCTTAGTTCTGGCTTCCTCCATCCCCCTGATGGCAATCAAACCCACAGACCGTCGCGTTTACAGGCAGACCCTACGCCTTTGCGCCACGACGGTCCTCAAGAAGAAACTTGGCAGTTTTAAATATCTACATTACAATTATTATGATATAATTGAATAATCATTAATGCCACATATTTTTATCCTTTAAATATTCGATAATAATAATAATAATGTACGTACATCAAGCTTGTATAGCTTCAAACGTAATTGATATAATTACTTGTTCAGACTTGAAGGAAGCGACCAATTGCTTAAGAGATCGTCTCTGATCTTTTATGTGGGCGCTTTATGTTACTAGGACAAGCAAATGTTTTTCGATTTACTAAGGCTAACTTATTTTCTATTATTTTTAGGTTATTTTTAAAAAAATAATTTCTCTAATAATTTAATCTTAATAATATGTTCGTCTTTGCATTTGGAAAACAAGTTGTCTCCGACATTTAGAAGTAAATACTCACCTAAAGCCTAACTTAATCTAAACACTTATGTATATAGTGGAATGGTCAGAGATTTTGGACACTGCCACTTTGACTCTCCGCCTCATATCAAGACAACGTAGAAACCCCAAAGTCCTTCTCTATGTTCCTTAATATGTTAACCGGAGAAATCCCATTTAAAACATTTACCAGGCGTTTATTTTTTCGCTAGAACATGTTTTTTTCTCTTCACGCTTTATCCCGCACATGGCAGGGTAGGCAGAGGAACTGCAGGAACCATAAGAACCTAGTGTTAAGACGCTCTAATGTCATATTTTTGTATTTTTATTTATCCATATAATAAATGAAAAACTATGAAATATATATATCCTACCTGTACCCGAAATAGTTTACGCTTGACACATGTATACGTATTGCCCGGTTAACAGTTTATTCATTAACTTAACTTTTAAAACAAAATATAATGTCAAAATAATACATCAGACCGTCGTGGCGCAGCGGCGTAGCGTCTACCTGTAAACGAGACAGTTTGTGGATTCGATTCCCACTCGGGGAAATCGATTTTTCTATTTTCATTTTCTTCGCTCCGGTAACTAAGTAAAGCGCGGCGTTGCGTTCCGCCACTTAATACGCAATGCCTCGAAAAAAAGGCGGAAAGCAGGGACAAGCAACGGAGTGTCTTAACACTAGGTAACGGTTCCTGCAGTTTCCTCTGCCTACCCTGAATGTGAAAAATAGATTAAAAAACTATCTGTATGTCTCCAAAAAAACCTGCAATATTCCAGTGGAGTGTGTAGAGAACACGCCGGCTTGGTTCGCGACTCGTCTCCGGGCGTCCATGCAGGGTTTGGGGACGAACGACCGCACACTCATACGCATCTTGGTGACCAGGTCCGAGCTGGACCTGGCTGCCGTCAAACGGGAGTACGAACGACTCTATGACAAGACCCTGGAGAGCGAAGTGCGGGTACGTCGTGACGTTATGTCATGTCACGTCATGCCACGTCATGACACGTCATGTCATGTCACGTCGCGTGTGACGTGTTTATTGCGAGTTTGGGAACTTGTCGTTGTCGTGTTTTGAATATGCTGGTTGATTTACTAACGTTTTACTTTTCTGTGTAATCAGTAATGGACTTGATGATATAGGTTTGATTTTTATTATTGATTACATAGATTTGATTTTTGTTGCTTAGGGGACGTTTGAGTATTACGTGAGTACCACTTGGGGTGAGTCTTTTGGTTTGCTTGTTTTGAATGATATAGAGGTAGGGGAGTATAAATGATGTCGTCGGTAATTTTTCATTTTTTTGTACGAGCAACATTCACAAATAATGTAATAACATAATTATTGTAATATTAAAAAAAATGTTTATTTTATGTCAAAATGTTTACGTAAACTTGGGGAGGGGGGAAGGGTAAGAACTTAGCTTATTTTTTTAATTTTTGCTGAGGGAGGATAATAGGGGGTAAATAATTGTAATAAATCTGCTTACGTAACACTTGAATGGTCCCTTACATGTAAATAAAACAAAACACACACGAACAAGTCGATTTATTAATAAATGAGGTGTGGTGGTGAAAAGGTAAGCGTTTCTCCCTCCCATTCTCTTTCAGGTCTTTCTTTCGTTCCCTTTTCCAGCGTGAACCGGTGACGTAGTGATGCAGTGACGCAGTGACCGATCTCTCCGCTGCCTTCAGAACTGATGAGGTAATTATTGTTTTAGTGGAATGTGTGGAGAATGCGCCGGCTTGGTTCGCACAACGCCTGCGTGAGGCGATGCAGGGCGCCGGAACTTCGGACAAAGTTCTCATAAGAGTGATAACAACACGCTCTGAAATCGATTTGGGCGATATAAAGAGGGAGTACGAACGATTGTATGATAAGACGCTGGAAAGCGATATATCGGTTAGTATGTTTTTTTTTGTATATGGCAATGTTATGGCTTGTTCACTGAGCTTTGACGTCACTACTGTCATTGGTTTGGACACTTCCGTTTCACGAAGTGACGTTTGTAATATTTTTTTTTATTAATGTCTAACAGTTTTTGATAGCGTCGTTTAAGATTTAATGATAGTAAGTGAATGTCACAACACTAGTTCGTAATGATTTCCTTATATGCATGAAAATTTATTTTTGCTTTTTGTTGGTAATACTTAATTGTTAATTTCTTTTTAATGATTACAACTATAACTAGTTTGTTTTTTTTTTAATTATTTTTTTAAAATGTAATATCATATTTTTAATTAAAAAAAATTTAGATTTTTATTTTTTATTTTGTTTGATTAAGTATTGCCAACATAATGACACTTGAATAAAAAAATTAAAGCACATTATAAATCACTTTTGTTTTTTCAAATTTTTATTTTGTTTTATATAATTATAATTGGTTTTAACATATATTATGTGTATATGATGTGTATATTATGTGTATATGTGTGTGTCTATCGTGTAATATTTTGTAATGTGTTTTGATTTTCCATTTTCTCTGCATCATCACGGCTGGATTAGGAGGTGAGGGCAACGTTTAATTTTTTTACTTAATATATGTTTTAAGTTAGATCTACTGTAATTATTAATTTAAGAAAAAAAACTATTTGAAAGTATTAATAGACTTTTAATATTTATGATATATTAATAGTTATTTTATTGCAACATTTTATTGTATCAGGAAATGAATCGACTACCTCTTTCCCACTATTAAATAAAATTAAAATATCCTCTAACATAACATAAAATTAGTAACTTCTCTACTAAGCATGCTCTTTTACAATAAAACTAAACTAAATCTCACATTTTTTCTAAAATTCACGCAATACTAATCACGCTGCGTTTCTTTACGCATATCCCACTTTGTGCTGACGTCACTCGCGTTACTTCACGACGAACGGTGCGGGTTCGATTCTCATAACCGCGGCTGTAGCAGGGCGAGACCTCTGGAGACTATAAGCGGGCCCTCGTCGCACTCCTGGGACCTGCTTAGAAGATTGAAGACCTAGAAATGTCTATTTTTAATTATTTTTTCTTAATCGAATATACTCTAAGGAATATAAATGTTGAAAATTTAATACATTTTTAAATAGTAATAGTAAATATTATAATATTTGTAAACCAGTGCCTTGAATATTGTTTTTGCTGACTGTACGTTGAATCTGATTGGATTTTATAATTGTTATTAAATTATATATTAGAGGCATTCCATTTCCCTGTTTTTGCACCAGTGTGCGTTAAGCTTTAATATATTTCTTTTTTTTTTAATGAAAATAAATTTTCTTTATTAATAGATGTCATTTGTTTTTTATTTCATACAAATTTACCTTTAAATGTGTATAACTAGGTTTAACTGAAGTAACAATTAGTTTTGTCTATTATATATATTATTATTATATATTTCTATTAATGTATGACAGTTTAGGAAAGTTTTGTGATATTGATGCTAAGGTTAAATAAAATGTGGGTCAAATTTTACATTTTTATATACATACATTAGCGTTAAATTTAATATTTAAATTTAATCAGTCAATAAATTACCAAAGCAATAGATTTTAACAGACTTTTTTCGCAATGAAAATTAAGTCCGTCGTGGTCCAGCATCTGTCTGTAAACGCAACAGTTTATGGGTTCAATTCCCACTTGCGAGGAGATATCTAAAAAAAACAATTTAATTTGACTTTTATATTTTCTAAATATATATAAAAATAGATAAATAAAACGACAAAACTGGTCATAAAACGTATTTATTAACGCCTTACGCGTAACAGCCATTGATACAAGAGTGCTAACTTACGCTTAGAACATTCATAATTAACCTCAGGTCCGCTGAAGTGAGAGTATATTACAAATCGTCTAAACCTCATCCTGAACATACTTTAAAGATTTCAAATTGCAATTGTTGGAACAGATAACATATTTTAATTATGAACTTATAAAAAAATATTTCTAAATTCGAATGTTAATTTCAAGTAGAATATACTGTATATAACATCACTGTCCTTACATATCGTCTCTCTCTCATTAAATATTTTCGACAATAAAAACCATATTATTAGTATGATGCAAATTTGAATTCACTACTCACGTCCGTAGTCATATGTTTCCACTGTACTACGACGGTTAATTAAAACTAAAGCAGATTGATTGACAAATTATTATGCATCAGTAATATAGTGAAGAAATGGCTTTATAAACATATCTAAATTAAACAAGATGATTAAATCTCTTAAAAGAAATAATTGAATATGCATTTTCAATGTTTCAATTTAATTTAAGTACCACAATAGAAGGGAGGTCCTGTGTAATGGCAACACTGACGAGAACACTATTATATATATATATATATATATATATATATATATATATATATATATATATATATATATATATATATATATATATATATATATATATATATATATATATATATATATATATATATATATATATATATATATATATATATATATATATATATATATATATATATATATATATATATATATATATATATATATATATATATATATATTACAATACAAAGAAATGTCACTAAAAACATTTAAAATAAAATCAGGAACATAAGCTTAAGGCATTCAGTATTTTTTAAGTGACTATTATTACCTTAAATAAAGATTATTTGTGGTTATAGTGTAGAACAATATTAATAAAAAAAAAATAGTATCATCAACATATTTAATTGTCAATCAGATTTCAAAAATCCAATTCCAAAGAAACAAAAAAAATGTCATTTTATTACTACAATATAAACAATTACACTTGAACAAACCTAACTATGCTTCTGGGAAGTGACTTTAAAAAAAGCACTTTTTTAAGTTATTACAAATATATGATTTACAATCTTACTATATGTATATATATATATATATATATATATATATATATATATATATATATATATATATATATATATATATATATATATATAATGTAGTTAATTTGTGCGATACAAAACATAGTACATTGAGGCACAAGCTCAGCCGCACTCCCATGTACCAATAGATAACCTAGGTAATGTGAAACTCGTGGAATAAGGCAGATAAATTTATTTATTTATTTACTAAAAAAAAAACCATAAATCTGATTTCAATAGTTACATTTTTAATTTATTTCATATAAATAAAAATATATTTACATCTTTTACAAGCATCTCATGTGATTAAAATTAAAATTAATTTCCAAATTAAGTAATTAAATCCCATAGAATCCACATTTACCATACAATCCAGTCCACTCTATCCCACCATGACTGTCTCTCAATAACGTTAACTAAGGACATAATATTTAAATTATTATAATTTCGTTAAGGCCGCGTTCACACGCGAGTCTAAGCTTGTCTCAGACAAAAGTTCTTGATAACAGGCACTTAGTACGTACGCGGCCTAAGTTTAAGATAGACTAGATTTTTAGAATGTTGAATTTTTATAGTTTTTTTTTTATAAATATCATAAGCAAATTCTACTTGATATGAGAAGAATGAGATTGACTTGAAATGACAACATTTTAGTATTATACAGATTGCCTAATAAAAAATATATGTTTGGCATAAAGCAGGGAAGGCAGAGGGAGTCCATTTTTAAAAGAAAGCTCAAAATCTCATAATGAAAAAAGCAAAACAAAAAAAACAAAAGTATATATATGTATATAATCACAAAATATGCAATAAATATATGTTGACATGACATTATTATAATTCTTACAACTATTATGAGTAAATAACTAGTTTCATATAAAAAGTTACTTTCAAACGACTTGACAAAGCTTGTTTATTTATCTAAGCTTATTTTGGTGTGAGCTTCGCACTCTATAACAAATGTGATAACTTATACATATACATACATATATATATATATATATATATATATATATATATATATATATATATATATATATATATATATATATATATATATATATATATATATATATATATATATATATATATATATATATATATAATATATATATATATATATATATATATATATATATATATATATATATATATATATATATATATATATATATATATATATATATATATATATATATATATATATATATATATATATATATATATATATATATATATATATATATATATATATATATATATATATTAAAAACTAATTTTTCATAGTATATATAGAAATAATAAATATTTATTTAGATATTATTAGCAAGAAGGCTGTGAGCGCGAAGCTAATGGCAGTTTTCTACCGTGTCCGTACAAACACTGTGCATATTTGCTGCGATGGGAATTGAACCCTCTATCATATTGATGTGACAACATTTGAGCATGTGCTAATAATAGTATTTTTTTTTAATGTGTTTCAAAATTATATCAAAGCATATTACACAATATTAAGTATTTTCTAACAGACATTATAAATAATCCATTGATAAAAACATAAATTTAAAACATCTAATTTAACAAATTAAAAACAAAAAATAAAAGTTGTCACATCACAAATACACAGCCATACACTAAATTAACCATACAATATTTATATTTATATATTTTTCATTTAAACTTTAGTCACAAATGTACTGACACTTTAAAACCACTTTCCCTTTCACTTTAACTGTCACTTTGCACTCAATTTCCCACAGCTGTCACGTACACTTGACCACGGCACTGTTTACTTATAGCACCGTCCACTTTACAGCTCCGTCTCTCTAGACAGACGGACATATTTAATTTCCCGCGGGATTGATCAACTTGACTTGAGTCCGGGATTCAACTCCCGTGGTGTTCAGTCAGTGGGCCTCGGTGGAACAGCTGAAGAACTTCGACTGCAGCTGGTCTAATGGAATCACTTTCTCATCTCCTATGGCCGGTTGCTGCTCCGCTTTCGATTGCTCTCTGAGATCTGGAATATTTTAATATATTTTATTTTTTTAATTTGTATAAATACACCTACTGGTTTATTTGTACAAATAACTTTAATAACTTTAACTTTAAATAACTTAAAACTACTGTTCTAAAGGGCCAGGCTCGAATCGGGTAATTTACACATCGTCACAGAACACCGTCGTGAAACAGCAGTATATTAATGGTGCTATGCCCATGAAGGCAACGTCCACCCCCCAGGTAGTGTCCACAGCGCAGTACCGTGCCAGTGCTGCAGCAGCGCGTTGTAGTGCGCGGCGCGCTCGTGCCGCTTGAGCTGCGTGAACACGTGCACCAGCCCGCGGTAGTCGTACTCCAGCCCCGAGTAGCGCTCGCCGAATAGCTTCAGGCCTGCCGACATATTACATACACTTACATATATCTTGGGTTAAAATCAATTTGTTTATACAAGTATGGGTCGTCGTGGGGCAGAGACGTAGCGTCTGCCTGTAACCGCTACGGTTTGTGGGTTGAATTCCCGTAAGGGGAAGATAGATTGTTTCATTTCCTCTAGAAACTCTACGCTCTATTCTTCGCTCTGGCAACTAGGCAAAGCGCGGCGTTGAGTTTCGCCGCTCAACGCGCAATGCCTCGCAAAAGACGGAAAGCAGGGAGGGTGAAGGCATGGTTTCTGCCGTTTCCTCTGCCTACCCTGCCATGTGCGGGATAAGGCGTGAAGATATTAAAAAACCACTCACTAATGGAGATGGAGCGCAGGTATAACTTCTCTGCAGCGCGGTGCATGTTCATGTGGTAGTTGTACAGCGAGGCCAGGTGTCCTACACTGAGGCCCACCTCGTAGTCTTCCGGACCTAGAAGCTCCTCCTTAATGGCGATCGCTTTTAAGTGCATCGTCTCTGCATCCTGGTTTAAAAAGAAGATTTTAAACTAGCAACGAAATAAGTTCTATAAAATATATAAGAATTTCGACGCGGCGTGATAAAGAACACATGGCTCAGTGGTGGCAGAGCTTGCACGATTCGCAGGAAGGCGCGGGTTCCAATGCGTTAAAAAAATTTTTATATGTTTTCTTAAAACATTTAAACTATCAACTGCCACTTCAGTCTATCCGCGAGTGACCACGGATTATTGCAAAGTGTTCGAAACGTCGGGTTTCCAAATAATGTCAATATGCGCGATTAATCCGGTAAAATTGTTTTATTTAAAATGTTTAAAAATCGCTAAAATCTAAAATCTCATTATGTTCAACAAGAAGGTTATAATACGTCAGGCTTAAATAGTGTACGTTATAATGTTTATTTGTCCACTATAACTCCATAGATTTTTGTTCAAAAAAATCAATGCGACAAATATTTCATTTATTAATAAATTAATTAACTTATTCTTCTATGACTTGTATAAAATAGAAAATATAGAAACGTTTTTTATGCACATTATAGTGGTTTAGTTTAGATCTTGTCCAAGTTACTGTGTTCTATATGTGTTTATATAAATTCCATAGAAAAAAATCGAATGCGATAACTTTTTTTTTTTTTTTTTTTTTTTTTTTTTTTTTTTTTTTTTTTTTTTTTTTTAGCTTCACGCTTTATCCCGCACATGGCAGGGTAGGCAGAGGGAACTGCAGGAACCATATGAACCTAGTGTTAAGACACTCCGTTACTTAGTCCCTGCTTACTCCGTCCCCACTTTCCGCCGTTTTCGAGGCATTGCGTGTTGAGTGGCGGAACTCAACGCCGCGCTTTGCCTTAGTTGCCAGAGCGAAGAAAATGGAAATAGAAAAATCCATCTTCCCCGACTGGGGATCGAACCCAGAAACCGTCGCGTTAGCCGCGTTACAGGCAGACGTTGCGCCTCTGCGCCACGACGGTCCTCTGTTTTATTTATTTATTTATTAATAAATTTATTAATTTATTTTTATACGCTTTGCATATTTATTCTACTCTAAGTGTGGTTTAATACTTTAGAAGTAATAAAAAATCTATTATTTTTTTGTTATATTATTAAATAAAACATTTAATGTATTAAGTTAAAATTAATTTTAAATTAAGTTAAAATTAATTTTGGAACTAAAATAATTAGAGTTTTATATGACACATCGTAACTGTCCGAAAAAGTTTACCGTCATCCACAATTATACGTATGTAGTGTAGATTATATAGGAACAATTAACAATCAGGCAATAGCCTCCCTGGGTTAATGGACTATAACATCAGCGGTTACCTGAAACTTCTTCATGCTCTGGTACAGCCTGCCGAGGTTCCCGTAGTGCTTGGCGGTCTGCACGTTCTTCTCCCCGAACGCCATCATGCTCAACTCCAGCGCCGCCTTGTGGAGGGACTCGGACTCTTCTAGGAGACTCGGCTCTGGGGAGATGGGGACAGAATTATAAGTTAAGCACACGGCAGGGCAGGCAGAGGGAACTGCAAGAACCGTGGGAACCTAGTGTTAAGACACTCCTTTGCTTAGCTTTTTTCAAGGCATTACGTGTTGAGTGGCGGAACTCAACAGCTTTCCAGAGTTAAGAAAATGGACATAGAAAAATCCATCTTTCCTTCATAGGAATCGAACATCAGGTCACAAATAGGAACAGACGCTCCGTCTCTGCTTCTTTCATTGGTTTTTTATATTATAGAATTTATGCCACGTAAAAATATAACCGACCTCTCATATCCTGCCCCGCGGGTGTATCTAGAGCGATCTCCTCCAATATGAGAGCTTTCACACGCTTCGCAGACGCGAGTAGCAAATGGTCAGGAGGTACCAGGTTCTGAAAGTCAAAATCAAATAATTTCATTCAAAATAAGAAATTACATGCTGTATTGTTTGAACATCAAATAATTTAATTTGCTACCAGTTCGCTAAAGTTAATGTTTCAGACCTGAGAAGAACCGGCGCAAGAAACTTTCTCTTTCAGCAGGACTTTCTTTATTTTTTTTAAATTCGGGTCAAGAAACTCAGGGGAAACTTTCTAAATTTTATTTTTTTTTATTTTGCCAAGTAATTACAATTTAACAATTCTTTTCAAGTTGTTGAAATAGTGACGTCCTTCATTACTCTATATCTGTTATACCCGCGTAGTTATACAAGTGAACACATACACATATATGGCTTGTAAATCTCTAATCTAAACTCAATATTTTTTATATTAATTTGCCAAATAATTATAAATTAGCAACCCTTATTACTGGCAATGATGTTCTAAATGATGA
The DNA here is from genome assembly GCA_037178615.1 of Dione vanillae. Lineage (NCBI taxonomy): Eukaryota > Metazoa > Arthropoda > Insecta > Lepidoptera > Nymphalidae > Dione > Dione vanillae. The sequence goes on along the minus strand of JAZFAU010000138.1, from coordinate 166,082 downwards.
AATAGCCAAAGTCAATAAACACTATCACTTTTAATACTTTTCTCTCACCTGTATAATGCGTATGGCGCGCTCGGCGTGGTCGCGCGCCTTGTAGAAGCGCCCCGACGAGTACTCGAGCACGTACAGCGCGTACGCGAGGTCCTCCTGCGCCGTCGCCACGTGCAGGCTGCTGCGCCCGAACACGCGCCGCAGCGTCGACAGCGCCTCCTGCGCAGCGCGGCAGAGTGCAGGAAACAGTAGTGACGTGCAGCGGGCGGATGCTTAACTTAAAGCTTAGTACTGACTAGTCTTTGTAGACTTGGTAAAGTCAGAAATCAAAATAATGCTCTTTTTTCAAACAAAGTAGATAATCAAATTATTGTTCCAAAATTAAATGTTTTCATTAGTCAAGTATGACGCGAGCGTACACTGTACTGTCAGAGCGGGACAGAGATATGTCTCTTTCTCGTTCTGTTATTTGTTTGAATGAAAGGCGACAAATTGACAACGTTTAATTGCATTTTTGTACTACGAGAAATTTACATCACTACTACTTATTTAATTAAGACTACCACGCACGTTACACAGCACGTATTAAAATCGCAAAACGGTAAAAACTATCCTGTGCCTAAGCTACCGGTAATTGTTAACTAGTTTTTTTGTATATAGCCTTGATATTTTACCCTATAGGTAGTTTCGACAAAGCCCGAGCTGTAACATACACTATGTGTGTATATATGTATGTGTGTGTATGTATGTACGTATGTCCGTATGTATGTATGTTTGTATGTATGTATACGTGCCCTTACCTCGTAAACGGCCACCGAGTGCGTGATGGAGTCGACGTTGAGCAGATAGAACCCGTAGTCGAGCAGCGCGGCGGCGTAGCGCGGGTGCGCGGGGCCGAACGCCGCGCGCGCCAGCGCCACGCCCTGCCGCACCAGCAGGCCCGCCTCCGAGAAGCGGCGTTTAACCACGCACGCCTTGCCGCACGCGCGGAGCACTTCGATTGTTATTCTGAAAATGTTAAGTCAATAATGTAACGATCGTTGTTTGTTTATGTTTACTTGTCTAATAGTTTATAATATTTTATTGTCACCTATTTCTTTTTAATATTAAATGTTTCTTTCCGTCCTAAAGGCTATCTAGAAGAGATAACCATAAGATCGCCTTTTGCATGTTTTTTTAACAATTAGTTTAAACGTCAAAATAAAACGACGTGACGCAGAGCCGTAGCGTCTGACTGTAGACGCCCGTCGCGTTTTGTGAATTCGATTCTCACTTTGGAAAAATAATTTTTCTATTTCCATTATCGCTCTGGAAACTCAAAAGTCAAAATGCGGAAATACTTCCGCCACACAACACGTAATGATTCGAAAGAGGCCGAAAGCAGAGATTAAGCAACGGAGTGTCTTAACACTAGGTTCTCAGGCTTCCTACAGTTCCCTTTGCCTCATGTGCGGGATAGCGCGTGAAGTAATAATAACAATAATTACTAATTATTAAGGCTGACTGTGTGTTTAGTAATCTAGAATTTGAGATATTTGTGCTGTTTTGTGTACGACCATATTGGCAGGGTGTCCATATTTCAAAATCAAAACTAAGTGGCCCGCGCTACTGCTTTGTCCCGCTTTTAACTTATCATAAATCATTGTCCACATGTAATTATAAATTAAGTTAAGTAACAATAATAATTCTTGGCATCTCACTTGACGGGCGTGTGCGGCGTGAGCAGCTGCAGCGCGCGCATGCTCCAGCGGTGCGCGGCGCTGTAGTCGCAGCGCACGAAGAACAGCGCGCTGAACTCCTTGCAGAGCCGCGCCAGCAGCGTGGACACGCGCCACGCGCCGCACCACTCCTCGGGGCACGGCGACCTACGGACAGTAGGACAAGGAATCAGTAGGACAAAAACAAGTATTGTTCAAGATAGATACGGCATTACGCCATTACGTTACGTATTATGTGACAGATGGTACACCACATTATATCAAAACAACTTAGCAACGTTAACGGAAACATAGAGTGCCAGAGTTTCAGCGGCTAAATTCTATGAAAAACACAAGAACAGACGTTGTTCAAGACAGATGCGGTATTATAAGAAACAGGAAAGTGTATAAAATACGCGACACGTGCCACGCGCCGCACCACTCCTCGGGGCGTGGCGATTTGATGTTAATAGAAAAGGGAATCAAAGTAAAATTGGGTGCCAGAGTATCGGCAGTCAAATTCAATGTAAAAGACAAAAACACATTACAAAAAACGCTACGCCACTCCTCGGGGCGCGGCGACGTGAGTTTAAGAGATAAAGGAATCAAGGCAACTCGGCAACGTTAATTAAATAATGGAATTGAGTGGCATTCAACTGTAATGGAAAATACAAAATCAGGCATTGTTCAAGATAGATGCGGCATTACAGTAAAACGGGTAAATGTACAAGACATGCCCCACGCGCCGAACCACACAGTATAATCATTTATAAAGAAAACAACCCTGCTTTCTCCGTCCCCGTTTTTTAATCTATTTTTGTAATATTTTGATATTATTATTATTAAATTTGATGAATAACCTGTTAATCGGGCAAGGCTACTGATGAAAACATATAAAAATTTGAACGCAACGGGATATGAACCCGCGCCCTCTTGCGAACCGTGCAAGCGCTCTCACCACTGAGCCATGCGTTCTTCATCACGCCGCATCGAAATTCTTATTTGCTATATACAACTTATTTTAATATAAGCTGAATATCCGGTTCTACCAATCCCGCTACGTTGATATTTTTACATGTTTTATTTAAGTATTTCTTTGTCCTTAGTGTGAAAAACACTTTAAATGATAAAAACCACTACTAACTTCTTAATCTCCTCGTCCTCCAAGGCGTTAACACAATATTTCTCTGAGAAGGCATCGCCGGGTGATTTGCTAGTGCTCTCCTCTTCTATACCTAAGAGTTTCAGTGCTAGAGCGTAGGTCTCAGCTGCCGCTGGGAAACAGCAGTAGGCTGATTGTGTGTTGAGTAATCTAGAATTTGAGATATTTTTGCTGTTATGCATATTTACGGCCAAAGCTTTGTCCTACGTCCCGGTACTGGCGGGACATTCAGATATTGATTTGATTTTGATAAAAATTAACTGTCCCGCGTGAAATCAGCTTAGTCCCGTTCCCGGGACAATGATAAGAGAAAACTGTCACGAAATAAATTATAATATATAAAAATAGTAATGTTACTCGATGTTATTATATTATTTATAATGTTGATTATTTAAACTGCCATATTTCTGTTATAAATAAATTATGTAAAAGCCGTATATGCAGGATATAGCGCGATATTAAAAAAAAAAAAAACAATTTCTTTAGGGTAAATAAAAATATCACAACTACACATTATCATACCGGTTTTCCCCAAGAAAAACAAACAGTTATTATCAATTAAGACCTGTAAGTAACATCTATAAATAAATTAATTACACATTACGCCATCGTGTCACAGTAGAAAAGTTTTCACGTGCTCGTAATGGCTCGAGTTCGATTACTACCTGGTGTAATGTAAATTTTGTATACATGCATTTCTCCACAGCAGTTTCACATAGCGTTAAAAAATGACAAGAAAATAGAAAAATTCGCGCACATCTATAAATTTGCGCATACCTAAACAGAGGCTTTAGCCAAAAACGAAACGTTTCGTTTCTATTCCATAAGTACTGTCACAAGCGCTTCAGCGTTAACAATCATAGAAAAAGCTAAGTTGGTAGCATACAACACATGTCAACATCCGACTCTTGATCTACAGTGTCAATAGAAGACAACGATGATATAGTTTGTGATTTGCGTTTTTTAAAACAAGTGAAGACCGTAACAACATATTTCAATGCTGCAAGTGTAAAAATTAGTCTACAACTTTTCTATTCGTTGGCTTAGATAACGTGACTCCATACATATTGTTAGCGTAAGCGATTGTCAAATTGCTTCTTGGCTAAGGCCACTAGGTACTGTCTGCGACAACAATACCTACCTGTGACAACATTCCAACGTGAGTCGCTTATAGTGCGTGGTCTGCGGCTGCGCCTGGCAGAGGTCGCGGCATCGCAGCAGAACTCGCTGTGCGTCCGCGTACCACCCGGCTTCGTTTAGGAAACCACCTGCGTTTACAATACATAGAGATCAGTTACAGTCAGCAGGTTCAAATTTGACAAGTTTTTTAACAAGTCTAAGGTTCAGTTTGAAATCGGTATATAATAATATAATATAATGCGGTATCGTGATATGATTAAGTTGTTTCACGCGATATATTTTTATTGTATTTCACAATCTTCAAGATATGTTGAGTGAAAACTTTTTCTTATCAGAAGTACCCCGTTTGGGAATCGAACCCACATTTGTCGCGGTTAAAGTCAGCAGTTGTACCACTGGTACACACAAGTATATACACGCATGTTTTATTTATATTAAATGCTTCTCCATATTTATAACGAATTGAGATAAAATAGCCCAAAGAAGTTCACATGTGAAAAAATTACTTATTATTAAGTACTTTTTTTGTTTTATAAAATTATCTATGGACATACCGAGTCTAAGACCAAGCTGTATAAGTGAATTTTGAGATTTTGTATAGACGTCACATCGCGCCAAGTAACCGCTGGCTAGCTCAGCTGACAACTTGGAGCCATGTTCTATCACCGCCTGAAAAATAAAACAATAATATACAGTGTAATTAATTGTTATTAAAGAGATGATTGATATATTATATGTACCTAGGCTAGAGAACAGTGTCCTAATAGCTAAATATATATATATATATATGTGTGTGTGTGTGTGTCTGTGTGTATATATATATATATATATATATATATATATAATATATATATATATATATATATATATATATATATATATATATATATATATATATATATATATATATATATATATATATATATATATATATATATATATATATATATATATATATATATATATATATATATATATATATATATATATATATATATATATATATATATATATATATATATATATATATATATATATATATATACTATTATTATGTTAACAGCCAGACGGACATTATTGAAACCATACAACACTATAAATGGTATTCTGTTTCACATACTTTTATGGTCAGTGACTTAGTAACTAGAGATGTCTAAGCAAAAACTACTTGTCACACCACCTTCTTACATTGTAAGCGTTACATGAGGTATGGCTATGAAGCCTTAAAAAGAATAGTACATGTCGGCGCTAGGCCAGGGTTTAGCTGTTAGGAGTCCATTTTTCATAATAAAATAACATAGTAATATCAATTGGTTTATACTCGTACGATAGTTAATACAGCACAACTTCAAATTACATAATTAGGTATTTTTTATTTAATTAAAAGCTGATATTTCTGTTCAATATTCCAAAAGAATATCATAAAGAACTTTACATTACAAATAGGTTTTGCTAATTTTAATAATTAAGCATTAATTTCAATACTAAATACTTTTGTAAAAATAAAACCATAAAATGTATATTGATATGCGCCCATACACATTGTTTCAATAAAAGAGAAGTAAAATTTGATTGAAAACATATTAATGGAGATGTTAACGCCAAATAAAAACGCTAGATTTTCTATTAATATTGATTTTAAATGCTATTATATAATATTTTCTCAATAGCGCGAGCTATAAATGATCAACTTGTGTACAGTCGTACACAACGTCGTTATGATTTAATTTACAATATTTAAAACAGATTATGAAGCACTTGATTCCCTTTGCACCACCTTTGCATGCACCTTTTTTCGGTTGTGAAGCTGCTGCTGTTAGCACAGCGACACTGGTTGGGTATGGAAGAGGGTACTCCGGCTTTAAAAAGAAGCAAGCACTATCGTGTCTGCTTGCGAGGAGGATTGAATCTCAGCTTGTTGCCAAAGAGCGGGCTGAAATCGTGATCGTGATCTCACGATCACATCATCATCGATGTATAAAAAAGTTTATAATATACTTATACTTATTGCGAGGTTAGTTATTACTATTCAAATAAGTATGAAAAAAATCGGTCAAACGCGAGTCACTCTCGCACAACGAGGCCTCCGCACCAATTTCATTTGTAAGCCAGTAAGTCAACAGTACTGTAACAGTGCTTATATAAATTGATACATTTAAAGTAATGCAATGCTTTAATAAAATTAACCATCGAATATAAAAATATGTAGTAGTTGTTATTTTTTTTAGCTTCACGCTTTATCCCGCACATGGCAGGATAGGCAGGGACCGTTTGAACCTAGTGTTAAAACACTCCGTTGCTTAGTCCCTGCTTTCTCCGTCCCCCCTTCCGCTTTTTTCGAGGCATTGCGTGTGGAGTGGCGGAACTCAACGCCGCGCTTTGCCTTTGTAGTAGTTTTTTCTGTAATATACGTAAAAATTATAAATTTTCGATTTTTTTCGTTTATTAGTGCTAAAAATTCTCACGTTTTACCAAATTGTCATACACTATAAATACAAAGCATAAACTTTGGAAAATTTAAGCATTAATAAAAAAATTGACATTGTCACAATTAGCACAGTCTACAGTCATGAGTGTAGTGACGCCGTCCTCAACAATTTAAACAGCTGTTGTTTATAAAATAAACAATAAGCATCGTCTCAGAGCTCATGCAATCTATACATTCATACATATATACATACATTACATACATACATACATACATAAATACTTACATACATACAATACAATTTTTTATTAAGATTAAGTAATGAGGCTTACAATGAGTCAGTAGAGTCATTGATCAATATAAGATAATAAGTGTTTTTCTCTATTCCGCTTCACATATTCCATTCGACGTAAACAATAAACATTAACAGTGTATTACTAAATTTAGCGCCAAGGCCCACCAGTATTACAGCACTTTCATTAATATTAGGTAAAGCCCTATATATAATTTTTGAACGGCCATATTTAAAAAAAAAACTAAAACTATAATGCCTCTCTTCCAGCGATATGTTTTGTATATAGTAGTTGTTTTTGTATAGGTAATCTATTGTCTAGAGAGAGACACATTAACTTTTGCCTAGTAGTATACTAATAATCACTCCATACCATAACTAACCAAATAAACATAATTTAAAAGGAAACAATAAAAACAAACAAACCGACATAATATATAGATGACATAGAAAGATTAATGTCATATAAAACATTGTAGGAATTTATGAATAACATAACAAAAATGTTGGCGGACTGCAATAAATAGGTTGCCATTTGATTGAGAACTGTACGTACAATATGATGTAACAACGGGTGCTATAATTGGACTCGACTGCAGGCGCGTGCGCAGCCACGTGGTTTTGATCATATCGTATAAGTACAGTACTAAGAAATTAAATAATAATTATATATATAATATATATATATATATATATATATATATATATATATATATATATATATATATATATATATATATATATATATATATATATATATATATATATATATATATATATATATATATATATATATATAATTTAGTAGCTTACAAATTAAACTATACTTCATTCCTTCAAGTTATGGTGAATGAGGGTTTAATTTTCTAATCTATATGTAAAAGTCACTAAATATCTTTCGTGTAGCCGTTTATTGGATAAAGTCAGATAGTTATAGTTATAGTTAGTTGGCAGTTAACGCTGTTTATCAGATAAATGCTGATAGTTTTAACAGGTCTTTATTTATCTAGCAAATAAAAGTTAAGATAGTTAAATCTGCCCCCTGAAAATTTCTTTAAAAAAATCAAATTTCTTTAGCTGCCAGGCATGGAATATATTTTCTATTTAGGATTTTATTAGTGAAACTGGCAATTAAAGTGTTTTTATATGTTTACGATATTTAAAAAATATGTAAGTCAGATTCGAAGCGCTATAGCGACACAATATTAATTGGACTACGACGTTTTTTGTCTAACCTACAACCTTCACTGTTTGGGCAACCGAACATAACTCAAATGATATGAAAAACTCATTACATTATAACAGCATACATAATCACGTAATTTATATAACAGTATATATATTATGTGAAATCACTACGCACTAATGTTGAAAAGAAATAATTTATGTCGCTCGTTGCAGGGTAGGCAGAGGGAACCACAAGAACCGTGAAAAACTAATGTTAAAACACTCCATTCCCCAATTTTAGTCTTTCGAGATTTTGCGTGTTAGGTAAGTGGCGTACAATGTTGCGATTTACCTAGGTAACTAGTACTACACTAGTGTCCAGAGCGAAGAATATGGAAATCTTTGAGTGGGAATCGAACCCATAAGCCATCCGTTGACAGGAAAAATTCTATACTTCAATACAATGAGAGTGAAAACAAAATAATATTAACGTCAAATATTTTCCACATATATTCATTAATACATCTCTCGTATCAGACACTATACTTTCAGCTTATTATAGAGATATATGTATAGCATATTAAGTAGAATTATGCAGCAATATGTAAAACTTTTAAATGTATTATGTTTTTAAATATATAATAACTTATATATATATATATATATATATATATATATATATATATATATATATATATATATATATATATATATATATATATATATATATATATATATATATATAAGTTATTATATATTTAAAAACATAATACATTTAAAAGTTTTACATATTGCTGGATCATTCTATTTAATATGCTATACATATATCTCTATAATAACCTGAAAGTATAGTGTCTGATACGAGAGATGTATTAATAAATATATGTGGAAAATATTTGACGTTAATATTATTTTGTTTTCACTCGCATTGTATTGAAGTATAGAATTTTTCCTGTCAACGGATGGCTTATGGGTTCGATTCCCACTCAAAGATTTCCATATTCTTCGCTCTGGACACTAGTGTAGTACTAGTTACCTAGGTAAATCGCAACATTGTACGCCACTTACCTAACACGCAAAATCTCGAAAGACTAAAATTGGGGAATGGAGTGTTTTAACATTAGTTTTTCACGGTTCTTGTGGTTCCCTCTGCCTTCTCTGCTACGAGCGACAAAAAATATTTCTTTTCAACATTAGTGCGTAGTGATTTCACATAATATATATACTGTTATATATATTACGTGATTATGTATGCTGTTATAATGTAATGAGTTTTTCATATCATTTGAGTTATGTTACGGTTGCCCAAACAGTGAAGGTTGTAGGTTAGACAAAAAACGTCGTAGTCCAATTAATATTGTGTCGCTATAGCGCTTCGAATCTGACTTATATATTTTTTTTAATATTGTAAACATATAAAAACACTTTAATTGCCAGTTTCACTAATAAAATCCTAAATAGAAAATATATTCCATGCCTGGCAGCTAAAGAAATTTGATTTTTTTAAAGAAATTTTCAGGGGGCAGATTTAACTATCTTAACTTTTATTTGCTAGATAAATAAAGACCTGTTAAAACTATCAGCATTTATCTGATAAACAGCGTTAACTGCCAACTAACTATAACTATAACTATCTGACTTTATCCAATAAACGGCTACACGAAAGATATTTAGTGACTTTTACATATAGATTAGATATTGAAAATTAAACCCTCATTCACCATAACTTGAAGGAATGAAGTATAGTTTAATTTGTAAGCTACTAAATTCGGAGAAAGAACTTTTTGTATTACTGTTATATATATATATATATATATATATATATATATATATATATATATATATATATATATATATATATATATATATATATATATATATATATATATATATATATATATATATATATATATATATATATATATATATATATATATATATATATATATATATATATATATATATATATATATATATATATATATAATTATTATTTAATTTCTTAGTACTGTACTTATACGATATGATCAAAACCACGTGGCTGCCCACGCGCCTGCAGTCGAGTCCAATTATAGCACCCGTTGTTACATCATATTGTACGTACAGTTCTCAATGAAATGGCAACCTATTTATTGCAGTCCGCCAACATTTTTGTTATGTTATTCATAAATTCCTACAATGTTTTATATGACATTAATATTTCTATGTCATCTATATATTATGTCGGTTTGTTTATTTTTATTGTTTCCTTTTAAATTATATTTATTTGGTTAGATATGGTATGGAGTGATTATTAGTATACTACTAGGCAAAAGTTAATGTGTTGAAATATATTGTGAAAAAGAATAGCTTTAAAAAAAAAAAAAAAGAATAGCCTAGAGCCTAGATGCTTCTAGACAATAGATTACCTATACAAAAACAACTACTATATACAAAACATATCACTGGAAGAGAGGCATTATAGTTTTAGTTTTTTTTTAAATATGGCCGTTCAAAAATGTTATATGGGGCTTAACCTAATATTAATGAAAGTGCTGTAATACTATATATATATATATATATATATATATATATATATATATATATATATATATATATATATATATATATATATATATATATATATATATATATATATATATATATATATATATATATATAAATATATATATATATAAATATATATATATATATATATATATATATATATATATATATATATATATATATATATATATATATTATATATATATATATATATATATATATATATATATATATATATATATATATATAAATATATATATATATATATATATATATATATATATATATATATATATATATATATATATATATATATATATATATATGTTTTTAAATATATAATAACTTATATATATCATAGTAATTGCCACATTGGCCTACGATAACTTTTAATATGTAAAATATTAAATATTAACAAAAAATTTTAGTCATAAATATGAGTCACATTCAGAAAAACTAAGAGAAGAATACATACATTATTTTAAAATAGTTAACTGGCCGTTAGCGACTAAATCCCGTTAATGTAGATATAAAAGCTAACGGATACATTTACATAGAATATTATCATAAGTTAAGCCACAAGAAATTTATTCCATGTCGTCTAGACATTTTTTTATATATGTATATATTTATAGATAATTTATATAGAAAAGCGCTCAAAAACTTCAATTAACATATTACTGGCGTTAAATCGATAAATACATTACTACATATCGATTTAAAGTTAATTAAACGCTAAATGTGGTTTCTGAGCGTCGGCAAAGGACATTTATAACCGAGTTATTCATTTGGCAGATGCGTGCACGCATCATCGTATCGCATTATTGACGCGTTGACTACTTAATTGAAATGACATTGAGCGTTTAAAGCAATCAGCCCTAGCAACTAGATTTATACTGTAAGATAACTATTTAGGGCATATTTTATACTTTGGGTTAACTATTTAGGGCATATTTTATACCGTGGGTTAACTATTTAAGTCACTATATAACTTTAATACTGATTGTTGTTCTTAGAAATTTAACATTCTTAGAAGATAGAAATACTTTAGAGCCAATTTAGTCTCATAAAAGCGATTACGCAGCGCAGTTTAATGAAATCTTATATAGCTGAAGTCCGTACTTCAGACCACTAAAAAAGGGAATAATAGTTCACTAACTTTAATCTGTACAAAATTTAGAGAATAAATATTCCATGGCTTTTCAGGTAAGATTGGAATTCAAATGTTGATTCAAACGTTAGACAAATGCGTTTAAACAGCGTTAAAGCGCTGTAATTTGTTATCAATTATATAATAATAAAATATAGCAATTATTTATAAAGATCTCAAACTTCCTACGTGTATACATAAATAATAGAGATAACAATATAATAGGTACACTATTATTATAATAATTAGAATAATAATTATTTCCTTATAAAAAAGTACATTCAAATTAATTTATGTTTTATTAAATCATTTTGTTTCTATCATATAAAATAAAATTATAAGAAATGTTAAAATAATTAATAAATCAAATTATCTGCTTCAACAATTAATAACTTTGGTGGCGAATTCGTAAAGAATTAACAGATATTAAGCTCGTTATGAGGAGCTTCGAGATCTACTTTTTTAACACACACTACTACTATATGTGGGAGTTAAAAAAGCACAATGTAAAAGCTTCACATAATATAATATAAGCTCACAATCACAATTTTATTACGAAACAATAAGTTACGACACAAAACAGCGAGGTATCGACTGCGATAGGCAGGCTTCTAATAAGAATAATTCACGATACTTTCAACGTGACTCGTTTGATTATTAAAGTAAATTGTGAATATTACGTAATGGTTATCTTATAGAAAAATCATTTTAAAATATATATATATATATATATATATATATATATATATATATATATATATATATATATATATATATATATATATATATATATATATATATATATATATATATATATATATATATATATATATATATATATATATATATATATATATATATATATATATATATATATATATATATATATATATATATATATATATAAATAATTGGTTACTTAAAAATATGGTCTAAAAAACGTCAAAATTCAAGGGATGATTCAGTAAAATGCATTATTATACCATAATTGAGCTTAAAGCTTAACAGTTAATACCAAATATAATTTGAAGCTTTCTAATTTAATGTGAGAACGAAAAGTTCCTTACTTAGAACTTAAAAAGTTACACAAAAAGCTACATTAATGTTCACAAGGTCTTACTTTCGTGCCTATTGTTTTCCATTTTTTAACAATACACAATGTGAATATCAATAGGTCAACGGTAGAAAGGCCGTCTGGCGACAGACAAGGTCATGGAATTATCCTAACATTCTAATTAAGATATAGCACTAATAATTTAAACATAGCATAAAAATTGCTAAATAATTTAAACGCGAATATACATATTATTATATTATAAATATAATTTACAGTAATATAAATATAATTTAACCCCGTATTCTGCACTCTACTCTGAAGAGAGAACCATAGGTATCTAGTGCTAGGACTCTCCGTTATACGCTTTCCTCCTTTCGAGGCATTATGTGAGTAACGGAACTCTACGTCATGTTTTTGCCTTGTTGCACGAGGAAAAGAAATAAAAAATTATTTATTCTCCCTGAGAGGGAATCGAATCCACAAACCATCACATTCGACGACACGACGGTCTCTCTAATAAAATAAACAAAACTTACACTTACTACTTAATATATACTACTTTATATATACTGAACTAGTATTAAAATCTATGGCAGGTGAATATTTGCGACTAGTTATAACATATATATAAATATATTTACCTGAAAGCACTGCAGAAGTCGTAATTGAGCGCCGGAGAATCGTAGCAACCGCTCGAAGATGTCCAATTCTGATAGTTCCGCACCCAGGATGCATAAGCGTTTCTCCTGAAGCATCTGAAATTGTAATGTTTCATTGTAAAAGTATATATTTCATCAAAAAAAAGTCCTGCTGTTACTTGCGCAGGCATTAACATTAGTCAACCGGTGGTAATGTTTTAGACGTTCAAAAAATTAATCACATATTTTTATATTGAATCGAGTCACATTAACTCTATCTAAAGTAATAGGAAATAAAATGAATGATTGAAACGAGTCACATTAACTCTATCTAAAGTAATAGGAAATAAAAGGCATTGCGTGTTAAGTGGCGAAAGCGAACAAAATGAAAATAGAAAAATCCAGCTTAACCGAGTGGGAATCGAACCCTCAAACCGTCGCGTTTATGGTTAGACGCTACGCCTTTGCTTATAAATAATATTATAAAATAATAAAATATACATAACATTTAAAATACAATACATATACATATAAGTATGTAATAATCATCATCACGATCGCGAAACGAGTCACACTTCGAATCTCAGTTGGTTGTCATCAGAGAGACGCCGCTTAGCAACTGTATCTACACAATGACTCGTAAAATACTCCACAGACGAACGGAGTGGTTGACATTACTTTATATTAGATATACATGCGTACATTGTACATGATACTTTTACGAATTTTAAGAATAAAATAAGACCTAGTCTAAGCTAAAGATTTAGGCTTGGCAATAGATCTTATAGTTATTATATAGTTTACGAATATCTTTTAAAAAGAGGGTAGTTTTTTTTAGCTTCACGCTTTATCTCTTATTTCAGGGTAGGCAAAGGGAACTGCAGGAACCGTCCCCGCTAGAGGGTAGTTTTAGATGACAAAGACTATAAAAGCAATCAAAATATGTCAATTGGGCTGTCACGAGCAGACAATGGCCTTTATTGCAATAATACTACTATATACTAAATATTTTTATCAGGTGATTTACGTCATTTCATACAATTACGTAGAATCTCTGTCCGAAATCGTTCTCGTCTCCATGTGTTTCGATGTTATTATTTAAATCAAAACTAACCACTTCTAGTTTGTCATAATATTATAATTTCATTAAATGTCATAAAATAATCACGGCCTTACATGACTAACTGCAGCCCAAATGCGTGTGATTTATTGGAAATAAGTTACAATGACGTCTACTGCAGCTGTTGCAGTTACCTTGAACACTTGACACATTCAAAGTGCCCGAGGTCGATCACCGGTACATTACTTAAAATTAATACTAAAAAGAAATATGTTTCTTTAACGATTTTTAAACAATCAAGCTTATATAGTTGTTTTATTTTAAATATTAAATAAATATTGCATATTAGGCAGAGGGAGACGTTGGCTGAACTTCGAGGACACAGAAGAGTCGACGAGATTAGAGATAGCACCCCACGTAGGGCATGTATGAAGAGGTCAATGACAGTAGACTAGGCAAAAGAGGTAAAAAGGTACTCCATTCCCTGTGGTAACATCGTTAAATCTGCAGGGATAAAGCGTGAAATTATTGTATTTATATACATATTAGATGAAGAAATCTAAAACCCCATTATAGTAAATCAAAACATGTTTAGAAATTTGTTTGCTAGATCGTAGTTCGATTTAAATAATGATTTATTATATATAAAATGCACCTAAACTACGACCTACATAGTTCAGGCGAACACGCGTGTACCTATATTGATGTGTGAATAAACAGATTCGCGGTATCAAATTTCGCTAATAAACGTTGTTTGTTTACATCTGAGGCATCGTGCGGTATAAGCTACATTAATTTTCAATTAACAGTGATTATTCGACAGGAAATTGCGTTTGGTCAATGGATACAGCTAAAAAGGAAAATAGAAACTACTTGATTTTCGAATAATTTTTTAAAGTTCTATATATTTGTAATGATGAAAAAATGCATAAATTAAATAATATACGCCATGAATATTCCGTTTATTCTTCTTAAATATAAATCTTCATAAGATAATAAAATAAAATAAAATAAATAAATGCACTAGTCGTAAATTTAAAATATAATTAAAATATTTAAAGAAAAATAGAAAAAAACTTTTAATAAGTCGTTACCATAGGGCAGTAACATTGGTTATTTGCTACATTAAAATTACAATTTCTAAAAAAATATATACCTGTATATATTTTTTGTATCTGACACGGCGGCCATTATCAAAACTACTTATAGAGGAAATAATTTCAAAGCAATATATAAAAAACTATTCAATAATTATTACCAGTTTAGGTACAGCATCATTTTTTCCATTTTACGATGTTTATACGTGCTGTGTAACGCGTGAAGTAGACATCATGAAATACGAATGACGTACTACAAAAATACTATTAAACGTTGTCAATCTAACACCTTTCATTCAAAAAAATTACCCAAAACAAAAAGACATATATCTCTATCCCACTCTGACAGTACAGTGTACGCTTGCGTCACACTTGACAAATGGCGTTTTATTTTGGAATATTTTTTTATTTTGAAAATTTTACTTCTTTTACAATTTTACCAACTTTATAGTTAATATGCTAGAAATTAAGATCAACAGTATATTTAAAGAAAAAGTGAGTTTCACAGACTATTAATATTTTTCATAATTAACATAAATAAAGATAATAACTACAACATAACAACATAATAACTATTCAATTAGAGACATTGTAACGAATATATATCCCCTCGTCAAGTTAACCGTTAAAAGACGACACTAGAGCAATTAGTATCGCTAATTAGCCGGTAAGTACGATTAGCGCATATTTAATTAACGGAGCAAGCGCGAATTAACGGTAGCACGTTCACTTCCCAGATATATATAGACAAGATTGTATATACATTTTATACGCATTAGATTTTACCTGGAACTGGGAAATAAACTAAAAGTTATGTATGTCACATCGTATATTTCTAAATACCAAATGTACATTAGGCTGCCTTAAAATAAATAATTTGATGAAATATATTATAGCATCAAATATTTCTTAAACACGAAACAGTAGTTTCTTTTGAAAATTTATTAAAATAAATGATAATCTCTAAATCTAAGCTAAAGTAAGTTGCCAGCGCAGAAAATGGAAATGTAAACCCACTCTTCTCTAGGGGGAATCGAACCTACAAACCGTCGTCTCTGTGCCACGAGGGTTTTTAGTGAAAATTATATATTAATAGCAATTTGAGTTGTACAACAGAAAATATAATATATAAATTTACTGATTCATTTTCCTCATACTTTGTTAAATATAAGAAATAACAAAGATAAAAAATTACAATGAATCATTTGGATCATAACCGTTATTGTGGTTCAACTATAATAGTAAGTGTGTCGGTGTATATTGTAAGCTTGCGAACTTTTTCATGGGTGTCGATGAGTAATACAGCCGTTTATTTCATATTAAGTGCCATCAATAGGTTCACTGTTCTTGCTAGTTCACGTCTTTTTTTGAATATTTTAGTGAATAAATGCTTTTTTACATATTCAGTATTTTTCGAGTATCTCCGTTTATTATAACATAGTTAGAAAGACATTTATATCAAGATACAGTATTTTTCGATTATCAGTCGGAGTAGTGACTTAGTTGAAAGTTACCAAAGCATGGAAATAAAAATATGCATATCCCGCCAGAACAAATTCAACCAATACCCTAATATTACCATAACGCATTCTCACAGCGATATGCCTCACACACACAAACAACAACAAAAAGTAAATATTTCATCTTTATAATACATACATGTATGTTTAAAGTAACCACAATTGCAACACAAAAAATAACTTTTATATGTAACACTTTTAAAATATATAGTATACTTAGTACTGTTATTATTAAAAAAATAGTTCTACATTAGGTACCCGCAGCCGTTAGAGTCCAGTCACTTCAACTAAATCTACCTGATCTACCTGGTAGAGGATTTCGGGCTGTGGCTACCGTTTGAAAACCTTTCCACATCCGCAATCGATTTACCTAAACTTCAATAAAATAACTGTGTGAGGACCGTCGTGGCGCAGAGGCGCAACGTCTGCCTGTAACGCGACTAACGTGACGGTTGCTGGGTTCAATCCCCAGTCGGGGAAGATGGATTTTTCTATTTCCATTTTCTTCGCTCTGGCAACTAAGGCAAAGCGCGGCGTTGAGTTCTGCCGCTCAACACGCAATGCCTCGAAAACGGCGGAAAGCGGGGACGAAGTAAGCAGGGACTAAGTAGTTCCTGCAGTTCCCTCTGCCTACCCTGCCATGTGCGGGATAAAGCGTGAAGCTAAAAAAAATAGAATAACTTTAATGATAAATAAAAATACGTGTAATATGCATGTAGCTACATAAAAAAATAAACACTTCTTTGTTTGAAACATCGATGCGAATAAAATCAATGTCAATCACGTCGTCGATCGGCTATAATGAAAACTCGATTGAATAAACAATGGCGTATATATAATATTGTATTGAAAATATTACCCATACAATGTTCGGGGTGTATTATAAAATAAAACATATAATATATGTTGCAAATACATAATATATGCATATAAAATATTAGTATATGTGGTTGTTTTTTTTTCTTCAGTTTTTACGTAAAACGCTAAACTAAAGAAGTTCATTATAAGTGACAATAAATAATGTAGAATGTGTTAATTAAAGTGACAGCTCTATTTGCGTTTGATGAAGTTTTTTCCTTAATATGCATATTATGTTGAAATTAATAACACAATCAATCTGTAGATGCTATAATTGAATAGTTAAAAAAATGAATAAGTACAGTGAATACTTTTTGTGTGTCTGTCTGTACAAGAACTTCTTCGGTACTAGATTTCAATAAAAAATATTTTCTTGTAAACTTGGTAGGTGAGTGATACTCTATGCAGAGTAATAGTAGAACAGTTGATTTAAAAGAAATAGTATAAAGCTTAGTTAGGGCTTTCCAATGACAACAATCAAGGATTTGGAACATCTGTCTAGAACCAAAATAGAACATCGAAATAACAGTCACTTTAGAAATTTTTTGGTTGTATTAAACATCTAAAAAACAATAATATATGCCCTTCCCTAAAATCCTTTAAATTTCAACTGAAAAAGCATCTCCTTGCTATTGAAAATAGCTGACTTAGACGCAGTTCATAATTCATCTTTAGTTTCTATATTCATTATATATATATCTTTATATTATTATTTTGTTTTTATTATAAATAAAAATTTTATGTATATATTTGTGACTGTATGTATGTAAGTATGTATATGTATGTGTATATATTTATATATGTGTATATATGTATGTCTGTATATTTAAGCATGTATTTATAAGTATAGTGATATGTATGTATATATTATTTTTTGAATTTTCAAATATGTTTTGTTGCATTATAATCAATCCCGTTGTTTGGCACTTATTCACTTCCACTGGTTGGCTGGAAGAGATTTCTTTTAGAGATAAGCCCGCCATTGTAGACATTCTTTTCATATGTTAAATTTCTTTTTTTATTACTTTTATGCAATAAAGAATATATAAATAAATAAAAAAATAAATAATATGACTCTTTAGAAAAAACTGTTGAGTGTAATGAGCGTCTTTTGTTAAAGATTCAAACCTAGGATATGAAAAAAAAAATTTTAGTAATAATTTTTGAGCATAATAGGCAGTTTTCGTTAAAAAGAGGAGGGTAAAAGAAGGTTAAGGCTAACATCCAAAGATAAATTAAAAGTGTTTAATGAATTTCGATTTGATTGAATGTTTCTTTATACCATACTACAATATCTATTAAAAATCGAAAACACGCGAGCAAAGCCACTATTTGAAAGCTAGTCTATTTTAAGATTAACTTTAAGTTACACAATTAGCATAGCTGACCTCTAGTGCCTACAATTTAA
Organism: Dione vanillae; assembly: GCA_037178615.1. NCBI lineage: Eukaryota > Metazoa > Arthropoda > Insecta > Lepidoptera > Nymphalidae > Dione > Dione vanillae. The sequence goes on along the minus strand of JAZFAU010000138.1, from coordinate 146,873 downwards.
TAAAATTGAATTGCTTTTAGCACAACAACAGGCCGTCCTGTTGCAACATTATAAACACATTAGTGTTGCTCAGGCACTCGTATAACTGTTGGGCACTAAGTTTTTAGATGACATAGATCGATTGCGTCGGCATTGAGCGCGATGACACCAATCGCATTACCCGTGTCACACACAATTACACATGGATGAAGATACAAAGTACATATAAAGGTTATTTAATAATAATAAAAAAATATTTCAGTCACAATACTGAATAGTATCTGATATAATTTTTTTTTCAGCTTCACGCTTTATCCCGCACATGGCAGGGTAGGCAGAGGGAACTGCAGGAACCCTGGGAACCTCGTGTTAGGACACTCCGTTGCTTAGTCCCTGCTTTCTCCGTCCCCGCTTTCCGCCTTTTTCCTGCCGCCATTGCGTGTTGAGTGGCGGAACTCAACGCCGCGCTTTGCCTAGTTTACCAGAGCGAAGAAAATGGAAATAGAAAAATTCATCTTCCCCGACTGGGGATCGAACCCAGAAACCGTCGCGTTACTGGCAGACGTGCGCCTCTGCGCTACGACAGTCCTCTCGATCTTAAGTAGAATTCAAAGAGTTATTTTGAATTAAAGCGTAAATAGTAGTAAAGTCATTTTAATAAAGCGTAAAAAAATTACAAAACGAGCGTTGACATTACAACTTCTAACTTAGAATATTCTAAGATTTTACAATGGGGAATATCAAATCGATTGGTTTACCCAAATGCCAGAGAGTCACACAAAAATGAATTTTATTAAAACGATGTATATACAATATTTGTTTGAACTGTTTTCGTTACATGGTGATTTGTAAACAGAAGTGCGTTGTTTCAGCACAAGGTCGCGCTGCTCGCCAAGTTTCTCTAGCCCTATCTATTTCGATTTATTTCTGTCTACATCAATAAATGCCAATTTATAGTGCATCCCGTTTGTTGAAACTGTTGATTTTAATGAAATACATGTACAGTCGGTATTAATGTTTGTACAATAATTATTTAAATACAAAATGTTGGAAATCATTTTTTTTCCAATAAACTTGGTACGTAAAAGGTAATTTTAAATAACGCATTATGCTATATATCTGACAGTATACACTTTTGTATAAAGTCACTTACACACGTTTATCGAAACGGCTTCAAATATTTCTTGTATCGGTTTCTCAAGTTAAAATAAATCCTGCTTTGCAGCAAAAAAATTTTATATTTAAATTTATAAACAAATGTTACTGAAATTTCCTAGTCACATGTTACAAAAAACGTGGCTACAACACTTTTGCCAATTGCACGTGCATAAACAATTGTAAAAACCTTGACCGGTCAGCTTGCTCAATGCCTTACTCCTGTGTTGGCTGGCGGATCATCGACCCCGCTATGATTTCCGACGATTCGCTTCATCAGCTCACCTTGGGACTGTTCCATAATTTTTTTATATCTTTACGCACTTGGCAGGGTAGGGAGTGGGAATTGCAATAACCATAGGAACATAGTGTTAGGCCACTCAGTTCCTTGGTCACTGCTTTCTCGGTAACTGCTTTCCGCCTTTTTTGAGATATTGTGTTGAGTGGCGGAACTCAACGTTGCGCTTTGCCTAGTTGCCAGAGCGAAGAAATTAGAAATAGAAAAATGCATCTTCCTCGAGTGGGACTCGAACCCACTTATCATTAACACTTAACACATTAAGTAACAATAGAGAGCTTACGTTCTATTGGATAATTAAGCATACATACAACAACCATATTGTACCAAAATACATACTCAACAATTATAAACCTAAATCATTAATAAATTTATCAAATTTTGAAGCTTGGAAATTGTCATCAATTTTTGTTTGATATTTTTCAAAGACTCCTCTTTCCTCAACTCTTATTGATACAATACAATAGATATATAACGACAGTGCATAGTCGACATTATCTAACAAAAACAAGCTGTTTGCACACGTAGATTACAGCTGCAATCCTATATGGCGTTGTTATATTGGCATTACATTATCTTCAATCGTCGTAGTCGTTGTACCGTTATTTTGCAATAAAGTATAATCTGACTTCTATCTACAGGGAAGGCTGTACTAATCTAATCTACGTAGCCTCCCTACCTACCTATGGGTAGATTATATATAGGTAGGCTATTTATAATTTCATATCGTGAAAAAAATATATATATTAAGTATTGTAGGCTCTATTGCTAAATTTAAATCCACACATAACTTGACTAAAGGAATGAAAATATTAGAAAGATCTATATTTAGAGGCCTTTTGGGCAACAAAATTTTTCAATGTCATCAATCATGTCGTAGAACTTGATTTTTTTGTACACTTGTATACTTGTCAAAACAATATGAGCAAGAAGTATTTATAATGACGATGACAGAGCCATTGGTCGGTTTTAGTTTCGTGTTCAAGCAACGCCTCAACGCCTCGCTGTCTTATAAATAGAGCAACAAAATGAAAATAATTTTCCCTAAATGGGAAACGAATTCACAGTCGCTACGTTTACGTTTGTACTGCGCCTAAACGACGTAAATCTAAGGGAAAAATTAAACCTTTGTTTTTTATCCACATTTTTGTACTTTAGATTTAATCCATTAATAATTAATTAAAGAATTAATTGATACGCGGCGGAGATTTGAGTGTTAACATTAAGTTCATTCCGTCAATCTTGTCATATACGAGATAAAGCATATAGAAAATACATATAATATACATATTTATTTCTCATAGATTCATAAACTTCTAAACCATGTAACAATTCATATGGAAAATTAAATTTTCTCGTGTGTTCGGAACAAGGGCAGATCGGTAATTATTACGTAAATCCAAACACAATAGACTCACGCATATCACATGATGAATGATTCTATGTGGAATAACACCGCGTAAACACATGTTGTGGACACATCCATACTAATATAATACAGCGTACGTAACACTTAGGAATTATTATTTTTAAATTTAATAAATAATCATATAGGATTCAAACACCACGTCCACAACCAGGCAAGTGTCAACTGCGCGATGTAACAGATTTTAATAAATATTACGTTCTTATATAATCTCCTTAATAACGAATATTTTTAACCAATTTTGTTTTTAACCGAAGAATTGATATTAAAAAACTTACGTAACAACATCATTTTTTTCAACCTGCGCCCCTTTAAACTGTGTCATATTTAAGCTTTCTTTAAATATTTTTTCTGTCCTAAGTGTGGAACACATTAAAAGTGATAAAACTATATAATTTATATTACTGCCACGTAAATGACAAAATTAGTTGATTTTCTCCGTATCATTTGAATACAGAAGATGATTTAAACACAAGTGACAAAGTTACGTGCGAATTCGTCAACGACTGTCGTAGCTCATATTAATTCCCGTTTAGTTGAGTTCTTTAGCTATGACGAACCGAACGTGCCAGTTGAATATCACTTTGCAAATTTTCTTCAAGTGATTGTTCTTTTTTAGTGTATTCTAACAGTTCCATAAAAGAATTAAATTTTATTTTATTAAACTAAAGAGAAATTCAACCAATCAAATACAAATTCAATTCAAACGATATGTTGCATGTCGTCACTGTGACGCTGCTCAGCTGTTACACCATTATATTATGTTGTTTGCATCACCGTTGGATGATTGCTGTAAGCTTAGGCTCATGCAAACAAAGTTGCTTTAATAAGATCTTTGATTTTCTCGATTTTTATATATTTTAAATAAAACGATTTAAGGAGATAGTTCGTGTATATTGACATTTTTTGGAATTCCTAAAGTTTCGCACACTTTGCGGACCCGGACGGTCACGGGTAGACTCGGACTACTACTCAAGTGTTCTTTTTTAAAAAAAAAAAAAATGTTTGCTCTACAGACACTTAGTCCGTACCCTTTTTTAACTTATACTATATTCTCTTATTACAAATAATGATTATATTAATACTTAATATATAGAATTAATATTAATTATAATGAACATCTATAATAATCTTTACATATTTTATATTTAAGTGTTCGAAACGTCGGATTTCCAAAAAACGTCAATATACACGAGTAATCTGTGTAAATTGTTTTATTTAAAAAGTTAGCTTTGTTCGCGCACATATTATTTATTATAAAGAACGGTCATCTGGAGAAATGGCACAAGATTTGCGCAATAATTTTATAATATTTCAGAGCATTACTTAAGGTCTGATTTATATATATTTAATTATGAACAACAAATGTAACTAATACTATGGAAGCGAAGAGTTTGTTTCGTTAAACTCGCTACTTCTCAATACTTGCTAATTAAGCTACATGCAAAAAAATTAAAGTTATAAAAACGCTAATACAAAAAATAGCTCTTCTAAAAAATGTATTTACAAATTTTTAAGAACCATATTAATATGCATGACATATTATATATTATATTTTATATACAAAAAACATAACAAAACAAGACATTTAAAGTAACAAATTGAAACAATTAAACGTAGTCACACATTTATAAATAGCATTGTTAAATTAACTTAATCTACGTTAATTTTAATAATTAATTATGCGTATGAATCACATGTGACTGGCGGACTGTCGTAGACAATCACCTCTCGCTTGGACAGGCCGCGGTACCAACTTCCTCCTGTATCTATTTGACTGTGTCAATGACCATCACATATACCTATATGTATATGTTTTCATACCACATATAAATATATAGTATATGTTAAATGTAAATAACATCCGTGTGTGTTGATAAGAAAGCTTTGTTTTGGTATTTGTTACGGATGCGTATTTTATCATATTGTTTTAATATAATATTGATATTATTGTGATTTTTGTTTATAGTTTATCTTAATTATTTCCTTTTCGTTATTTTGAGTACATATAAATTGCTGTAAAATTATGAATAGAGTGCTAACTTCAACTTTGCTTACAAGATATATACGTGAAGATCAAAAATATACTATACTATGCTATATGTAATATATAAATTTATAAAAAGTGACTTCTTTATACGAGTTCTTCATTTATTTTCTTAAATAATAATAATAAGACCCAAAGACCTATTTCAGCTAACTCAAATAAGCTGTTATGAAATTAAAACTTTCCCAAATAAAAATAAAACACTCAAGTTTCATTTAAAAATATGTCGAATTAATAAAGTATATCTGTACACAAAAAATACGTATTACGATGCCAGTAAAGATGTTACGGTATTCTAGATACCGCACCAGCACCGGAGACTAATGAGAGGTATAACAAATCTTACAAATATGTATAAATATACATAATACATCAGAATATCATATGGGCTACAATTTATGTTAAACGAATGCAATTAACCTTACTAATAAACAAATAATAGTACAGTTCAAGCGGACAAAGCCACGAGAGGGTCCCTAGTAATAACTTAAAGAGTTACATCATTCAATTTAGTCTATTTAAAATCACTTACAAGCTCCAGGACACAGCATAACGAAGTAAAAAAGCCATTCTTTATTACTTACATTCTATAAGTCATAGCAACCTAATATTAAATGCAAACGTTCAGAATGCGACGATATAGGTACATCGTACTTCTTACAAACGCAAGTGTGCAAGCGGGCCACCAGGTTACTGGGTGCCTAGAATGCCTAGACAGTCTAAACGAGAAGCTTGGCACACATATGCAACCAAATGGATGGGCATACATGCATATATATCAAGTCGTATTTAGTGACCACTTGGTATACGTCACGATATCTTCATTCAATGATCAATTAAACTACGCCACCTTGCACAGTTGTTATTGTTGCTATTGAGTATTTTATACAAATTAAGCGAATACATATTTACTTTAAGAACAAGAAGAAAAATAAAAATTAATTTTGTTATAAACAAAACCTGTCAGATCAAAATAATTTTATAATTTCGTATCATATAGAAATAATGTAAATTTATTACTTGTGAACCATCGGAGAGCGTAGAGGATCAGCATCTGCCTATAAACACGAAAGTTTGTGGATTCGATTACCACTCGGTGAATTCATCATTTACATTTTCTTCGCTCTGGCAACTAGGCACAGCGAGGCAATGATTTCCACCACTCAAAACGTAATGTCTGGAAAAAGTCAGAAAGCGGAGAACAGAGTGTCTTAACACTAGGTTCCTACAATCTTTGGGTTTCCCTCTGTCTACCCTGCTATGTGCGGGATAAAGCGTGAAACTATATAAAAAAACATGGATACAAAATATAGTATCTTAGGAGCTCATTAGGTCGACACCTACCTGCGCCACTTTACATGGCGTCCGCAGATGCAGGGCATCGCAACGGAACTCTCTCGTAACCTTATGTAACTCACAACATGCTTATAAGGCGACCATTAACACCGTTCTCAAATAAGACACCGCGCTATGCACAAGAAATGCAGTCTAAGATTTCCATTTAATTATATAGAGCGTAGACTTTAGTTATATACGGAAGTAATACAAATAGTGGTACAGAAGTAAGCGATGGTTAGTAGGGAATGAAACTACTGTCACATTGTAGTTGTTTCTACGTATTTTCTACTAGAATCCATGTCAAAGTGCTTTAAACGTCTTAGGAGGCTGTAAGCCTAGATTCCCTGTATGGAAGGAGAATAATGTGTCTATTGTTTAAAGAAGACCGTCTTGACAATTTATACAATATAGTAGCGTGTGACATTTTCAAAAATAACAGAGAACAACATCTTACTAAGGAAACGTTTATTAACAATGTTGTTATTAATAAAAAAATATATTATAAACACAAGAAATAACTTCAGTACGTATTATATACACATACAAGTCATTTCTTTGTCATTTAAATTGAGTTTCACCTTGACCAAGCCACTGTAGTCTGTATACAATGCATTGATAAAAAGGATAAAA